>JAOTQK010000022.1:11161190-11194567 GCA_025642025.1 Rhododendron ferrugineum
TCAGAGCCAGGTTTCGATCCTGGGACCTGTGGGTTATGGGCCCACCACGCTTCCGCTGCGCCACTCTGATTTGTTGAAACTCATCCGCGAAAACAAACATAATATTAAAGGAGCTGATTACAAACCTACCGAAGCACTGATGCCTAAACTGTTTTTTTTTTTTTTCTTGCCAAACTCTAATGTATAAAAGTCTTGTACATTGCACATGGTACAAGCCTTTTGTGCACTAGAATTTTGACACCAACAAAAACTGTTTTGGTATTATCATTTCCCAAAATACAATGCCATCAACGTTATGTACAAGCATGTGGACCCCAGGTAAAATAAGATCCCTAAATTTGGTGTATTATTGAAGGTACTGAGTACCATACCGACTAGAGTACCGGTTCTCCTACTGGTACCGGCGAGATACCGGATACCGTTTCGGATTTATCGTTAATTATTAGTGTTATTTTTTCACATAAAAGAATTTATAGTATAGTATACACATTTACTAAGAATACAAAGTCGTCCTGTATTAGTCCAGTACCGTCTAGTATTGGCCGGTACTGACCGATATCTCCGGTACCAGCCGGTACCAATCGGTATTTGAGCCAAAACGAATTTGGACAATACTGGTATGTACAGGCCGGGATTCATAACCTATTATCCGTTAAATAAGCCCACAAAATTTATTAGTAAGAAAAACCACTTCAAACGAAGAGAGCGCGAATTTGATAAAATAAATACAAAAACACCAGAGGCAATTCCTAAATCTTAAAAAAAGACCTGAAAGTGAAAAGGCTTGAACCAGAAAACGAAATTTTGAAACTTTCGTAATGATGTGTTCAATGCATTTTTTTTTCTTCCGAAGATAATTTTTTATCTTTTACTATTCATTTTGTTAATCAAAATATACAAAGAATCCAATATTTGAGATTTGATTGGGTCTCAAAAAAATCATGACCGGCTCTAGTTGGCACTTAGTTTGTACATATAGTGTCAAGATATATTCAAGAGATCACATCACTCCCCAGGTAAACATGTGAAACGATTGTAAAAATTCATTTAAGGTGCGTAGTCAAAGACACTCTACCTCCGTCACAAAATGTTTGTCCGGTCCGCAAAACGATGACTAAAAAATAATGCATTTCTTTCAATAAAAAATTCAAACTTTTTTCATAAATTACAAGAACTCATCGATATCTAATGAATTGTTGAAAAAAAAATTGAATTTTTCTTGCAAAAATTGTACTATTTTTACATCCTCGTTTTGCAGACTGGACAAACATTATGGAACGGAGAAAGTATACAAAAATAAGCTAGTTGGAGGAAAAGGCAAGTGGGTTTTAATCAAGTGGATGAACAAAGGCGATTATTAGCAGATGCAACATTCCATACTTCAATAAGCATCTTGTCCTTTGAATTGCTTCTTTGAATTATTTACTTTTATAGTTGTTACAAAATCATTCAAAGCGAGTTGTTTAATTTTCTTTCTGTCTTTCTTTTTTTGGGTAAAATGCAGGGTAACCCGAGCCAGCTGCGTGCTCCTCGGGCTAATTCCTACAACCCAACCCATAGCGGTTTCACACGCTTACGCACGGAGATGAGGTGACTCCAAGAGTTGGTTGGGATAATTGAACCTGAATTTAATTTCCTTTATTACCAATTGAGTATAGGTTTTTTTTTTTTATCGGCAATTGGGTATGGGTTATTGCAGGTACGATATTTTTTTTTTTTTGAAAGTTATCGAATTTTAAAATGTGTCCAAATCTTAGTTAAAACAAATATCGCGAGCTTTAATCAAAATAATCACTGTCAAACCTCAAATAGGTTGTCTTAGTATGCCTGAGCCCTCAAACTAAAAATGTTATAAAATTTGAGGAATGTGACATGACATATGTGCTCCAACAAGTTTCTCAAACACCAAATAATTTGAAGTCACCCTTCAAATCTTCTTTCTTTCTCTTCAAATTCAGAGAATGCCCTCATCCCTCAAATACCTAAATATTAATTAGCTAGTATTCTACTAGTATTTCTTTACTATTGGAACTTGCTTTTGCAAATTTCTAACACCAATATCAATGTTGCCAAAAAATATATATCTGTTCTTTGTTTATTTTACCAAGCTTGCCTATAAATTTGTAAAATTAATTTTCTCACGTGTCACAATAAAATTAATCCCATCTATTATCGTTCCTTCTTTCATTTGTTTTTCTTTTATCAACTTGAACATGTTTACCTATTAAAGTTGACCATACAAAGTTAAAAAATTCACAAGTACTCCGTATGAGAGAGAGAGAGAGAGAGAGAGAGAGAGAGAGAGAGAGAGAGAGAGAGTAGAATAGAACCACAGGCTGTGTTTGGAATCTTTGGATATGAGGAATTAACGACGAATCTTGTGGAAAAACTCATCCAACCAAAAATGAGTAACGAAGATGGTGGTGGAAGAATGCTGTTAAAAAAGGAAGAAAGAAAGTGGTGGAAGAATGGCGTTAAATAAAAACAAAGAAAGTGGTGGAAGAATTATTCGGTGAGGTGAGGTGGTGGCCGGCAATGGCATAAGGGAATACTACTATACATGCATGCATACACACATGTACAGTATATATAATACTAACAAACTTGTAAAAGAAGAGAACAGGTGGGATAGGAATGATAGAAATTGAAGTTGCCGGCGAGAAACTGGTAATTCACGAGTTCGACGACGTGTACGACTCGGTCACAGGCCGAGCACTCACCGGGTCATGGCTGTGGGACTCGGCACTACTCTTGTCCCACTGGATGATGATCGCTCAGGGCCGAGTCGAGTTCGATTTTGTTGGAAAAAACGTAATCGAGCTCGGTGCTGGAACCGGCCTTCCCGGCTTGACGGCGGCTAGGCTCGGCGCCAGCCGAGTTATCCTCACCGACGTCGAGCCGCTTCTTCCTGGGCTGAAAAACAACGTGGAAGCCAACGGGCTGGGAGACCGAGTGGAAGTGAGTCGACTTGTTTGGGGGTCCGATGAGTTACCAAGTCGAGTTGGGGAGTTGGGTGGGGTGGACTTGGTGCTGATGTCGGACGTTTTTTTCGACGCGGCAGAGACGGCGGCTTTGGGGAAGACGCTGAAGAGGATTTGCGGGGAGAAGACGGTGGTGTGGGCGGCGTGCGAGATTCGGCCGTGGACTGGTGATTGTTTGAATCAGTTGGTGAGTCAAGGGTTTGAGCTAGCTGAGTTGCCGAGTCAGCTCAGTGCCAATCATGGGGATTTCTCTGTTTTTCGCCTCGTTCAACTACGCAAGGATTTGAGTCTGAAAAAGAGTGGTCTATGCCTTTGTTAAATTGCTAATTGGCATGAAAACGAGAGAGAGAGAGAGAATATGGTTTGTACATCACAAAGTAGCTTCACCTTCCTCATAAACGAGTTACCGCTTTAGTTTCATCTCAAATATCTGTTTTCAAAATATGTGCCAAACAGAATTCTTGTTTGCTATGTTTTGAAGAAAAAAGACTCCCCTCAAAAACCCTGATTCTTATTTCCTCTCAGCACATCGAAATTCAAAAGCATAGTGGTGGAAGGACAAAGAAAAGGACCAGCAACTAAAATGGAATCAAACAATAGGAGTTAAAAAGAAATCAGACAAATCATAGGAGTCGAGCCCGTGACAAAAATAAAATAAAATGGAAGCAATCAATCCAATCTCTTCAATTTCAACATCATATCCCATAGAAAACTCAGATCCAAATAATTGATTTCAAGTCAACCCAGATTCAGTTAAACCGGTATCACCTATATACATACTACTACGCAAGTGTTATTAAGACTGCCACTAAAGTTGCAATGCATGCAACCCAAGAACACCTATTGATATGCCATCAAAGAGTATAATTACATATCAGGAAGAGCTGAAAGGGTGAGTGAATTACCCCGGCTTGCTGTACAAAAGTTATACTCGAAGCTCCTGTGTGTAAGTAATGGGTTTTCCCCCCTTACAAACCCATTTACGTAAAAGCAACCGAATCGGCTTCTTCACAACACAACACTTCCAACAAAATCCGTTCCATGTAACTTTCTCTCCCACATATTATTTACCATATCCGTAGTAAATATATAACCTGGAAAAGATCAGGGGCTATCCTTTCTTTCCCAGAGCCTGAAATGTGCCATCTGTGTCTGCTCCCATACCCAAATCCTTCCCACCACCATGAAACTCAGATTCCAATCATTCAGAATCATAGATACTCTCTTCAGTATCTAAGGCGGAATAATGGGCACGTATGACGGCACAAATCAAGTTGCTGGATGCAGAGACTATAACCCATAGTAGATTAAAAGGCCACTATTATCCTTCAACCGTTGTAATGAAGTTTCTGATTTTGGGAGCTCTGGCCCTGCTGTGACTGCTGCTGTGTAGCTTGCAAGTTCATTGGCTGTGTATTGTAGTGGGCAAAGGGTTGGGAGTAGAGAGGATTCATCAAACCCTGCAAACAAGGAAAAATGTTATAATAGATTCTGATACCTCAAGAAAGTTAACAAGCAAAGCAAACATAGATGATAAATCAACATCTAGAAAGGATGCCGAAAAGACGTAGGACAAGTGAAAGGGACAAAAACCTGCGACTGGAATTGGTTGGCATTGGGCAGGCCGAAGTGGCGCTGGGAAGCATCATCTTGGGATGGATCACTGAATCCAACCTGTGTAAAAAGACCTTGAGACCCATGAGCCATGTAATCCTGTTACAACAATTCTGAGTGAGACAAAAGAATAAACAATAAGGGGGGAAATAGAAAAAGAAGCAGCAAACAACATAAGACAACCTGTGATATCTACAATTAAAAAAAAAAATTTGCCGGATTTGAATATTATTGCTTTTCTACTCTTTCGCTTTTCTAGTCCTTGGAATGGTGTCCTCTTTTGAGGTTTGTATCACCACACCCCTCCAAAAAAGACGAAGAAGAAATCTCCCCAATACAGATTACCTGAATGACCAAATAAATGGACAAACCTGAGACATGAAATCATTTCCGGTACCAAAGCGAGAATACCCAGCTTGAGAATTCTGGTTCAAAAAGCTTCCTGGGAAACCAGCTTGCGCTCCCTGTGTATTTACATAATCAACAGCATATCCATTCTGAGAAGCCTGCATTGCAAGGCAGCAGCCGCAGCACAATATCAATATACGTAGTCAACATTCGATAATGACGCAATATACGTGCCAAATGGGTGACTGTAGAAAGTTCTTTCATGAGGGAAAAGAAGAAGAAATAATAGGAATAGCCCAATAATTCCCATCGTAGGACACCCAAATCCATTACCTAGACTCTTAAAATCTTATATATATATTTGATCTAATTGTGGGTTGAATGCAGGTGTTACCTGTGTGGAGAAGTCCGCAACATTGTATGGAACATGTGAACCCTGGCTTTTGAAATCATCACTCAAGAAGTCCTGTTTTTGGTTGAAAGATAAGCTCCCAAAATACATAATTAATCCAAAGCAAAGTTGGCATTTACAGAATCAAGTACCTGAGACATGCCCCCCATAGAGAAACTGTCACGAAATGTTTGGCCTTGTCCATGAAGTGACATCTGTGGCATAGACAACAATAACCACATTACTCAAGCCTGTTAATTTCTCAGAAGGATTTGGGAAAGAAAAGGAAAAGTTAAAAGGATCTAATTTCTCACAACGGTTGGATCCTTCAACTTTTCCTTTTCTTTTTTTGTTCCTCACCCAAATCCTTGATCCAAGTAGAACCTAAAGGTAATAGGAATAGGATAGCAACAACAACTACAATTCACAAACATTGGAAACAAATCCAGGCTGAGACAACGGTGTGCCAACAGATGGCTGGCTATTTGAATTCTCCAGAGGAAAGTTGAAAGAGGACCCAAGGCTTCCTATAGGTTGCTGGGAGCCTTGTTGGTGTGGAAGATGACTTCCAATAGGAGCACCGGCATTGCCACGGCCCGCACCAAAACCCCGTTGTCCGGGTTGAGGGGCATGCGGACCTCCAACAGGTCCATGAACAGCCCCACGAGTTGGAATAGCATACGGTTGTGAAGGGGGGACACCATGATATGTTGGAACAGGCACCCGAGGCATTGAATAACCAGCAGGATGTAACCCAGGTTTGTGGGTACCATTGGGTGGGCCAGGCGGCATATAAGAACCTGCTCGCCAAAAAAGAATATACCCTTGTTATGTGCACAACTTGTATGTTAGAACCATCTATCTAATAAATAATCACTTATAAAGAGGAGAGAGCGTATTTTATTGTCTTATTCACATTAACAGACAGTAGGGCCCACAGGCTCAGGTTCTAGGGCAACATTAATAGTGGTTAGAATATAGGTAGCCTCAAGAGAAAAGAAGTGTGGAACAAACACCGATTGCCAACTTTAGAGAGGTAGGTAAAACAAACTGTAATGAAAGGGAAAACAACTTAAATCAACAATATGCCAGAATAGCATACCCCTAGAATGGCTGTTTCTCCTATCCGAATTAGGACTTGAAGAGGCAACAGACCCAAAAGCATCAGGAACTATTCCAGGTCCACCACCAAAGAAAAATCTGCGGTCGTTGTAGATCTGCATCACACCAACCATAAAACGACATGAGACACCCTCAACAGGATTGATGGGAGTGTATTGAAACAACAATAATACATTACTATCAACACTTCACATTCAACCCTTGGTGCCATACCTTTTTGGGCTTTTGAAACTGAACCATACTCTGCTTCAAGTTATTCAGAGGCCCTTCCACCAAGCACTCGTGTTCCTGGAGATACAACATACAGAATTAGTTTAGTGCACTAAAGGCCCTAACATAAGTCACCTGAAACACTATCTGTGCAGAATGCCAACCAACACCAACATCTGATGGTCAACTAAAAGGTAAAAACTAGAATCCACCTCAGGCCAGGAAAAACACTCTAAATAATGAAATTTGGCATCGACATTAAAAATATCAAGTGAAGTGGATACCTTATAGTGCGTCAATAAACCATTCCACAGTGGCTGTTTGCTTAGAACTTTAGGGTTCCCCAAGATGACAATACCATAACGGGCTCGAGTGAGTGCAACATTAAGCCTTCGAGGATCATTAAGGAATCCAATACCCTAGGTAAAAAGAAGCAACCTATAAGTATCACCTTCCAGTCGTGTATGACAAAACAAGGTAACATAAGCTCAGTTGTTATGTGAATCAAACAATGGATATTCGAGTTTCAACAAACAAAAGAACTATATCCAGCAGGCATATGGGACAAAGAAAAAAATGAATATGAAAACAGGAGCCACTAACAAACAATATGTGGGGGACCTGGGGGATGTGTGCACATAAATTTGAAGGTTGTGTGAACATACCCTATTTTTAGGAAATGTTCGATAATGAGCTAAGTTTTTACTAGTCCCCATAGACTTTGAGAAATGGGTTCCAAGACACTCCCCTCAATGCCACAATTTCCATCTAAAGCCTGTTTTAAAATATACAACCAAACTGATAGAACTTGTTAAAATGGGCATGTTTGACATGTCCCTATATTCTGAAATTATTGCTTGCACTCGCAAGATAGTTTCTATATCCCTAAGATCTCTCAGTTAGGCAAAAACACAAATCGAACCAACAGACTAACATAAAAGCACTTTAGAAGCTTTACAGAGGGAAGTTTCAAGTTTCAACGCCCCAGTACCACCATGGCAGAACCTCTTAACTACAAGAAGATTCTAAACAAAGAGAGAGGCAACGCAAAGACAGCAACTGACCTGATGTTCATTGCTTCGTACACAGGACAAAATAATGTAATCTTTCTCCCTTCCTTGGAATGAATCTACACTGGCAACCTGGAAAAAAGAATCATTATATGGAGAATTTTCATCGAAGGATCCAATTCCAACTCTATGCAACAAGTCATATGACTCATATCCATATAATACCTCGATTTCCTTGTAAAGTTGCTGTCTGAGAGCACCATTTCTGGACATATAGTTTACAATATATGCTCGTTGTCCTTCATAAGGTGTAATAACCCCAATCTGCAAAAAAGTAAGCACACAAAACATCATAGACTGAATACAAACTTAAAACCGAAACAAATGAGGTGAATAGGCAAACCTGACTAGGAACCACACCGCTCCTTAAAAACGTAGTCACAAGCTTTTCAACATTTGCAGCCTCTGTACGGTTAAGATAGGATGTTCCGCTAGCACTTATCTCCTCTTGTCCCATCTATAAAAATAAATAAGCCCGTTAAAAAAAACACCTAAACGAGAGAGTGACAAAGAATCAGAGCAAGTCTGCCCCACTCAACCAAGATACATTAAACATGTTTTTTGCTGACTCAATCAGATCCTGGATGTCTGCAAACAGCCTATAACAGTTTTGGGGGTATATGCACGGACAAGATAAGACTGCTGAGGCAGAAATCTAATACCCAAGCTTACTATAAACGGCTGCAAACTATCCAAGCCAAGCCCTCAAATGTTGCAATATATTATAACGAACAAATTGAGGGGACCTAATCTAATTTTCAAGTCAGCTCTTTTAGTAAATGATCTCTGAAAAGGCCTCTGAATTAAAATTGCAAAATACATCTTCTAAGCTAGTACTCCCTCCGTCCCAATTTGTTGCGCCTATTTTGACTTTCACGTAATTTAAGGAAAGATCATAGTTACATTGACTGTGTCAATTTTACCATTTTACCCCTTTGTAAATTATGAATTTTTGTCAACTTTCTTGTCATGTCATTAATTTGCTCCACTTTCCTTTCAAATCAAGTTCAAAATTTGAATTTAGGAAGGAAAAATGAGGGGTAATATGGTAATATGGACATCCAAAATTGGAACGTTTTGAAACAAGCAAATCATTTTGGGACATCCCAAAAGGAATAAGGGCACAACAAAGTGGGACAAAGGGAGTAACATTGAAAAAAAACTTTTCTGACATTAAGAAATTAAGAGCACTGTCTTTTGCGGTCCAACGAACTCAATGGTTTCACATCATTCCATTTTTTACTTAATCTATGTAGAAAGTATACTAGGCGCTGAAGTGTTGGATACTTAAAGTCTTAAACTACAGTTTTCCAACAGTGCTCTTACTCTTTCACTCTTTAAATTTCCTAGTAAACTTTTAACAGGGTATACTAGTAATACTACGCGTTATACAAATCTTAAAGAATCATGGGATTTGAACCCGCGTCTCTTGTGATGAAGGCAAATGTCTTGTCTCATACTCATATGTATGATTATCTTAACATCGTTTTTATAAATGATTTTTTCCCCCAATCATGGAAATTGGTTTCATAACAGCAGAGGGAAACAACCTAGATACAACGAAATAAAAGAAGAAGAAAACGAAAGGACACAATGTCCCAAAATAGATTAATCACCGCTAAAGCTAATACAACCCCCACCACCACTCAATAAAAAATCCATCCCCCAAACAACAGAAAACTTTGAGCCTTTGATAAAGTGTCAAATGCCTACAAAGAAACTTTCTTGGCATTTGACATTGTTTTCCAATTTCTCTCCCCCAATAATAAAAAGAGTGGCTATAGTGCAAAAAATTAAAAAGTTCGTTATACCTGAACATAAAAGAACATTGGACGGTTTGGCACAGGCCAAGGGAAATCAATGCCTGATGTTTGTCTTTCATTGATGGTCACTCCATTCTGAAGAGTGCCTTCATAAAAGCTATTAGAAGGAAATTCTGAAAGGGCTGGATGCATACGGTATTGAACCTGGAATTCAAGAGCACAAGAAACAAGAGCTTCATGTTGTCACGTTTGGGTAGTAGCAGATAGGTTCAAAAATAGAGAGCTAGTAGAGGTACACTGATAACAGGGGGAACACAGGATACACACTAATCCCTACCATTTATATCCTTGACCAAACAGTCATGCCTTTAAGTGTCCTCAAGACTATACGAGGGTAAAATATTTGTATATGGATTACCACAAGTCATAAAATTTCTTTAACAAGATCAAAAGCAATCCACAATGGAATAGATGCAGCAAACAAGCATACGAAACAATGGTCCTTTTCAGCACAGAATAGAAAGAAATGAATAGGCTTACAACGTAACATATTCCCAAAAGGTTAGCTCAAGTTGTAAGTGCCTTATAAGCAAGAGTCTCTAGTTTGACTCCCACTAATAGCAAAATCATTTGGACCAACCTCCCTACAAAAGAAAGCTTGAATGAAATGGTTGTGGTGGCAGGTTCCGGTTTCCAGTGCGGCCACGGGACCCAAGGTAGCGGTTGGTGGGATGGTTCCGGCTTACCCAAACAACAAAATATATTATCTTATACACCATTGTGCACAACATGTGAATGCGGCATCACCTTATTGATGATTGGGTTCAAGAAGAAAAACAATGACCCACCCAATCACGAGTGGCGCAGTGCCGTCTATGCATGCTATGCACATTGTTGTACGACATGTTATCTTATTAGACTTACTCAAAAGTATATAACAGAAAACGCCTAGCACTGGAAAGATCTACTACCTGCAATCTAATTGGTTTGACACCAAGTAGCACAAGGCGCTCAAATAGAGACTGGGCTAGTCCAGCACGAGCCGCTTTTTTGCACATTATGACTGGACCAAGCTGGCAATGGTCACCAACGAGAACAACCTAATAAAGAAAGTTTTATCAGAAAACGACACAGATAGCAAACAAACTAAAAAGTGGCACATGGAAAGTTGTTTCAGTGACTACCTGCTTCACTCCAAGAACCAAGGGAATAAGACACTCCGGCTCAGTTGCTTGAGTAGATTCATCAATTAGGACCTATAAATTAGCAAAAAAAAACATATAAACCAGAGCAAAAAAGATCATCATAACCTTTATAATTGACAAATGTTCACAAACCAACCTGACGAAATCTAAAATTAGCCAATCGAGGATCGCCAGCACCAACACAAGTGCAACAAATGACATCGGCACTTTGAGATATCTCCCTCTCCGTTGCTCGCTTCAGAGATTTATACTTCTTCTCATCACTGCTGGATAATTCTCCTGTATGCGTAAAAGGTACCATCCATTAATGTAAATCCAGGTCATGACAGACAACATACCAATACCAAATATGCACACCAGCCAACAAACATACAAGTCCAGATTAGTTGCATCTATACACCTCTATCAAAAAATCTATAAGCACATATAAATGTCATACATAAAGTGGGATCGACTTGGATTGCCCACGTTATTGGAAAAGCAAAAAGAATTCAGGAGATGCATTGTAGTGGGAATTCAAAGTGAGCCACCATTTCCCCTTTTTGTGATGTAATCACTCATAAGTACCAAGTAGTGATGGTTTACAAAGTCCTACTGAAAAGGCACCACAACATACATTTGACAAACAAGGTGAACAATGTTTGATTGTTGGACTATTTTTAGGGAGGATTGGATAAGATGGGAATAGAGGGGACAAGTGGAGTCCATGGGATAATAGATTGGATGATATGGATACTGTGATTAGTTGTACTGTGTTTGGTAAGAGTAGGATAAAGATGATTTGGATTATTTTTTACCATTGGATGTGGACGGAATCTAATCCGGATGGGCAGGACTAGGTAATACCACCCTCGAGGTGGTATTAGTTAGTACCCCACATTGATCACTATTTCATGAAATAGTCCGGAGTTAATATAGTCCCTCTCTTGTAGGGATGGCAATGGGGCGGGTCGGATTAGGATTTAGCGTCCCCAAACCCGCCCCACTCTACATCGGATCTGAGTCGGAGCGGGAGAAATCAGGGAGGTGCCAGGGTCGGGGAATAATCGGGTCCCCATTCACCGTAATAATTTGACTAATTTTGTTTTTTTTGAAGTGTTCTTGACAAGAAGTGTTCTTGACAAGAAAACAAGATATTGATGAGAGTTTAAACAATAGAAATAATGAAAACAAAACATTAACTAATGTTTTACTAATTAGTATATTGCTCTTATTATATAAAAACAATGAAATTTATTTAGACATATACATACAAAAATATAAATACCTATAATCAGAGTCAGATCGGGTAAAAACAGGGCGGGGGAAGCAAATACCATCCCCGCCCCATTTGCTTATCGGATCAAGGAAAACCAGCTTGGATTGGGGCGTGGAGGTCGGAGGTGGGGGCGGGTTGGACATAATTGCCATCTCTACTCTCTTAATACCATGCGCAACAAATACTAGACTATAAATAAAGAGGGCACATGTGAGTCCCCATGTTTCCCCTAATCCCAATCCCCCCTTCTAGTCCAGGGAATCAAACATGCCCTAAATGACTGATCTGCTCGCTCTCCTCTTTATTAACATTTTTTTTTCAATTCCAAAGTGGTAAATAATCACTCATAATTAGTAAGGGTTTACAAAGTTCTACTTGAAAGGAATTTCCAAACCACAGGTTTGGCAAACAATGTGAACAGAAATGTGACTACAAGAACAACAACTATGAGAAGGTTATACTATGAGCTTGTTTGGTTTGGGATTTGGGATTTGGGATTTGGGGTTTTGGATTTGGGAGGAGAGAGATAGAAAGAGAAATGAGAGTAATAATTAGGAAGAAAAGTTTTGGGGGACCGTGCGCAGAGAGAAGGTTTGGGTCTAGAGACCCAAACTGAACATGGCCTATATGTCTGATCTGCTGGCTTGGATGAAATACTGACATTGGACAAGAAGCGGATTAGAATCATGTTTGAGTAGCATGGGCCAGCCCAAACTAAGACTGAACTCTGAAGTGCGTAGAACATCTGAGTTTGGGTTGTGTCTAGTGGGACATAGTTTTTAACCAGCTGAGTTCTGACTCCCATAGCATATATTTACTTTGGGCTGAGCTTTGGCACACCAAGGCCCCACCTAAGCCACACACTTACAATAGCTGTGCTCATGAATAGCCAACAGATTCATGAATTGGGAGAACAAACATCTCAAATTCGTGAATTGGTTGAGGCAAGTTATTCGTTGCCACATGTACTAGCCTCAAGGAGCAGCTCGTGCCAGAGCTGCCCCAAGCCAGGAAATTTGAAGAAAATTGTTCCCACATGCATTAATTACCGATGGAGGGAAAAGGCTTTAAATGCTGGACTATCTTGGGGCTTACTTTTATTTCTTTACAAGTAGAGAAAAAGACATAATGGAATTACAGAACTGTTTTTTTTATATAAAAAAAACCACCAATCACATGCATCTGCAATTAAAACTCCACAACAAATATATTGATGTCACTCTCTGTGCATATGGTATCAAGATACTTCTAATGAAGACAATCTCGTGCTCTCACTCCCGGTCCACACTTTTGACTAAGGGCCTAACCTCGACTGATTAAGAGGGTTAAAGCTGAGCATAACGATCTCCTAATAGTGAGTTCACAAAAGACCAGCACTCCTGACAATATTTTACTGGAGAACCCTGATAACTACCCAAATCTCACCTTGTTCATCTTTCAGTAATTGTAACTTGTGAAGTTCACTCTTCTCAGATGTGTCAAGATGCCGAACCTGCAGTAAAACAATGTAAGAATGCTTGAATCACAGAGGCTAAAAAAAGCAGAATGCAGTAAAAATTTGAACAATTAACAAATTAGCAAACCTGATAGTGAAGGGTTAAATGCTCAACGGGAGAACTTACAGCTTCCCTTGACTTTGCAGATAACCTAACAACCTGGTTTTGTTTAAAAGACATGTCAAATTTAGAAGTGTAAATCATACCAGAAAAAAACACACAAAAAAAGGTTTTGTATAATGCATCAAAAACACAATAAAACAGTGATGTTGCTAAACCTTTAGCAAAAAGAGTTGTAACACCATTAACATCACCCAAGAAGTGGCCACTGGCCAGGGATTCAATATTGACTTTCAGTTAGTCCTACCTTTTGAAATTCATCAAGTTATTCCCGAATGATTGGATCTAATATCACATTCAACTAATACGTTTAGACATCAGATGACTGCTTTGACATAAAATCACCAAATAATAATTGAAATGAAAAGAATTCCTATACTTCCTATACAACATATCTATGTTACTGCTACGGAATGAACCTCAATCCCACACCAGACAAACAATGCATTCAGGTTTACAGTCTGGCCTGGTCAGCATTTGTCTTCATGTTAAAACATACATAGATAGATTGAATGTCTATTGGAAATCCACAAAAGACCAAAGTTTATTCTACACGAAGAAATCCCACTTACACAGAAGATAATTATAAAAACGTTCTGGCGACATCCATCAGAATACAACCCTCGTATTAAGGAACAGAAAGCAAGGGAATAAAACAACGGAAAATCAACATCCCAAGGTGTTGTTGCTGAGGATTTATTTTATTTTTTATTCGCTTGTTTATTTATTTGGGTTTAGAGTACTTTTAAATGTTTTTTTTTTTCCAAAATATGTGTGGGGGTGGTCCAAATTTGTTCCTAAGTGACACATGCTATGTACATGACTTTTAGGATTTAGAAGAGGCCAGCAGGACTGAGACAACTAAGGGGGAAGTAGGGTTTCTCTTTTTGCTCCTATATTATTAGCTCTCTCTCTCTCTCTTCCTCTTCACCTGCTCCCCTTCTTCTGCACCTGTGCTGTGGATTCTGCTGTATCTCTTTCTGCAGGTAAAACTCAGTCTTCTTCTTCTTGGCTGTTCTTTCCCTCTGTTTCCTCTTCTAATTCCGCATCTTCCCACTTTTACCTACCCCTTTGTTGCAGATTTTGCAACTGCTGAACCCTTTTCCCGACTTTTATTCCCTTCCCCTCTGCTGATGTTCTGTTACTGCTGTTGCTGTATCTGCCACTGCAGCGTTCGATCCCTTCCCTTAGTGCTTGGTGTCCCATTAGTTCGCTTAGATTTTATGAATGTATATTGAACTACTTGTTTTTGTCATTGCACTACAGTTGTATTAAGTTCAGTTGATTGGTTTAGATCGCGATATCTTGCATATCATGTGGCTGTGATTTATTTACTGGGGGTTTGTTATCTGTTATAGATGATAAGCGTGCTGCATCTTACTGGAATTCGGTTTAATCTGAAAAAGTCTCCGCGTCTCATTATTGAAGAGGTCGAGCATTATCATGACAAGGCTACTCTGTTCATTGAGCTACAGTTCATGTCATAAAAACACACTCAAACTGACAATGATTGCAGATTGCCAGTCCAACACTCCAAGGTATATAAATTTGGCTTGAACAGACTCGGGCACGGGCTCATTTCTGTCGGTAACATGAGGAGGTCAGATTGCTTTACCTGTATAATCAAATGAGCTCTCATTCTTATAGTGCCTAATCCCTGAAGAACTTTGGATTTTGGCAACCATGTCAAATGGGTTGCCTGAAATACATGTCTCCAAGCCGTCTAAATCTACTTTCACATCATTTATTTCCACCTTTATACAAGCCCCAAGTAGATACAATTTTCTGTACCACCACAAATAGGAAAGAGAACAACTGAACATTGAAAATCAAACACACAAAGAAGCCATCTCACAAGTAACTTTGGGCAAAGATAAGAAATCTGATATCAAGTTATCAACTAGTAAGAACAAACCAACTCAATAATTTCTAATGCAACTCGTTTTGTATAATTCTATCCTTTTTTCTGATTTAATTAAACTCTCTAAGTACTTGGAAATATTGCAATTTCTCTCACATATTCCCCTTTCTTTCTATGGTTGAGTAAAACCTGACCCAAGGCACTCATGAACCTCATCTTCATCCATAATCATGCAAGCACAGCTTGAGCCCAGTACTGGAGCTCATTTAAGGCTCAAGGTTAACCCAAATACATTCTCAAGCTGATTGGGCGGAGCCCAAATAGCCAGGGTAAATGGCTCAGCTCAGTGCATTTCCAGCCTCCAGCTAGTGGCACCAAGTATCCCGATAATGGAAATCCAAAAGGCAAGGATATGGCTTTACCGTCAATAAAACAATGAATGTACCTTCAATCCGGTTGCACTGATCTTTTCAGCTAGCTGGTCAACAGCCACGTTACTTGGAGCACAAACCAAAACCTGATGGGTACAAATTATCAGCTAAGGTGTGTAAACATAAATCATATTTCCATAAATGAGAAACATGCAACTGAGTTTACCTGCCCCTGGCCTTGTTTGGCCATATGATATACGATTGCTGCAGAAGTTACAGTTTTTCCAGTGCCAGGTGGACCTTGAATTAAACTAATTGGCTTCTGAAGGACGCTTTTTACAGCAAAAACCTAGTAATATACAACAAAGTCAAGACCTTTGAAACACCATCATTCACCACAAAGAATAACTCTCAAGGACATGTGAAAAATACAAGTGTGAGTGAGAAAAAAATAGCAGTGGTGCACAAAAGAGTTTGACTCGGGAGGAAGTGGGTGTGGCAACAACAAGCCAAAGCCTTGGCAATATTTATCCAAGCACTCTAAATCCAAATCTCAGCTCCACCCACATTGTATGTGAATTTATCTTTTAGATTAAAATGACTACATGTGACTCTTTGCAATACCTAGCCTAAATTGCGGTACATTAGGGATAAGCTTTTAGGCATAACAAAATTAGAACTTACACTTCCAAGCAATAAACATCCAATAGAACAAGAATTAGTTTTTTAACTTATTCAATCAAAACACAAATATATGAGCATAACGATCGATTTTTTACATTTTCTCTTGCCCAAATTTCAGTCTCTCTACATTTTTACCTTAGTACGGTTAATTTTTGGGGCAGAGAATATTGGGGATTGTTGTGGATCACTAAATTTACCGTCTTGGAACGAAGGGGTACCATGTTTTGGAGTGCGCATACCAACGTAATTTGCTATTGTATTATCGTTTCCTTTTAACTAAAAACCATCTCATTGTTATTGCCCACCCATTGTGCTTACACTTGCTTGTTAGGGATTCTAGAAAATAAAGTTACAGACATTTCGTGGGAATATATATTCATGTAGAACTAGGCCAACTGTCAGTCGGTCAATTTCAAGTTCATTGTAAAAGCAAGATTTGGTTATTATTTCTTCATTCTCTTGGTAAACTTCTGGCACATGCTCATCATTTTCGTAACAGAGCGAACTACTTCAAATGCGTCCACTAGTTCAGAGGTTAAAAGTTAAAACATGGTCTACTAGCCATGACATTGTAGGTTCGAATCAGATGGCAGCCACTTTGCACTCATATAGCCTTGAATTTTCTAACACCCAAGTACATCCAAGTGTAAGCGTGCCACATTTTCTAACATCAATTGCAACATATATATATATATATATATAATATAATGATAAAGCCAGAAATCAAGGCTCGTTTCAGAAACTGCCCTAGTGCTACTAAAAGCAAGGATACTGTTCAGCTTTGCCTCGGCAATTTATGGCGAGCAATGAAAGACATAAACACAACCAACCTCCATTCTTGACTAGAATACTTGGGTCACAACATAAATCAAATAGAATACCAATTCTCCTACGCTTAAGTTCTTAACAGAGATATAGTACTTCTTACACAATCCATACACTCACCCGACATTCTTAGAGCATCTCCAACCCTTCTTTTTATTTTCCTCAATCAGAAGTACAAAAATATTCACTTTTTATTTTTCCTATTCACTTGTTCATCTACGTACTCCAATCCTACTCTGCTATCCGTTCATACATCAAGGTTGGCTTTGTATTTTGTAGAGTGAGATGGAGTAATGTGGGCACTCCATACTATTTGCCTAGCCTCTCCAAGCTAGGTAAATGTAGCCAGAGAAGTTGGACTGAGGCAAAATGCTCAACCATATAGAGAGCCCACTTGAGCAAAGAAAAGTGGGTTGGGCTAGCCATTTTTGCTAAGAGGGCTCATTTGCCTAGTGGGTTGGAGATGCTCTTATGTTAGATTGCAACATAATTAGGAACTATTGTCAAATAATCTCCCACACATACACTGCGAAAAAGGGTGGGAGAAGAAAGAGAGAGAGAGAGAGACAGTAAAGATGCAAAACTAATATGTACATTATTTACGGCGTAGTATTCAATAATAACAAATCAAAAGAAAACATAGTCAGACAGCTTACTTGAGATGCATTAAGCTCTGGTAGGCCGGGTGCTCCGAATCGCCGAGGCAACGTATTACGGACCATCTGAACCTCAACTTCATGGCCCAACAAGTGGTGATAAATGTACCTGCATGCGGTAACCATTTGAAAACTCAACTGCTAAGAATTCTCTGTTGTCAATAGCAAAAAAAAAAAAAAAGAAGTGACTTGAGACTGAAACAATACATATCAGCCAACCCACCCACTAACACTTGTTTCATCCACTGCAAAAGTTTTCATTGCCCCCTGCATCCGATCAAAACTTGTGCTCTTCCACACGAAATCAACACTAAAACCATGGTTCACATCAACAGGAACTCCCTGCAAAACATATTGACAATAAGGGCCAGAAAAAGACGTCACTCAAAGCAACCTCAAGGTACCAAAGTTAATCACCAAGCTACCTGACTGGCCCGCAGCTCAAGGGCAACCTCCTCTTGTGCGGTTAATTTTATCTGAAACAAGAAAATTAACCTGTCATACCCTTAGAAATTCCACAACAAAAAATCAATAACGAGCAAGAAACAAGAAACAAAGGGATTACAACTAAGCAAAAAGGGTACTTACCACATGCCCCACTGACTGCCAAGCCGGATGAACTGCATCTCCTGAATAACGTAGCCGCAACTCATCACCAGGTACAAGACGCAACTCATTATCTTCCTACAACAAGATTAAGTGTCCTTTTGTCACTAATAGCAATTTTTTACCAGAGAGTAATCAATTTAAAAGATGGGGACCACAACGAAGTAAAAGGTAAATGTAAGTGGAATGCAAAATATAAGATGACCCTAGTTGAGAGTGAAGCACCTTTGGAAAAACAAAATATGCAACACGCTTCTTGTTGAGACCAATATCCCACCGTATTGTGAGGTTGTCTTTGCTTTGAGATTCTTTCATCATCTACAATAAAACAGAAAACCAATCTATGTAAGGCGGCACCATATATTCCGATTGGAGCACAGTTTTGGTAACGGGTTTGACGTCATTGATCAATACGACAAATAAAACACTATCAGTGGAACAATAAATGCTTCAGAAGATCAGATATCAAAACCCAGAAAAATGAAAGAAGGAAAGAGAAGCAAAGAAAAAAACAATGAAAAAGATAACCATCATCCATACCTTATCGTAATCAGCTTCAAGCTTGATAAGTGGCGCAAAAACATTTTGATACTGCAATTGAGAGAAAGCATCAGCAGGAAATTGTTAGTAGAAACTGATTTAGAAACATAATTACCAGTGTGTACAACTCTTACAGTGAATTTTCATGCTGTAAAGACGTTCAAAATATGCACGACACCAACTCACAGCAACTTAATGTAAAGAAATTGGTACCTGATAAGCATCATCATATTTCAAGACAACAGGCTGAGGCTCATCATCCACACCAGGCTTCTCAAGATCTTCCAGGGTAGCATCAGGATTGGTCTTCCATAGTTCTTCAACCTTATTTATTTGTTGGGCACTGATTTGGCGCGCCCTCAACTGTTCCTGTTCAGATGGGACCTGTCAAGAGCAAACAGTTAGCAATTCTTTTTTTTTTTGATAAGTCAAACAGTTAGCAATTCTGAGGAATTCTTAGTAGTTACAGACAAGAATGAAATGAAATCAGCTTTAGCCTGGCCAAAATTCTGCAGAAGTTTGGTACGTGTAGAAGTCCATGTGGTTGGACTCAAGAGCTTGACTGGGCTATTCATCATCTCAGGAAATCTAGGTTCCCTTCCTCTCTATATAAGTTGGCTATGGAAGGGGCTGTTTATCACATTTGGGGGGCTAGAAATGAGTGCATTTTTTGCAACAAGCAGCCATTCCCTGAGGGTGTTACTGATCAGATTATGAAAAGGGAAGGCTTGAGTTCAGGCAAGCCCGGGCAGATTCCGCTCACCTGCAGTCGTGTTTCCATTACTGCACGGCATTTCCGAGCATCTTTCTGACAGCCTATAATAATATATAAATAATAATGAATTTTCTGATTCTTTGTGTATTCGACTAAAGGGGTTCTAAGTGGCTTTGCAAGGTGGATTTTCGGGCAGTTTTAGCAAAGAGGCATTCCCGCTCCACAGCAGGTCCCGAAACGAAAGGGTTTGCGGGGCTGACCAGGATGTGTGGGATAGAGTCTGCTCTTGGAGGAAAGTAGGCAACAGCCATGGCAACAAAGCTTTGTGTACAGCTTGGAATATTTCGGGAAAAATTTTGTACGTTGATTTATAGGGCTTTTGTTTGATTTGAGTGTCCTACACCTGTGTAGTTCATCTATTTACGGGGGTATGCCCCTTTGTTATCTAGTATTTGTCTCTTCTTGGTAATAAAATCCCTCTTTACCAAAAAAAAAGGAACAAAATGAAAAGATGGGAAAAATAAAGTAGCAACCTTAACAAGCCACTGCAGAAAACACCTATCATCAATGAGTGGACACCACTGACTCAGGTCCCAATTCATGTCCTTCAATGCATTGACACTAAGACAAGGTTCCCTGCACAGAAGAACAACAACACTCTCTGTCTTGGCAGATATAAATCCAAGGAGGAAAACATTTCGGCATCCACAATTGTAACATTCAAGGATCGTTTCTCCCAGGGGACTATCTTTATGAAGACAAACTTCTTTGTGCTTAGCTCGAACCTACGAACAACATAGAATACTGTTTCAGAAATAAACAAAGTGGAAGTGTGGAACATCTACGTAAATAAACAAATCAAAAAAGGAATTCATCTGAAACTAGCAAACTGTATAATCACTTGTCTTCTAAATTTAAATATGAGTATCCCTCAAGCACTTTAATCATAACAAGAAGCATGAAACCCTATTAAAGCTGCACGTCAATTAAGCAAGACCAAAAGGCAACCATACTTGAGCTCAGACGAACGTACATATTGTTATGGGAATACATATTGAGGACGGGGGCTGCTAAGTGTAGGTTGCACGTAAACAATGACGTATGGGCCACCAACTTAGAGGAGAGAGAGAGAGAGAGAAATAAACTAAAAGTCCTTCAACCAGCCCAGACTGCAAGAACCGTGGTCAATCAAGACAAACAAAGTTGTATCACGCAAGGCCCTCAAGAACAAATTCAAATGCACCAAAAGGTTCTCCACCTCCTTGCAGTGCTGTAGACGGGAAATGTTTTGCCATCTCCAGCACAAACAGCATCAGTCCAGCGGCACTCTAAGAGTGAAGTCATCCCAGTAGATGAAGGCTGGTCTAAGTCGCTTTCGAATGCAACCCATAAGAAATTTCTTCCAAATCTCAAGGCAGACTTTGGTCTCAAATTCAGAAGATTGATTAGTCTATGTGCCCTTAAAGTCAAGCAAATATACAACTCCATCAATCATCTCTGAAGTTCAAATCGGAGAGAACCATATTGCAGGTTGACAAAAGCAACAGGATGATTTTGGTCTAAGTTCTTCCCCGTTGTACTAAATGTTTAATTTGTAGTTCGACTACTTCAAAAAAACACAGTATTAGAACCGCAATAATCCACAAAGTTAAGGACGTACTTCATATCCAACTCCATGAAGGGGAGAAATGAAAACATTCAACTATATCCAACTCCATCAAGGGGAGAAATTTTGCTTCCCAGAATAATTTTTTGCATCCAACTAATCTCCCTATGTGAGTATAGGCTGTGTCACATGAATTTTATGGTTATCAGTTCATGGATTTGTGTCATTGCATGCAGCTGATATCAGACAAACAGTCACGGACATGTATAAGCATTACAACCACTTGAGTAACCTATGCAAATAGGTTTAAGATCATTATGGCTCCGTATGCAAGAAACTGCATCTAAAGCAAAGGAAAATGAAACAGATTTCCTCAAGTGTGTTTGTTTGACAAAAGAACTTTGTGAGAAAGTTACAATTTAACTGTTTAATTATGAAAAACTAGTTGAAAAACCGATTGCTGCAAAATCTTGCATTCTATACTTTGATAACTAATCTTGCATTCTTTACAAGACAAGTCCCGAGGAAAAACCATGAGAAAAGTTAAAGGCGTGGTTTCATGAGACCAAAAAAAAAATGCAAGAAACTCAGATATTCTGCAACTTGCATTTCATTCTTGACAAAGGAGTAGGGCCTATTATTTCTTTCAATGTCCTTTTCAAAAATTTCCACCCTGGACTTCAAAAAAGGAATGGGGCCTATTATTTATTAAATTCGCATTAACCCAGAAATCTAATGACTTACTTCTCATGCCATATGAAGCCATAAAACTGAGAATTCAACTATATCCATGATGTAGGACAATAAAGATTTTAGGGTTTCAATGGGGTAACAAAGAAGTAGGGGTTTTGGGGCCACGATTATGCAACGTTCCAGGAATTTATTTATTTTTTGTGTGTTGTTTAGGGCTGCAAACAGTAACCAGGGCTGCTCTATGCAGAAAACAGGAATAAAACAGAAGAGGGAGGGTGGTGAAGAGGAGAAAGAAAGCTCTAGGAATCACTTCTAGAGGATTTAGGCATCACAGCTAGGGTTTGGTTCCATAACACAATCCATAAAAGAGGCTTCAAAGCTCTAAAATTCTCACAATATTCCACCCCTTAAATTAAAAGCATTACATTGCTTATATAGACTTGAAGACTTCCTAAACCAACTATAACTAGAAGAAGGAAACTACTATTAATTCTTTAGACTTCTAAATCAACTTGCTACTAAAAATGACTCCCAATAAATAAACTAAATTAAAAAATTGACCCATAAAATTAAAATTATCAAAATATCCCCAACTGAAAAATTGTCCAGGGACATTCTTATTCAATACTAACATAACTAAGACTCAATTACGATTATTGTTGGACTGTCCATGCTTTCTTTAGGTCTCATCTTAAGATTATGTGGATTTCCATATATCATATCCTTTTTATATTTACTTTTCCTCGAGCCTGTCTCCATCAAAGGGAGAAATTTTGCTTCTCAGGAGCTGCTATCATATTAGAAGCCTTGAATCCTTGATTCTTAAAGGATCAATGATTCAACATATCCTAGTTACAAGGATTGCCTTAACCCATGAAGTGAAGGACTTACTTTTCTCCAAAATGAAGCCATACAACTGAACATTCAACTATATCCAACTCCATCAAGGGGAGAAATTTTACTTCCCATAAGCTGCTATCATATACGGTTACCAGCCTTGATTCTTAAAGGATCAACAGACCACACCTTTCCCTTACATTATTGCAACCAACTTGTGTCCCTATGTGATTAATGATGTGTAGCAAGAATTATACGTTCTCAGATCGCTTCCTTGCATGCAGCTGATATCGGACAGTCACAGAAATACACAAGCTTTACAACCACTTGCGTAACCTATTCAAATAGGTTTAAGATCCTTATGGCTCCATTCAGTTGTCATGTGCAGGAAAGTGCATTTTAAAGCAAACGAAATGTAAGAAAGTTATAATATAACTGTCTAATTATGATAAAAGTAGTTGAAAAATCAGATTCCTACAAAATCTTGCATTCTTAACGGGACAAGTTCTGAGCAAAAACGATGAGAAATGTTTAAGGTGTGGTTTCATGCAGCGAAAAGAAAAAAATGCAGGAAACTCGGATGTTCTGAAACTTTCACTTCATTCCTTGACATAGGGATGGGGCCTATTATCATTTATCTCTTTCGATGCACCCCGGACTCCAAAAAAGTTCTTCAGTCCACATTACACTCATTGTGGCCTAAAGGTCATGGTTCGATTCTCGGAAATAGCCTCTCTCTTCTTGAAGGGCCAAGGCATTTGTGTGCATCAACTCTTCACCAACCCCCGCATATGCAGGTGCTTTGCGAACTGGGAACCCCCCCTGTTTAGTCTACATTTCACTCTAACTTACCTAAGCAAGGTAAATACTAATCACTCACAAGTCACAATCCAAGCAAACCAACCGCTACAAATACGCGGAAATGCATACACACGTGAAGAAATTAAGGGTGTGTTTCCGCTGGACTAAATGGACTAAAGCCCATGTTTTCATAGATTTCTAGACATGTCATTCTCCTCACATACATCAACTCAGATACCATTTAGCGGAAATAACTTGACTATTGTCATTAGCATGTAGTCCATACAGTTTAGCGGAAATGAACCCTAAATATCTGAGGCATCATTGTCAAAAAATTTATCGACAAAATGCTTCCACTCACCAGATGGTTCACTATGTGCGAGCCCGAAGTGTTCCCCCGGGAATTGCAGAACCACTTCCGGCACGACGGCACGTTACACCTCACCACGCACGCCGGGTTCGTCACCCCGCAGTACCTGCACGCGTGCTCCGCGTAACCGCCCTTCCCGTACTCAAAACCCTCATCATCCCCACCAGTCTCTTCGAAATTCAACCCGCTCATCCCCGCCGCCAGCGCGTCCACCGCGGCCGCCTGGTTATGACTCCTCCCCTTCACCCCAGCGCCGCCGCCTCCGGACGCGGCGGATACCGGGGAGGCGTCGGACTGGTGGCCGGAGGAGGAGGCTCGGTCCGTTCTCTCGGCTGCGGCGGAATCGGATACTGACACGGAATCGGAGGGCGTGGGCCAGGCAGCGGAGCGGATTGGCTGGGAGAGCTCTTGGAATTCGGGGTAGGAGAAGGCGACGTCGTCGTCGTCGCCGACTCCGCCCTGGGTGTTGAATTCGAGGAAGGTGTAGGCGTCGGCTGCCGAGTCGGGCTGCGACGCCGTGTCGTAGAGGTTGTTACCGTGAGAATCCATTGGAGGGAGTTAGGGTTAGGGTTAGGGTTAGGGTTTGGGTTTGAGTTTGGGTTTAGGGATGTGGAGTGTTTATGGGAGTGAGTTAGATTAGGGTTTTGGTAGTGGGGAATGAAATGACGGAGGGGGTCACTGAGAAGACGATATGGAGAGAAAGAGAGAGACAGAGAGAGAGAGAGAGGGGGGGACTGAAAATCGTAACGACAGTGTGAGGGGGTATGGGCGTGTGAAGGAAGAGACGTCACGAGGAAGGGGAGAGAAGGGGGGAAATGGGAAAAAGTTTCAGTGCCGGGTAGGTACTACAAGGTGTCTGTTTGGTGCATTTTAGTTGTTCGTTACGTTTTTGAACAGTTCGGATTTGGAGAGAGAAAATATTGGGGTGAGAAAACAGAGAGGGTTTCAATTCGAGTCATCCAAAAGTGTATTGGACAGCCTCCAAGTTGTTCATTGCGTTTTTGAACGGCTCGGATTTGGAGAGATAAAATATTGGGGTGAGAAAAGAGAAAGGGTTTCAATTCGAGTCATCTTAAAATGTATTGGACAGCCTGAATATGATGAGCAGGTACCAAGTGGAATATACCAGCCGGGCACCGGAAATTTTCTCGGGGGAAATGATGCCTTATTGTAGGCCCGAAAATGGCGTGGATGATATGAAGTGTTCATATCAGATGTTTTGACAAATGGATGTGCTACATACATTACAATCCATCCACTACATTTTTTGTGGGGCTCACTCTGGGTCTCAAAAAAATACAGAAAAATGTCCATAAATTTTAGAATAATATTTTATGTGGTCCTGTAAAAAATCAGCTCCAACAGATATCGGTAAGTATTATTTCTTGATTTATAGGAGCGAAACTGCTCAACTGCACAGTTTTGCTCCTACGAATCAAGAAATAATACTTATCGATATTTGTTGAAACTTATTTTTTACAAGGCCCCATAATATATTATTTTAAAATTTATGAACATTTTTCTGTATTTTTTGGGGACCCGAGATGGGCCCTACAAAATATGTAGTGGATGGTGTAGTGGTTTGATGTAGTGTACCTAGACTTATTGTTTGACAAAAGAATCAGCCCATTAAGACATTGACAACTACTACATACCAAAAAATAAACATGAAGGATAACAACATTAAGGGCGTGTTTGATTGCAGATTTAGTTTTCGGGGGATTCGTAATGAGGTAGGATTAAGATTGAGATTAAGAAGGAAAATGAAAATGAGTTGGGATTATTAATGAGGGGATGAATCATTTGTTTTGCACAGGATTCGATTGTAGGATTGTAAATAACATGTTTGTTTTGTTTAGGATTAGGATTAAAATTGGGATTGAGATGAATTTTTAAACTATTTTTGCTCAATCCCATGGGGATGGGATTCCTAGTAACACCCCCCATGGTATTGCTAATACCCCCATTTTGGGGGATTAACAATCCCATGGGACAACTAGTCCCTTCCACAAAAGTCTAACCAAACAAGGTATTATGGCTGTTCAAAAAAAAACAAGGTATTAGGGGCTCCATAGGATTATTAATCCAATCCCCCCTCCCAAACCTTCTATCAAACACGCCCTAAAGACAAATCTTATTGACCCAAGGGATTGTAGAAAGTGTTGGAGCGCTACGTAGCGGTGCTCGTGGTCACTCTGTAATAACTCATGAGAGAGATTTGAGAAATATAAAAGAAAAACATTAACGGCTCGTTTGTGACGGATAAAGTTTTGGATGAATAAGGATGAATGGTGGATAAGAGGGAATATGTTATAAGAGGGAGTGTCTAATAACTTGATTTGGGTAGTAGTTGATATAGGTGGATGAGAGTGAATAATGTGATAAATTACTTGGTTGCTCTTATTTAATCATTTCATTGAGAATACAAAATGATTTGAGGGGTAATTTGGTCTTTTTTGCCACCCAAATAAGCTAATCCTAAGGTGGCAGGTGTTGTTGGTTGAGGGGATAAGGCGATAAGCTCTCCCCCTCCTCCCCTTCCTTCTCCCACCAACTAACATATTTCTTCCTTCTTCCCCTCCCTCCATTATCTTACCAACAAGGAAGCCGTAAATCGACATTGATGAATCAATGTTGAACTCCTTTTATCTCTATTCGTAAGAGAACATCGGTGCAGTGTGACATGAAGCGCACAAAGCGGTAAGACGGATTTCGTCACTTTTAAAGGAACATTAATCGTTTTGTAAACATACAAAATGATGCTACTAGAGTTCCATGTAACTCGAAGTCAGATTTTTGTTGAATTTTTCAAGAGAAGATTGGAAAGAAGAAAGCCCCAGTCTAAGATGGAGCAACTGAACCATTGGTGCTGGTCAGGGCAATGTCAACAATCAAAAGTACCCATCCTTTGTCAGTTCTTTGGGCATTTGATCTACTTTTTGCTTGAACTTCCTTGTTAAGTAAAGAAGGGAGCCATTTTCAAACTTTGATAAATTAATGACCAAACAAAGAACATGCATGTTCTTCATCCTTTAATTGCCTCCCACCAAATTGTCCCTTGCTAGAGATTCCTAGTCACTTAATCCAAGTAGAATCACTCTGATAAATAAATAAAAAATATAGAAGAAGAAAAATAAGAAGACAAAAGCCAGTCTAGCTGGAAAGAAAGAGAAAATCTTGTTTACGGATGAGCAGTAAATAAAGTTTACAATGCTTAATCTCGGCCATCCAAAAACATTTTAGACGATCCAGATTGAAAATAATCTCCAAAAGCATTTTAGACGATCAATCTGGATCGTCTAAAATGCTTTTGGACGGCTGACATTGCGCAGGACCGTGAATAACTTATTCACGGCTTCTCTTGGAAAGAAATGATGTTCTTATTTTGTGCTCAAATCCACAACCAACCACCACCTCAATTATAATGGAACTCTCAACGACCACCCAGAAGGTTGAAGAAGGCTCCACTAGTTGAGCCTATAAATACTCCTGCTATCTCAGCATCTAGAGGGGCGCAAAAATCAGTGAGCGTAGAGCAGTCCAGGCTACTCCTTGGGAGGGAGCCAAGCTTCCACGGCAAGTGACGAACACAAGATTCTTAATGCGGGGACCAAAATTAACAACAAATATTGTCTTTACATACTAATCACACGATTTTGAGGGAACCATTCTTCAAATTTCTACAAACAAAACTTAAACTATAGGAGTAGAAATAATGGGATAATTGGTTATTGGGAGGTGTGCAGGAGCCCGGACGCTTGCACCCCCTTGGTGCGCCCCTGCCTTCGACGAGGCTCTAGCAAGATAGGGAGGCTAGATAGGGAGGGAGGTGGGGAGGTGAGGGCAGCACAGAGATGGCGGAGAGCATGTCAGAGAGATACACAATGAGGTTGAGCGATCAAATTGTTGATTAGGGACTCCCATGTAAAATGGTTTATTTTTCTTGAAGTGAAACACTCCTCAATCCTCCCGTGGATATATCGAATTGAGGAACCATGTGAAAATCTTGTGTCTTGGTTTGTGTGTGGTCGACCTTGTGCACAACAAGAAAGAGAGAGATTTTTAGAACTAGCTGTTTCATCTCTATTGGGTTTTTTCTTCCCTTTTATCAGATTTAATCTCTAATTATGGTCTGCTATTTTTAGATACCATTAGAAGTATTTTGTCACTCCAGTGCAAGGTTTTCAAGATGTACTGGCACATGTTTAATTTTGGGTATTGTTTTGAAATTTGCATCATAAATATTATATATTACTCCCTCCGTTCCATTTTGAGAGTCCACCATGAAAAGTCGTGTCATTTTTCAAATAAAAAAATCAACTACTCCGTGTATAATTTTTTGAATTTTTTCGCACCAAATTAAAGTACTAATCGAAATCTTTAATACAGTGCGAAAAAATTTGAAAAATTATGCATGGAAGGAGTTAATTTTTTGATTTGAAAAGAGGTAAGAGAGAAAAAGTGGGACTGTCATTGTGGAACGGAGGTAGTAATATTTTTCTTATACTTATACCTAAAAAAGCTCAAAACATTAACCAACATGGAAAATATAAACTAAATAATAATCATAGCAGTAAATAGTAATTATGAAGACATTATGATATAAAGGAAATTATTGGACGGGCCACGAGTGCAATTTTGTTACCATCTCTCTTATTGGTTGAAATGGTGTAGGTTCCACCTTGCAATACACTTTGTGGTGGGATCCACATCATTTCAATCAATAGGAAAGAGAGTAATGTTCACCCTCTTAAGTGAAGAGTGAACAAAACTCAACTCTAAATCCACGTAGTGTTGAAATACGTCTTTTGAGATCAACAACACGTACACGTCACCGAAACCCTCATGCATGCAAAACAAGACACCGTTGGCGCACATTTGCCTCTCATTGGCAAAGGCCCTCCTATGCCTAAGTTTGAAAAGAAAAACCCAATTCACGTATAAAAAGCAATAGCAAGTAACAATGTACCTTTCTCTTTAGGTTTTACCTCTTATTTATAAGCGTAGGTCTAACTTGTTCTCCAAACGTGATCTATTTCCCTTATTCATGTGATTCATTCCTATCTCGTAGGATATTCCTTCTAGAACACTCCTGGATACCCTAGCCACCCCACTTCCTAGGATAGTCGTGCTAGGGTATACCTTTGTACACTCATACCCTTTTACCGAGCACCTTTATACAATGCTACCGACCAAGTATTATATTCAGCCCTATGCACCCTCTCACATTGCCGTTAACCTAGGCATGTGTCCCGTACGCGCTCGAGGTTGCTCTCTACAATGCACCCTCACATGGTGTCTCAAGTATTCTCACTTGTATCGCACGTGGCCGGTCATTATTCTTCCTGTTGGGAAGATCCCTCTTCAATTAATCATAATTTTTTAGTACAAAAGAGTTTATTATAAAATTATTTCATAAAAAAAAAAAAAGGAGAATATAATATGACCGGTACCATCCAGTGGTACTGACCCATACCCATCAGATACCCAGGTACTAGCCCCGACTGGTATTTGAACTAGAACAAAACTAAAGGGTTGAGGTACTATTTTCAAAAATGGTACGTACCAGCCAATACCATACAGTATTCACAACCTTGCTCCAGTGGTCGTTTATCATATTACATGTTCCTTCCAGCAATCCTATAGGAAGCATAGTACTAAGACACAATAATCCCTTCTTAGATAAACCTCTCTAGTCTCTACCATTAACATTCCTCCTGGATACGACTATTTCAAACAGTGTAAAAGCTCACAAACCTCTTACAAAATTAAAGCAGCAGGATGAACGACATTTCAAATAAGAGTGAAAAATCCAAAATCAGCTTCACATAGGAATTCAAATTGCACTACATACTACAATCAATGCTTTTGATTAGAAAATCTATCAGTGAGCCACGGTAATTGGTATATGCATACACAGAGTATGAAGAGAAGAACGCTTGAAATATGATGGTCCGTTTGTCAATATCTGAAACAAACAACTAAAGAATTGTCGCAACAAAACTGCTGCCATTACTTGAGAACATTTTATACAGACACCCTGCAAACGGTATCATTCATCTTCTGGTATTTCATAACACATACAAGTGCGTAAGCAGGCATAACTTTCCCCAGATCTAACTTCTACGGTTATACAGGCACCCTTTTGCCACGAGAACGGTCAAAGAACTGCATATAGAGACCAGAGAAAATTTCAGATCAAAAATTTAATAAATGGCTGAATATGTAGAGACCACTCCCTCCCACAACAGTATGCAAGGGGGAGGTATGGACTCCAAATTATCACAAAAGTAGAATCTAATGAGATGCATTAGAACTATTTATTAACCAGTGTCATGTATATAAGAGCATAACAGGATGGCTTGTGTACTTCAGAAGACAGTTTACTTCTTATGCTAAATCAACTAGCCATTCGAGATTTTTTTTTTTACTTCATACAAAAACCTGGTAAATATGCCCAAAAAATTATTTGTTGGTTCCGAAAAAAGTCTAAATCTCCACTAGCTAGGAATGGAATAGGTGTGCAATAATAGAATTCACGACCTTGCCAGCCAAGGAAACGGCAGAAATATGATGAAGTCATGAATCACAAGCCAAATGATTGGCTGATCATCTTATATTAGAAACTAGCCAACCTTAGAAAACAAAAACCAGACATACTTGATACTATTTCTAATTCTAACAATTTGGGAATATGTGGAAAAGTTCAAAATTTAAGATTTCAAGAAGGCTCAACTTAATCACTAATTTCACTTTTATTGCCATTATAACAAGCGACGTACTATTTCCATCTGGGAATATACTTCATTCAAGCAGGTGACGAGAAAAGAACTTCATTGAATGCAGCAGCATGATGCAAAATATTAAGTGGGGCTGCCTTATAACATCGACGGTTATATGTTCAGGACCAGAAACATGAAAAGTGTTGACAAGACAAAACGTGTCCATAGTGTTCTTCTGTTCAACTAAGATCCCTACGCAAACTCTACGGATAACTAGCCAACAAAAGAAGCCTGTAAAAAAGAACACAACCAGAAGAGATCCATAAGAATTCTCGCTAAAAGACATTTGTTAACGTACCCATCGAACAAAGGGCTGTTGGAACACCCAACCAAGGACAGGTATCTTCTGAATAAAAACTGATACTGTCGGCCAAAAGCCACTGCACAAAATACACCATAAACTTAGTTAATCTTCGATGAAAATGATGGTGGGAGAGAGTGTTTTCACACAATCACACACTTATATGTTCAATTGCTCAGGGAAAAAAAAAAATTACAACTCACTCCTCACACACCCATAGGGGGAAACCCCCTGGTTTTTTCCTCCTCTCACCCTCTCACTTTGTTTGTCACTTTCCTACACATTTACATCTCAGTACAAAACACAAATCATAAACTCTCAACCTCCAACTATCATCATGTCTCCCCTTGATAAACTAACTCAATTTTCAGCTTCATCCTCGGACCCCATCTTTCATTCTACCACTCCCTTTGTCTCTCAACCTCATTACACATCAACCCTGTTCTCAATCAAGCACAACTGTCTGCTGTCGTCTCTCTGCACCTTGCAAAACAACATGTTCTTCTCACTTGTGCGGAACAATCTCGTATTGTTCCCTGTATTTTCACACAATCACACTTATGTATTCAATTGCTCAGGAAAAAAAAAAACATAATTACAACAACTCACACACAAACCCCCATAGGGAAAAAAAAAACCCACTGTTTTTTTGCTCCTCTCGCCCTCTCTCACTTTGTTTTGTCACTCTACCACACATTTAACATTTGCAATGAAAAAACCTATATAGACTACGCAATTATACAACAAAACACAAATCATAAATTCTGAACCTCTAAACCATTATCATGTCTCCCAGCCCCTTGATAAACTCACTCAATTCCAGCTTCACCCTTGGACCCCCTCTTTTACTTCTACCTCCCCTTGGTCTCTCAACCTCATCACACATCAACCCTACTCTCCATTAATCTTACAATGACAACATTCCCTTGATTATCCTTCCAAAACCCATCCCTTGTCCTTTTCCTCTTCGTCGCTTGAAAACCGTTTGTTGTCGTCTCTCTGCACCTTGCAGAACCTGTTCTTCTGACTTGTGCGGAACAATCTCGCATTGTTCCCTGTATTTTCACACAATCACACACTTATGTATTTCAATTGCTAAAGGAAAAAACATAATTACAACAACTCACTCACAAACTTACACACAAACCCCCAACAGGGCGGAAACCCATGTGTTTTGCTCCACTCACCCTCTCTCACTTTGTTTTGTCACTCTACCACACATTAACAATTCCAATACAAAACCTACACACTCTACGCTATATACAACAAAATACAAATCATAAACTCCCAACCTCTAAACCATTATCAAGTCTTCAACCCATTGATAAACTCACTCAATTTCCAGCTTCATCCTTGGACCCCCTCTTTTAATTCTAACTCCCCTTTGTCTCTCAACCTCAATACACATCAATCCTACTCTCAAACAAGCTTACAGTGACAACAGAAACGAGGAGACGAAATCATGGAAGGAAAATATAGTGAACCTGAACAGGACGATGAACCCATATGCTTCCAATATCATTCCCAATACAGGCCATCCAACAACAACAAAGAAGAATCCAACACCAAAAGAAATTGTTCCCTGTACAATAATCACACGGCACAAAGAGGTAAATAAAAATGGAAAATGAGCATTTGGCACTAACTTGAGAGCCAAGAGACAAAGAGCAAATAAAACCTTGTAATTGCTAGGTTTCATAAAGAACTGCAGCGAGGACTTCAGTCCGATTGTCAACATCACTCCTGATAAGAAGAGGATCTGATTCAGCATCACCACAATAATAAATGTTAAACAGTCATCAAATCAACAATATGGGCACAACAATGGAAGAAGCTGACAAATGAAAGGCCAATAAATACTTTCACTTACATTTCCCATGGCAAGTAGGCCCTTGTCAAAGAAGAAAAGAACTCCCAAAAACGAGAAAAAAACGCCAAACCCAGTCAATCCAAGCCCAATCTCTGTTTCATCATAGAGTTGCAAATTATTTCATTGATCAGAATTTCAAATGGATGCAGAAACAAAAAAGAACAATTGAGAAGGAGCTTCACATTATGGCTCCGTTCAGTTGTCAGGAATGTTGTACCGGAAAGTTATTCTCAGGAAAAGTTAAGTAAAGTGAAGTAAAGGAAAAAGAAATTTATTTTCTT
>JAOTQK010000022.1:11240614-11250903 GCA_025642025.1 Rhododendron ferrugineum
GAGGAGGGAAGAAGATGGGGAGGTAAGAGGTTTTGAGATATTTTTGTACAGAAGCGTGGCTTTGTTTAGATTCGTCCAACAATGAGATGGTAAATATCATGTCGGATCTTACTCAGTACTATAAATTTCCTAACTGTCGTAATACGGCATGTATTTTAGATTTTGCTTCAGATTTTGCTTACCGCTGTACACGGTCCGGATCGGATCGGATCGGATTCGTATGAATTCAATCCTAATCCGTATCTTACGGTTTTTAGAAAATGCAATCCAATCCTAATCCAAAAGTCTCACGTAAAATTACTTCAACTACTGTATTACATATCATTCCAAATTTCTAGTTCAAGTGACAAGCAATAAGAGAAACATTACATTGGAATAAGCTACAAACTGCAACATTATAGTTACAACCGTGATAATCATTTAAGCCAATGCATCTCTACAAGCCTTCTGGTCAAATTTCTAAAGCCCAATTTCACTATGAGGTTCTCCTTTTACTTGTACATATGAAATTTCTAAAGCCCAATTTCACTATGAGGTTCTCCTTTTACTTGTACATATGATGCTAGTGTTGTCTGTTTCTTAAGTTTCTGACTGTCAGGATTTTTTGAGCAACTTAACATGTGTTTTTTCAAGGTACTAGTTTCATTCCTACTCATCAACCATTTATAAATATTACACACACACACACATATATATTTTTATTTTTTAAATATTTCACGGTTCGGTTCGGTTAATCCACGATTTTGAAATAAAAATCTAATCCTAATCTGTATCTCATGGTTTTTTAATTTCAAATCCGTGTCCGGACCATTAATCCACGGACAAAATCCAAAAGACACGGATCTGTTCGGTCCGAACCGGTTTCATGGTTCTCGATTTTTCTTGGACAACCCTAATTTTGCTGAAGGTGTTATATTTCCAAATTTTAGTAAATATTGAAAAACTTGTTTGTTGCGGCTACGAGTTTATGAGAATTTTATTCTTTTTCTCTCGCACAACTGTGAGACCAACCAGGTGGGGACGTCATCGGTGCCGGAGCTGGTACAATTGCTTTAGCGGGCGCTGCTATCGGTTTTTAAAAAAATTGTGTTATAGAATCTCAAAAGCTACCCAAACCCATCTTTGAAATTTGGATACTTTCTTTCATTTTCCAGGTTCTCAAAATCTCTAGATTCTAGAAATCAGTTATGTTGAATTTTTGACAAACATTCTATACTTATTTTTATAAGCTAGAATCTAAAAATCTGTTAATATAATTTGTCGCAAACACCCACATTGGGACCCTAGGCAAACCCACAACACGGGGCCACCTCACTTCTTTTTTTTTTATTGACAAAATAGATATTCTTTATCATAAATAGCGGCGGAGGGAAGAAGGGACTAGCGGGGCACGTGACCCTAGTACTCCCTCCGTCCCAATTTAATTGTCCATCGTTCTATTCTATCCGGCTAAAAAAATTGTTATATCTTTAATTTCGTAATGAATTTCATATCGAATATGGATCTTATTTGATAGATCTCGATTAGTTCTATAATACAATGTTTTGGAAATGACCTAAAACATTATAAATTACAAGATATAATCAATTGAAAAGTGACACGAACTTCCAAAAAGGACAATTAAATTGGGACAGAGGGAGTATGATTTTGCATTTTGTAATTACGACGTCACAGCCAGATTCAGTCTCCTATTAATTCCAAATCTACTCTAGAGTTGCAACTTTTTGAACTACTAGAAGCACATATACAATGAAAGAGCAACAACTCGAATTTCAGTAATCACCACTCAAAATAAATACTAAAACCTTGCCACTATTGCCTGATAGGACAGATCATTTGTTACTCAATTGCCCAGTCAGAGTTTGTAAGCGTTGCCATTATCAAAGTAATAATTGCCCACAGAATACCGATAAAAATGCTACAGTAACAATGTTGCTCAGTTCTACTCTTTTGCTGCTTCATCTAGTATTGCTGGTAATGTTGGTCCCGCAGCTTTTGTTTCCCCAACCCGCAGTGCTCCGGCGTCTTCAGCATTTAGTAGTGATATGATATCAAGGATATTCTCACGACGATGGGTTCATAAAAGACTTCAGACCGGTCCTTGATTTCTCTTCGCAATTATAGATTGAGGGTTCAATGAGAGTGGACTGCCTTGCGTCATTTGCTATTGATCAAAGCCTCTATGGGGCGCTCGCTCCGGGCAGGTTCAGATCCCGAAGAAACTTCTCTCCGTGTCAAGTAACCCTGCTGCTTCATCTGCTGTCTCAAGTGAACTTGCACAAGATCCATGGTACAAGCCATAAAGAATCAGTATCTATCTTGAACGTGGCTAGGTATTGGCTTTGTCTCGGTCCTGGTTTCCTGGTTCTCGCTCCTGGTTCATGGCTCCTAGTACCTTGTTATCTAGGTTTTATTCTTGGGTTTCCTGTTTAGACTAGCCTATTAGTCATGTTTCCTAATTAATTTTTGTTTCCTTGTTCTGCATGTTTTCCTAATTTGTTTAAGTTTCCTAGCCACCAAGTCTTGTAGCCTATATATAAAGGCATGTTAGGAGTCTTAGGACTATGTTTTCTACACATCTATTAAGGCAAGCTTCTTCGCAATTCGCTTCTAACAAATATCTTGCTCACCATCCCCCTCCCCTTTGAAACAAGAGGGAACAATATATGTGACTGTTTGTCGTTCTCCCTAGTTTCTAGGATGTCAGAATCCATATAGGTAATGACCTAATCCGAAAAAAGTACCAAAATGATTTCTTATTAAATTATTCGCAAAAAAAAAAGATCACAGTATATAGTTCATCTCAGAGATCTACAAGAGTTGCAATTGCTTGAACTACAAGAAGCACATATACACTGAAAAAGCAACAACTGGAATTTTCAGTAATCAGACAATTAGAAGAAAATGGGCAGCCTATAAGGGGAGCAGCTTCATAACCTAAAAGCATTTTTCTATTTGACCACTCGTTATTCATACAATGATGAAGCCCTCGCCTAAAATTCGATTAAATTCTGAACTAGCCCCCGAATCCTCTAATAGCCCTATGATGACATCTCTCTGAACCTGGCAATGGCCTTCTTCTGAATAAGAGTCCGATAACTGTCTCCCGCCTGCACCTCTAACCCTGGATCCACCACCTTCTTTTGCTGACTCCCAAGTCCTGCCCTACGTTCCACGGCTTTTGCTTGCACCGGCTCTATCATCCCACTCCCGTCCTTGCCTAGTCCCTGCACGTTGAATCAAAGAGGAAACAAGACGCCCCCCAAAAAGCACCACCACCAGAAAATAATGTCAGAATCCAATCTAAACGATAAATGATAACACCCACTGGCTACCACTATACCTTCCAATCTAGAGGAGAAAGCTATGGTACACCCGTGTATCACAGAAGGCACTTTTGTGGTGTTAGTCACGAATATCTTTGATCTAGATATGATGGTTTGCACAATGCCAAATAGGAGTAATGCTTTGTTGTGATTGTGGTTCATTTCTTACGTGTTTTTGTGGTATGGTTTGCAAGTAAACGTCTTCCCTTTTTAATTATGACTTCTGGTGTTACGTAGGGATTATTCTTACTAGCTACGAATAAGCATGTATAATGCGCGTGAAAATGTTACCTAGTACTGTGCTTGTTACAAAAATGTTTGGTGTTTGTTATGAACTATTGCAGCTAGTTACAAAGCAAGTTATTCAGTGTGTACCCAAGGGCTTCCTAATTCTGACACCCTAGGGCACAGTTAGGATCATAGAACTTTGGAGAGTGATTTATGGAGGGAAAAGGTATTTTAGAAAAGCATAGACAAAAATTCAATATACATGGGCCAACTTATACAACAAACCTGACCAAAACTTTCGACTCACTAGGAAAAGAGTGTTACCATCACCTGTGAGGCTTTTCCATAGCTTCTACAAAATATTTAAAGACTTGGGACGTAAACAAAGTGCAAGAGTGGAACAAAATGATACCAAGCCTTCTTGCCAGCCCATGTTGCGAAGCATCCTGTTTCCCACATTGCTCTCATCAATGGCTTTCTCTGCTGTAATGACTTCATAACTTGGAGTGCTAGCCTCTCCAGAACCACGTCCTCCCCCAACACCAGGGGGAAAAGGCATTGAATCGACTAAACCCTTTTTGAATGCCGAATCTCGATCTTCAAAGTTCAGGAATATGTAAAACACGGGATTTTCTCACAAGTTAATACAACATCGAAGCAAACAATGGACCACTGAGCTCACGTAACTTAAACTCAAGGACTACACTATATTGTGCAAATTGTTTGCAAATATCACACAGCTACAAATAAAGATAGCTGAAGTCCCAATAGCAGTGACATATTTCTATTTTGACATTTGTAAGAAAACAGTAAGGGGAAAAAAATGAACCTAGTCTCGAATCTATGAAACACTCTAATCACCAATTGGTCAATGAATTACACATGACGTCATGACCATTAGTAACTTTGTACTGCACAAGCTACAAACTTGTATAATTTCTATTCACAAAAAAAGAGACGTAACAAAGGTTCTAAATTGGTTAGGCGCTATAGTTTCTAAAATCTAATGAACTGCTTCGATTCATCACCGATTCAATTTCAAAACAGATTCACCTATAACAGTCGTATCAATTTCACACAAAATCATACCATTTTGACAACCATAGATCTACAATGACTCAGAATACTATCAAGGTAAAAGAAGCAGACTGTAAACAAAATTCTAAACTGAGCTTACTTGTATCCCCAAGGCCAATGTCAGATGCGCCGTCTCCAATTGATGATGACGAACCATACAAGCTCCTCCTCTCCGCTGCACGATCCCTATAGGCAGTCTGAGCCTGTTGTTCCTTCTGAGTAGTAGAAGCCGACTGAATTGGCATCTCAGAAAACCTCCTCTTGCCGCCTCCAGCTGCTACAGGTGGAACGTAAGGAGAACCCAAGGCAGATGCATCCGTTCTAAAGGGTGTCCCAGTTGCTGTGGGTGGTGCATCTGCATTTGTTGCTGTGTATGGAGAGGGAGATGAAGAGTATGGAGCGGGAGATGAAGAGAATGAAGTATCTGATTTCACCACACCCCTACCGGACCCTCTAATTACCCCCATTAAAGTACCCCCTGAGCTGTTACTCACAGGCCTTGGCCTAACCTCAGCCTCCAAACTAACCGACTGAGCAGCAATTGTGGTTGGAGTAAACCCAGAACTGGTTACAACATTCTCCTTCATACTAGCAGATTCCATTTTGTACCTACTCTTTGTGGAAACTCCAGCAACAGAATTAGATCTGTCTTCAGCTGAAACAGATGGCTGATTTTCCTCAATTGCAACACGTGGCGCTTGCCCTTCGTGGCTCCTCTGCTTCCACAACGTTAACACATTACTCATTTTCTTCTTGTTGGCCAGAATACTGCTCTTTGAAGCAAGCCTAATTTCTTTCAGCTTCTCCTTCTCTTTCTTTTCCGCAGCTATTGCTGCATTGGCAGCGGCCTGAACGGCATCTGGCAATGACGACACAGCCTTGTCGCTTGATGAAGTTATCGTAGCAGCTGGTGCAGAAATAACCACTTTCCTACTGGCGGAAACATCGGATGGCTTGGAAGATTCAGTTAATTTTCCAGATGTTTTGTTGTCGCTCTGGTCAGAGCAAGGGACATACTGCTGAGTTTGCTGATCAAAAGAATACCAAATCCCGTTGTTACCGTCATAATACAAACCTGCAGAATGCCAAACAATAAATCAACAAGAGAAATTTAGTAAATAGCAAATGTAGGAGGGACTATTGCATATATTCATTGATTCACAAGGTGCATATTTTGTGTTATCAAAAGGTTGTATTATCGAAGAAATCGCCTTTATCATGTGTTAAAAGTCAAAGAGATTTATACTGCACATTGCATATTCATTGATTAACTAAGACGTAACTTGAAATCCATCCCATCATTGCTTCGTATAACATAGACATATCATCGCCAGAGTTCAGAGCATTGAACAGAGTTTGAAAACATTAATACTTGCACGAGATTCCTCACATTTGAGTACTACAAGAGTTGGAATAAAAACCAAAATGACAATTTAATTCAGAGAACTTAGGACTTGGGCACACGACAAGCTTGGTTTATGTTTATGGCAAAATAATGTCGCTAGGGGGTTTAACGTTTCTCATGGACTTCAGTTCATATGTTTGTGATATCCCAATTAAGCATACCTTAATTTAACCAATGAAAATTTTGCAAATCGGTATACCTTTTGTAAACTCAAAACTTGATAGGAAAGATCCTCAATGAACATTTGTTCACAGAATCCCAATTAGTTAATTATACAAGTTTCCGCAGCACCACCATCAATAAGTATCCTAAGGCTAGACAATTCTTAATGCACGATGTCACTCCTCCCATCTCTATCAACAACATCAACAAAAAAGAAAGTGCTTCAATAATGCTATGGGTCACTGACAGATTAAATCCAAATCAGATTTTTAAAAAATTCAACGGCACCAAAAGACTATTTATTAAAGAAAATTTGGTGGATAATGAAGTAACTTCTTCGAGATTTAGGATACCAGGCCAAGTCCAACTGTACGAGCAACACATAACACAAACACAAATCAGCAATTGTTCATGCAACAAAGAATTTGATGCATATGACAACATCACTAAAGATGTAGGATGCCAGGTCAAGAGCAACTGCACAAGCAACGCACATCACAAATGTTGACTTATAAATCTGATAAAGTCTGTTATCAAGAGGACTGTGGACCATGTGATGCAACATGTGCTTAATTTGTGCACAAAAAAATTATTCCAATGCGGGCAGATTTGATAATTCAAAATACCTGTATTTCCATCATAGTAGAACCCAGAAGTAGCATCATAATAGTAGCCAGATGCTTCATCCCACACAAAGCCAGATTGTGGAGCAGAAGCATCCTTTGGGCCTGCAACCACTCCACCACCCTGCTCCTGCCCACCAGTGGACTGCTTATCATCTGCATTATATTCTTTTGGTGCCCATCCAACTGCATCATACTACAAGGACGAGAGGTACAAAAAAATTATTCAATCAGTCTTCTTTTGATAAGTGTAGTTATTCGATAAGGTCTGTCAAAGAGACTTGGCCTAACTGCATTTAAACAAACGAAAACACTGATGGCACAGATTTTGTTGCACAGATTTTTTGCGGGGCCCACAAATATGATTCGAACCATTCATCAATTTAAAAAAAAAAATTGAGCGACCCTTTTAAAAATCAGTTCAAAGGATACATGTAAGTGCTTGATCCAATCTTACAACTTTCCATTCAGAATTTTAATCCGGAATTCTCAATGAAAAGTTATAAGATTGGATGAAGCACTTACATGTATCCTATTGAGCTGATTCTCTACAGAGTTGCTCAAAAAAACATTTCAAAATTAATGAAAGGATCGGATCATTTGTGTGGGACCCACAAAAAACCTGTGCATATACTTAAATAGCACGGCTCTAAACAAACCAATAAATGAGGAAAGAGGGTGAGCTGTAGTGACTGCCTATGGGCCTTTTGCTGGGTGCTTTTGGATCTTTGTTCTTAATGGGTGTCTAAGAAATTATAGTTAGTAAAATTTCTCAATTCCCGATTTGGATTCTAAGGCACCGGTAATATATGAAGAAACATAGCCACCTACGAAAATGTCAATTAATCAACCTCTGAAGAAAAAAATATAGAAAAAAAGAAACTAAAAGCAAAAAAAAGATATACGTAGCCAACCCCAATTGACAGGAACACAAGCCTTAGAACATCCACAATGTAATAATCAAAATTGGATAATCAAAAGTTGCCACATCACCTTTTGGTTATCCATTTAAGACATAGCTAAGGTTAGCAATGTAGAGGTCCACAATGTAATAATCAAAATTGGATAACCAAAACTTACCACATCACATTTTCAAACTACAAAATTCTAAAAACTGTGATAATAATTTGAATAATTTTTTTGAAAAAAAAGAGTTTAGTGAAAAATATTAGTTTTTTTCAAAAAGAAATTTTTTTTTGTGTAAAAACGGTTTTTGAAAACAATTTTTCAAAATAACAGTTTTTTTTTTAACTATTTTTTAAAAGTTTATAAAAAAATAGTTTTTAAAAATTATTTTTTGAAAACATTGTTGAGAGAGAGAAGGTTTTGTTGAGAAAATGTGAGGACCATTAGATTTTATTATTGGCAAAAAGTTGTTAGTTTTGATTATTCAAAGGCCAAAATTTGATGAGTTGCTAAGAGATTGCTAAGTTTGGTTATTACAATGTGAGCACTTTTTTGAGCAAACATTGCTAACTTTAACAACCTCTTAGTTTTGATTATTATATTGCGGATGCTCTTAGCATCTACTTGTTTTGCTTTTATGATAAATTAAATAAAAGTGTATTAGCTTTATATTAATGAAACTACTTTTAAAGTCTATGAAAATAAATGATTAAATGAATAAGACAATTCAATTTCAGTAGTACATTAGTGGTTACTTGTACATTTTCCAAGTAATCAATGATAACTACCAAGACTATTACTTCTTCATTTGGCAAGTAATCAATTTTGAAATTTACTAATTGTGTTATTTGAAGGATTCAAATGGTCTGATCAATTGGCTGAACATATAACCGGATCAATCAATTACAAATGAATCAATCCTAGTTGATTAATCGCTGTCAAGTATATTAGTATCAACACTATTAGTTGTTAGATTTGCAAATTATATCATATTGATCACTATAAACTATATTAATGAAATTGAATAGCCTAATTTCATTAAATACTACCATAAATTCAATTGAGAATCCTACAAAAATTTTCCATATCTATTAAGCAAAAATATATTTATTGTTCAATTTTGTTGTAACAATCAACTTATAGCATTATTTTATAATTTATATTAACTAAATTTGTAAGCTATCAAAATATTAAATAAACATCATATTTTTTTCCATAATATTTAAAAGTAAGTTACTTTAAAAATAATTTAATTAATTACATTTATAATGTTATTTGGAAATTATGGAAAATATTTGTCAAATTTCTTGTTTTTGTTTTTAGATAATTCTTCTAATTATATCTTCATCAAAAATTAAAAATTTAATTAGATTTATAATCGAACACCATTTTTTAGGTTTCCACTTTCAATTGTTAGCAAAAAGGAAAAAAAAATGGTGTATATAGTTTATAGTTTAAAGTAATGCGAATATATAAATCCCCAAATTTTTCCGCCAAAAAATAGGGTACTTTTTTTTTAAAAATTAATCACAACTTGTTATCTGACCAACCGGTTGTAGTAAGTAGGGTTGCTCGCGGTCCGGTTCGGTTTGAATTTCTAGGAATTCGAGGACCGAACCGCTAGTCATGGTTTTTACAAAATAAAATCCGTGTCCGGACCAAAAGTCCTACGGTTTGGTTCCAATCCGATCCGTGACTCGCGGATTGGTTACGGTTTTATCCACGGATTTTAGCAAAAATAAAGCTCAAATATATATCTCACACTAAAATGGAAGAATGTTACATTCAGAATTAAGTTTAACACCATCAAAAAGTACTTGTTATATAAACTACCAAAAGCCTACTTCAAAAATCAGATTCAAAAGAATATAAACACTAGTAGGATTGTATCATCTATATTACAATACACAACGGTTTGCAAAATTTATCTTTCACAACTGTCTTACATGACACATTGAAAGGCTTTGATTAAATAAAGGGTTTGAGAGTTAAAATTCAATCCATCAAAGGGTTATCATTTGTCTGGGTTCTAAATTTGAAAACCCATTATTTTTCTCCCTTAATTTTTGATTCTTTTCTTTTTATGTGGCAAAAAATATGAAAATTTGTTTTCTTTCTTACTTCCCCCTCTCCTTTCCTTTTCTTCTCCTCTCTTCTCTCATTGATTTCTCAACAGCAACAGAGGTTGCTGTAATATTGGTATATATATCGGTTAACTTGATTCAACACAAAATTTCAACTTAAAAAAATAATAGCTCAAGTATATTCACCGGTTAACTTGAATCAGTACAAAATAGCTATTGTTTCTTTTAGTTGGAATTTTGCGAATGAGGCGTTGGCTTTCAAGAATCTAGATAGACAAAACTGGTGAGTCGTGCCTTCAGGCACAGACATGCACTAGTTATAGTACATAACATAAAAGATCTGGAAAAGAAACGAACTAGTGAAACTCAACTAAGGTTATCCGTTATTTATACGAAAAAATTACGATTTACTCCCTATATTTTATGTACATCTACACTATATCCCATTATTAAGATAAAATACTAAAATTGGTAGAAA
>JAOTQK010000022.1:11382686-11409439 GCA_025642025.1 Rhododendron ferrugineum
TTTACACCCACTATGGGTGAGTAAGTGGCGTGACGATTTTACATGAAAATGATCATCTTTATCACTTTCTCTCTGCACGTTTTGCGAGGAGATAACCTCTCGAAGGCATGGAGATAACCTCGCGAAGGCATGGCCTTCCATAAAACAAGGTTTGCACTTTCGTGATTTCTAGTGGAACTAGTGGAAGAAACACGAAACCTGCTCCAATCATAATCCACTTTCATACTTCAAACAAGTAGTGGATCGATTTGAAAAGCTCAACTTGTTGAAGACTTTGAGCGAATGTCAAATTGTAGTCTCTGACGCAATCGAGTATGCGAAATCGAACATCAAGTCCGCAATTGAGAGTGAGGTCGAAGGAAACGGCGTTTACATTTCTTGTATTCCAGATACAAAGGCTACAACAAGCCTCAATCCGTACCATTTCTTCTGAAGGAGATCTTCATTTGCCTTGATTTGTGCACCATTTCCTACATACTATGTCCACCGAACCAGGGTTCACGGGGATGTGGGTGCCTAAACCCTAACCGTAATATCAGGATTCTGCCACAACTTTCACCCATACCTCAACCTCAAGCCCAACCCCGCACGGAATTGTAAAAAATATAAGTGAATTTGTGATTCAAATTGAATGATCAATCGTAAAGTCCCTCTATGTCCCATGCGTGTGTGGATGTTTCGAAAACACCCCTATCGATATTCGATTGAGCTGATTTTTTGCAAGGACCTTAAACTAAACATTTTGAATGCACTTTTAAAAAATTAGCTCAATCAAATATCGGTAGGTGTGTTTTTGAAATTTCCAACTTAGAAAACACCCTTACCAATTTTCGATTGAGCTGATTTTTTACAAGGACCTCAAGTAAAATATTATGAACGTTCCTTAAAAAATCAGCTCAATCGAATATCGGTAGGGGTGTTTTCGAAACATCCACACACGCATGGGACATAGAGGGACTTTACCATTGGTCATTCAATTTGAATCACAAATCTATGTATGTTTTTTATGATTCCTTGTGGGGTAGGGTGGTGGGTTGGGCTTGAGGTTGGGGTAAGGGTGGAAGGTGTGGCAGAATCGTGATATTACGGTTAGGGTTTGGGCACCCGCGAACCCTGGCTCGGTGGACATTGTACGTAGGAAATGACGCGCAAATCAAGGTAAATGAAGATCTCTTTCGGAAGAAACTTTGTTGCACACGGATCGGGGCTTGTTGTAGCCTCTGTATATGGAGTACAAGAAATGTAAACAGCGTTTCCTTCGACCTCACTCTCAATCGCGGACTTGATGTCCAATTTCGCGTACTCGATCGTGTCGAAGACTACAATTTAACATTCGCTCAAAGTCTTCAACAAGTCGAGCTTTTCAAATCGATCCACTGCTTGTTTGAAGTATGAAAGTGGTTTATGATTGGAGCAGGTTCCATGTTTCTTCCACTGGTTCCACCAGAAATCACAAAAGTCCAAACCTTGTTTTATGGAAGGCCACGCCTTCACGAGGTTATCTACTCGTTGGACGTGCAGAGAGAGATGTTCATTTTCACGTAAAATCGTTACCCCACTTACAAATGTTTCGAGGTCTTTAGCAAAAGAGAAGACATGGTGTAGGGAGATTGGCAAAACGTAATCGTCGTTCCATCTGCAGCCACCGGCCATGGAGATAGAATCTTCTCCCAATTCTCGTGAGTACCTTCGTATTGCAAGGTTCAACCTCTCAGTACCTTCCTATTATTGCAAGGTCCAACCTTACAATAGGTGGGAGGCCATGTAAGGACCAGTTGGATGTGGTTGATGGAGAGAGGCGGCAACGGGTGGAGCGGAGCAGACAAAGGAAGTGAGAGAAACCAGAATGACAATTAGGGCCACCAGACGTAGGGTTTTCATCTTGACTTTTGATCTTCTGATTTCATCCCGATGACCTATTGATAGGAGGAGGACGACCGTCGTCCTCTCATCACTCATTCAAGTTCAAGTAAGGTTTTCTTAATAAACCTTTTGCCTATCAAAAAAACAAAAAAAGTTCAAGTAAGGTTCATCTTATAATCATTAGCTGAGCTGGCTTCTTCATTTCTGTATTTTGTTCTTCTTTGTAATTTTCTATACTTCGAACCTCTATATATGGCCCCCCTCTCTATTTCGTATACGGTATACCTTAACTGTGACTCAGAGTTTTATATAAAGTCCCATATCCTATGATTGTTCAGTAATATGAATTTGGACACCCCGTTTTATATAAAGTCTCATATCCTATGGTTGTTCAGTAATAGGAATTTGGACACCCCGTTTTATATAAAGTCCCATATCCTATGGTTGTTCAGTAATAGGAATTTGGACACCCCGTATTATTACTTACTTATATATCGGTCTTTCCGATATTAGTTGATATATGGCTGTAACGGTAACTTAGCGGGCAGACGGGAGCACAACAGATAATAGTTGATATATGACCGTAGTGATAACTTAGCGGTAACTTAGTGGCCTTGGCATCCGAAAGGCAGGTAACACAAACTTGGCCCTACTGGCCAAGCTTGGTTGGAGAGTGGTGACAGAGAATGTGATCCGTTATGGGTGGATCCAACTTCTCCAAAAAAAAGTGTATTTGAGTGACAAGAGCTTTAAAGATTGGCCTTCTCACAAAAAGGCATCTCATGTGTGCGGAGCATAATGAAATCCAGAGATATTATCCTGAATAATTTGAAATGAATTGTTGGGGATGGTCAGAATACTCTGTTTTGGCATATGATTGGAGGTGTGGTGAAAAACCACTTGGTGACAGTACTATTTTCATTAACATTTTGGGCCATTCTAAGACTGCGGATTTCGTCACCAATTCGAAAGATTGGAACACTAATTTGCTCAATATTACTGTCAACAGTAATGCTTTGAGCATCATTTTAAGCACTTTAAACCCCAAATGGTCTAGTCTTCAGGGGACACCATGTTGGGTCCTTTCGAGTAACGGAAATTTCTCTGTCAAATCTACTCATGATTCTATGCTGGACAACTCCAATCATACTATCAGATGGAATTGGATCTGGAAACTCAGGATCCCACTCATCCCAGTAAAACTCTATAAAGTTTCTTGTGGGTGTTAATGCATATATGGGAAAATTCTCACCAATCATCAACGCCGCATTCGGAATTGTGTGGACAATGATCTGTGCTCACGTTGTAACTTGAATAGGGAGGGCCTGAAACACACCTCTTCTTTGACTGTCCTACCAGTGCTAACACATGGACTCAATTGCCTAGTGTCCGGGGCCCTCTCACGGCTGGATTGGACGAATGGAGGGAATGGCTGCTCAACAACACCAATCATTCCGGAACTAATTCAGGAAGTTACGTTTTAATTATAGTTAATCATCGAACTGCTAGACGGATTGCCAGTGGCGACCCCACAGCCAAGGTTGCGGGGTCCGGCGACCCGATGATTTTTTTTTTTACTACTACCATATTGAAATTTTCTAAAAATTATAATAGATTGACCCCATGGATATTTACGGCGACACCACACAGGATAATTTTTCCTTCATAGTCGATACAAAACCAGAGGCGACATTGTACAAAACGAAAAACAAAACGTGTTCACATCTCTGTTATCTTTGAGTCTTCGATTCGACCGATCACCAATGAATAATTTTATAAGCTTTGCCCTTTTGAAATTTGTATATACTCAAGCTTGATATGGGTTGTTTGATTTTTTGGGAAAATAATTATATAGACTTTGACGCTATTGACATATCATGCAACGATTTCAAAATATGAAATCGCAACGAATGCAATTGTAGAAGTTCTTGTAACTTTTTTTTTTTGGTCGAGAGAACTTATAGAAAGATTATTAGTATATGCATTTTGATATCTTTTGTGTACAAGTACCTAGTTGAAACGCTTGTCGAGCTTTAAATGTGATTTTTGTTGAGAGTAGGTTATTAATTGCCATTATTATGTTATATTTTTTCGGTCTTACAATTGACAAAAGTATTGACGTTTATGGATGACCCCATGCTCCGGAATTTCTGGAGTCGCCACCGCGGATTGCTTGGTCTTTTCCAGGCACTATTAAATTAAATTAAACACGGACGGGAGCAGCAAGGGCAACCCAGGTCAAGCTGGTTTTGGAGGAGTGTTCAGGAAAGAGAGAGGCCACTGGGTGTTGGGTTTCTTTGGTCGATTAGCAGCTTGTACGAGTCTTGAAGCAGAAACTTTGGGGACTTTTTCGAGGGCTGGAAATGGTGAAGGATATCCCGGCATGGAAGCCATATATGGAAGTAGTGTCTGATTCAAAGACTGCCGTGTTATGATCAATGAGGAGTTCCCTGAACATTCTCCCCACAAGGTGTTGATCCGAGAATGCAAAGCCCTTCTACCCTCCACAAGATGCACTCTAAAACACATGTTTCGGGAGGGCAACCAGGCGGCATACAGATTGGCTAACATGGGAGTGAACCAGGAAGACGGAATGGTGTATCGCTGGTTGATATCATTCCGCTTTTAGAGGTGGATATGCGAGGCGTGGCTTTTGAGAGATTTTAGTTGTTGTTCCTTTTCCGGTGTATCCAAAAAAAAAAAATAGGCTCAAGTGTTTGAGTGAGTAAAAGTTCCAAACCGATACGTTGACATCTGAATTGGCTATGTTATTTATTCAGCGGTTCTTATCATGGCCTAAAATGTTTTATTAAGGAACTTTGTGAAAAATCTAACTTGGTCGAAAATCAGTAAGGAAAAGTTTGATGCTGTGATAAAGATCGTTGTCACAACTAAGATTTGTACACTTGCGTTCACAGATTAGGCTCCCAGGTGAGGCTCCCACCACATTTGTCATATTTAGGTAAAATTGCAGCCGCCTCTAAATAGGACCCAAAGCCTTTAAATATTTTTAGTGTGGAAATTGCATCATAGTAGCAATTTATGGGTCCCATTTTTTTTAATTTTTAATTTTTGAAAGATTGGGAGTGCTCTTGCCAGCCCATTGAGTAAACACATGCTCCCTAAATTAACAAGATATTAGGAGAGTGATATTTGAATCCCAGTTAGACTTATGTGTACGCTTCAACACTCCATTTATGAGTTATTTTTAGGTAGTGCACCATAGAAAGTGTGTCAACTTCTTTGGGACAGTTCATACAGAACTTTAATTTGGTTGATATTAGGATACCGCAGGTGGATACCGAGTCCGTTTGTGCTAGTGGTTAACTTATGCACCAGAATTTTTTGGTTTTGTCCTTATTCAATTTTTTTCCGATTTTGTTAGTTTTACGCTAAATTTTTATGTGATACGGGTTCATCGCGATGAGAGGAACCGAAAAAGTAAAAAATTATGAATTTTACACGAGTATTTTAAGAAATATCTAAGAAAAAAAAATCAAAAAATTAATTTTTTGAGCATTTCTTTGGATATTTCTCAAAATACATGTGTAAAAGTTATAATTTTTTACTTTTTCGATTCTTCTCGTCGAGACGAACTTATATCACATAAAGGTTTACCGTAAAACTTACAAGCGCAAAAAAAAAAAATTAAATAAAGACAAAATTAAAAAATTATACTGCATAAATTAAGGAAAATGATATTGCCACATCCTTTTTTGTTATTGCCACACCCCTGCAGTGTATTTTTTGGTGCAAAAATGTACTGCAGGGGTGTGTCAATAACAAAAAGGACGTGGCAAAATCACTGGCCTAAATGAATCACTAATATAAACCCTTAAGTTTAAAAAAAAAAAGAAAAAAAGAAAAAAGAAAGGGTGGAACTCTATGGAGAGAAGTGGTCCAGCCCGACTGTTTAATGGGCGGATTGTACTCTCTTGTTCCTTGAACGAAACTCTCTCACCTCTCACTCCCTCTCACTCTCACTCTCTCACCAGTCACCTCTCTCTCTCTCTCTATAGAACAATAGACGGCACATAAGCCGTCGCGAGTCTCTCTCTCTCTCTCTTCCCCCGCCTCACCCGCCTCCCCGCGTTCCTCCTTGTAATCAACCACAAAACCCCGCTACTCTCTCTCTCCTCTCTATACTGTCTCTGTCTCTCTCTCAGGGCTCCCTTTTCTGGTCCCTTCTACAGTTCTTCTGCACACTCACTTCTGCTCCAGCCACGTCCCCCTCTCCACCCCCATTCTCTCTCTCTCTCTCTATTTATATATATATATATATATATATATATATATATATCAAAATATCTTTTTTCCTGTATCCCGATTGTTTTCTCCAATGGCGACAATCAATCTACCGACGGGCATGCCCGCCTTGAAATCCGACGCCACCAGGCTCCACGATCGATTCTCATCGTCGGCTAAGTTCCCAACCGAGTTATTCGCCGCGTCGAGAAGCCGGAACAGATGCATGCGCAACGGAATCCTGTCTGTTCGATCGATGAAGATCGCCGAGCAGAGCCAAGGAGCTGCTGACCTCTCGTCCCACAACGGTCCTCTTGTTGCTTCTGTGAGCCTCTCTCTCTCTCTTCCCTCCGTTAATTTTCCTTGTATAGTTTCAAGTCTTTGTGCTGTAGTGTGTTTCCCTGAACAGACCTCTCCGTTACTACGGTGCATTCTCCTAAACTTTTTGTCTAAATTTTTTTCCGTGTTCTTTTTACTTTTTGTCGTGATTTTTGGGGTTTTCGTTGTAATTTTTGGGATTAATCATTTGTCTCGACGGAAGAATTATAAGAAGATTGGCCTTGAAAGAAGTTCATATATTAGACAACACAAAGACAGCTGTTTGGTAGGAGTAATTTTTTTTTTTTTTTGCTTTTAGTCATAATTTTGAAAATTTTAGAATCTTCTCATCAGATGGATAATTAATTCAAAAATATAATGCGAATTAAAAAAATTCAGAAAAGACAGAACAAACACACAACGAAATAGACAAAGAAGTTAAGTATTTTGGAGCCTACATAAGTACATATGTGTAAATACAAATAAAAATGGCGATAGAAGCTTTGTATTGAAGTACATGCCTTTTTGATTAATTGATAAAATAATGATCACAGACTCCCTCCGGCGAGAAATTCTTCAGTGCCGAGCGGGCACGGGACAGCTGGTCCCGAACGTGAATCTCGGCCGTCCAAACGTGTTTTGGACGGCCCAGATCTGTTTGGGTAATTTTTAAGTGGGAAATTACCAAAACACCCCCTCAAGCCCAAACAAATCTGGGCCGTCCAAAACACGTTTGGACGGCCGAGATGCGCGTTCGGCACCAGCTGTCCGTGCCAGCTCGGCACTGAAGAATTTCTCCCCTCCGGCACATTTTGTCTGCTTGCTATGAAAAGCCCTGTCATTTTGACAAAAAAAGAAGGTGCTTTCGAGAATAACTTTTGGACTTTTTTTGCACCATTCAAAAGTACTCGTTAGATCTTTTGACGGTGCAAAAAAAATCAAAAAAAAATAAAATTCGGGTGGTAATTCATTTTTTTATGTCAAAAGGACACGATCTTCTGTAGATAGCAAAGGATATGGGAGAGAGGGAGTATAACATAACGATTCCAAGGGACCAAAGTGAGGGGATTGCTTTCTACGTGGTAGTACTTATGCTTAGCCTTTTGTATTATTCACACTAGAGGCCAGGGCACACATGATGCGTGTGTAAGTCAAATTTTGCGTATAATTTAGCAAGTCATATATTGCACAATAGGGTAGTGCCGTAGTTGTTTCTAATGCATTTATGCAACTGTCGTGTGAGCGTACAATTTTACCTCTGAGATTTAAACTACAAACTCAAGGGAATCTATTGTAGTGAGGATATTTTAGGCATTCAAAAGTGTGAGCCAGTTTCAAGAATGAGTCCACGCCAAAAGTTACTCTCCCTTTATAATATAGATAGATATACTTGTATTGTGTAGCATTAGCCATCTCCATGTAACTCTTGTGTTATTCTTCGGTAAGGCAAGGGGCAGAATGTTGCGGTAGTCGGGTGAATCACACAAACTGTGGGACTCCAATCAATCTCGTTCGTCGCCTTCGGATCGTGGTTGGGATGAAATTGGATCCTAGCTTCCTCCTAGCCTGCACAAGGAAGCATGACTAAAGACCACACTGGAGGAGCTTCGGTATGGCCCTCCGGTGCAAGGATAAGTACATTGCTTTTAGAGAAGAAAGCTAAGAGGTAGGGTTTGAGGGTCTAGTATCATGTACCTCTCTAGGGTTGGCATAAAGGGATATTTATCGAGCCCTCCTTAGCTTGTCCTCCAAGGCTATCCATGTGCTCATCACGCGTCGGCTGACGTTGTTCCGACGTCAGGTTAGGGTTTGGTAACCGCCTAGGGAATGAGCTGTTACTCCCACGTGCCTTTATCCTTATCCAAGCAAATAACCGCTCGGGTGACGTCACCGTTGTCATCACAGCTGTGGTGGTTGTACCCATGTGGATGAGCTGGCAGTAAGATCTTGCCGTCCGTTATCATCCGAACACTGTGACCGACCGTCAAAGGGTCGGCAAGCTCCGCTGGTTAATCCTTCCACTTCTGGCAGGATTATGCCCAATCACTAGCTTTGCCGAGCCTAACCCTGCCGGACCCATAATGGTTCAGACCCACACGGATCCCTAATGGTGGGTTCGATCTAAGGCTCGGCATAGACCGAAGGGGCCGTTATTCTGGCCTGCTACACAAACCTTTTTTATTCTTTGTTTCTGCATTCGTATCCCCTATATGGCTATAATTATTCACTAGGGTTCTGCGTTTTCCTGACATTGCTAATACTAAATCTCCAAGGTGTTTTATGTTCATTTGGTGTGGGATTGGTTATCCAGAGGATGTAGAATTACTCCACTAATTGTTCTGTTCAAGCGCTGGAAATGCTTCCCTCACGGCGTTGTAATGCATTGGCATGTCTAATCAGGCCAATCAAGTGGGCCCACATTTTAGGTCAATATTACAAACGTGCACATCTCATGCGCATTGGTACATTTTTTTTCAAACTCTTGTATTTCCAGAAAAATGAAGAAGATCGATTAAGCTCTAAAGAATTTAGTGCCACTGGTTTCTTGGAGATATACGGTTCCTCTTCCATGTCGATACGGACTCTTGAAAACGTTAACAGTTAACACACAATTTTTCAGTATTGGATTGACTAGGTATGTCCAGCTATTTTTCTTGCAACAACAATGGCTTATACTTAAAAAATTATCGGAAGTATTGCATGTTGGTCTGTTAGAATGGTCACTTGATAGCATGTTTAACATCTCCATTACATAGGTTGGGTTTGAGCATTTCGTCCAAGTGGCCATCGAATCAGATCAAATTGACAAAATGTGCTCGCCATTGCTGATGTTGGCTGTGGATGTTGATTATATCAGATTCTTGTGGCTTTCAAAATGTAAACTGCATCTGATTTCCGTTCTCTTTGGCAAGTAAATGATTCCTTGGCGAAGTTGGCGTGTTAAGACTTGTTAAGAATTTTATAGAGTTGGGAAGGAGTACTAGATGAAACTGGGAAGGACTTTCAAGCCTTAGCCTTTGCAAGGGAGAAGACTTGGTAAATTCTCCATATTTTGTTTAAGACAGACAAGGGCTTTAAGGAACACCCTTTTCATGGTCGGACTTTGCCTTTCTGTTCTCAAGTCGCAAATTACTTCGAATACATAGGATTATCGAACATAGAGCTCCTTCACTGTTGTGACTTGTGCATAGACCGTTTCATTGAAAAGTTAAAAAAGTATCTATCCATTTATTTTCCGTTCGCATCTGAGAATTTTTCTCCTTTTTCAATAACATTTAACCCCCAGTGTTTTATCTTATCAGGACAAGCCAAATTCTCCCTTTGAGCCTCGGCCGGGTGACACTGCGGGGCAGGTAAGGACAACCTTGAATTCTGTAAGGAAAACAAAGATTGTCTGTACAATCGGCCCCTCCACAAGCTCAAGGGAGATGATATGGAAGCTAGCAGAAGCTGGAATGAATGTGGCACGTTTAAATATGTCCCATGGGGACCATGCATCACACCAGAAGACCATTGATCTGGTTAAGGAGTACAATGCTCAATTTGAAGACAAGGTAGTGGCCATCATGTTGGACACCAAGGTATGTTGGTTATAGTGAAAGGAAAATGCTAACCTCCGCCCTTAGGGTTGAGATTAATAGGTAAAAGGTGCATTGATATCCGTGAAAAGTGTATTGATATTTGTGAAAGTGTATTAATCTTTGCGAGATATGTATTGATATCCGTACTTGTTTGGAATTATTTGTGTATTATCCGGGCGGAGGTTAGTAAGACCGATAGGGAAGTATCTATTTCTTTTGGCACATTTATCTTTTACAAAATGTTGTTAGAGTTCTGAAATGAAACTTGGACAACCTTAGGTACTTGTGAAAAACCTAATGTCTCAATAGAAATCAGGAATTCGATGGGGTTTTGAAAGTTATGTTATGTACTATTATTTGTTTTGAACGCGAGGAAATTTTACGTGACCTACTATGAAATATGTATATGCCTACGGGCATGTGAAATAGAGTGATGCGTACGCCGATATAACAGAACATTCGTAATAGGTATTGCAAAATAGATTAGGTGGCTTATGTTGTTGTAGGCAACATCCTGGGGCTGTATAAACATATGATAAGTAAACCCATTTGGCATTGTCTCAATTGCGAGGGGTAACACTGATGAGAGGCATTATCCTTTTCGGTTTTCTTTAACTAAAGTGGCCTATTTTCCATTTATTGTTGGTGTATCTGTTTCTTTTTTTTTCTTTTTCTGGGTTTCATTTTTTGCAAATGTCTTCCTGAAGAACCCCTCTGAAGTTACAAGACGCATCTCCAGCTTTTCCTCTTTCCCATCTGAGGTAGAAATCCTCGAAACGCCTGCAAAGGAGTCCTCTCTTTTGTTTATGGCAGTCTGGTGGCGTTTGGTATCAGATGAATCCAGTCGCATCAGGTTGTAAATGGACGACTTTTTGGGATTTGATGTTCTTGCCTGTTTCATCCAAATGTTTGAATTTTAGCCACCGATAAGAAAATAATTTTTTAGTACTACCTTTGTTTTATACTGGTGTCAAACGGAAATGCTGCCCTTTAGATAATGTTACACCATTATACCCTTTGAAGCTAAAAACAAAAGGCTCATATGCTCAAACATTCAAAAGGGGATAGTTTAGATTTGCTCTTTCTTGAATAATCTCAGTCAAATGTCCGTGCTATGTCCTCCTAATAGGCCCAAATGTTCGAATGTTAGCCTGACTTTTAGTAATCTATAAGGAATTTTTTTTCTCATAAAGGATAATTGTATTATATTAGTGTCCGGGAATGCTTCCCTTAGGTAACTCCACAACAACCTACAAAGCTAAAAACAAAAGGCTCATACACCTCATGCTTTCAAATGGGGATTGTTCAGATTTGCTCTTTCTTGAATAATCTCAGTCAAATGATCATGCCATGCTCTCCCAATGGGCGAATACCGAAATCGCAACCACTAAGTTACTTTCTTATCTTCTTGCTGCAGGGTCCTGAGGTCAGAAGCGGAGACGTACCTCAACCAATCCTGCTCAAGGAGGGGCAAGAGTTCAATTTCACTATTAGAAGGGGTGTCAGCACAGATAACACTGTTAGTGTAAACTATGATGACTTTGTAAATGATGTAGCTGTTGGGGACACTTTACTGGTTGATGGTAAGCATGTACAACCCTCAATAGCAGTTGAGTGATGCATGGACGAACTCATGCTTTGATTCTTATCCTTTCTTGAAGTATGGTCTCGGATATATGCTTCCATCCTGTTGTTTGTCATTTCATACCCACGTGTGCGAGCTATTTCAATTGATCATATTTTGAAACGATGTCTAAGCCTTGGATATGTCTAGAAGTTCCATTAACAGTTGACTTCAATACGTGGATTCAAATTTCTTAGGTTTTTGGTAAATGTTACGAGTTGTATTCACCAGACTACTATTTTTTTTTACATCTAAGATAAGTAGATAATATAATTTTAGAGGACAATTTACTAACTTAGCTGGCCAGTGCCACAAGCAATTAGAACAAGCTGTGGTTCAGTAAAGTTGAATTGAGTAGCTTCATTGTACAATAGCATAAAATTTTTCGCATGGAAAATTCTATTCTCCTCGAGTGTGGTCAATTTAAGCAACTGATGAATTGTCTTGTTTTCATGGTTTCTTTCCCCTTGGATACTTGTTATCATCATGGTGTTTATTTTTTCTTCTATTGGTTCTCAAGCATCTTGGAATCACGTTGATAACTTGATATTAAGGAAGTTTTTCTGGGAACCAGAAGCTCCAAAGTGACATGCTCAACTTGCTTCCTTGGAAGTCGGAGTTAACGAGTCTTCATCTGTGCTAGGTGGGATGATGTCATTTTCTGTGAAATCAAAAACAAATGATACGGTTAAATGTGAAGTTATTGATGGCGGCGAACTAAAATCCAGGCGACATTTAAATGTGCGTGGCAAAAGTGCTACTCTGCCTTCAATAACAGGTGTATTTGATATTTATGTTGTTCCACTGTTCATATGAAGCCTTGCTCTTCAGTTTTCTTCTTTCATCTTTCCAAGATTTTAGTATGTAACAATTTGCCTCCTGCTGATGCCATTATCTGTTGATTCTGTTCAGACAAGGACTGGGAAGATATAAAGTTTGGGGTGGATAACGAAGTTGATTTCTATGCTGTTTCTTTTGTGAAGGATGCCCAAGTGGTTCATGAGTTGAAAGATTATCTCAGAAGTAAAGTTTTTGGCCCGTCTTCACACACGTATTCTGATGCAGTCTAAGAGATTCTTTTTGGTTTGTTCTATTTAGTTTTGTTTACTCTGAACTTTAACATTTTTTGTGCAGGGAGCAATGCAGATATTCATGTGATTGTAAAAATAGAAAGTGCAGACTCTATACCAAATCTTCATTCCATAATTTCAGCTTCTGATGGGGTTAGTTCTGGTATCCATGACTCATTGCATATCAACAGTTCTTAAGCTTTCCCTTAGGTGCTTTTGTTCTATTTTTTTCGTTTTCTGGTGGTATGAACTTTTCAGACAGTTGTCGTTGTCGTTGATGTTTGGTTTTGGTTTCTTTAAATGGAGAAGTAAGTACATGAGAATTTTTTATGTTGTGCAATACTATATTCTTTGAATGTTCTTAGTTTACGTTGAAATAGTCTTACATCCATGGTGGTGTTTCTTGTGCCTCTTATGAGTCTTATCTATTGGTAGCACACATTTTCAGTTCTTGGTCATAGTAGAGGGCGACCATTATATTTTGTAGCTTCATTGGTTTCATACTTTCTTAGGTGTATTATGAGAATGTAAATAGGCATAACGCTCAGCATTAAGTTTGTTATTGTAATGTTGACAGGCAATGGTTGCTCGTGGAGATTTGGGAGCGGAACTTCCAATTGAGGAGGTCCCTTTATTGCAGGTAATTGTGATGGTAACAAGTTTGTTGTCATCTCTCTCTCTCACACACACACGCCCGGGTGTGCACACTCACAAAAACATACACTTGCCCATTCACACACAGGATTTGCATAAAGCACCTAAATTGTCTTAAGCATCGAACATGGGGTATTTTCTTAATCAATTTCAAGGAAGATAGGCTTTTGGAAAGACTAGAATGGGTTGGCCTGTTGAATTGCTCATTCATTTTTTTGGTTTCCGGTCTGGCTTTCTCTGGGACTTAATCCAATTTTTTTCTTCTTTTCCTTGCATCTTACTATCATTGCTCTTATTGTTTCCTCCCATTAGACTGAGCATGGCGTGTGTGGCGCTATACAAGTCTCGTTAGCTAGGCCCAGGGCTGGCCCTAGAGCAAGGCACAAGAGGATGCTGCCTAGGGCCTCCAAATTTTGCGCCAAAAATAGGGCCCCCTTAGTAAGTGAGTATATATATTATTTGTTCATACTATAAGAGAAATGTCTTTGTTAGCTCAGCGGTAAGTTGAATTCAATCCGCGTGAAGTGTCCGAGTTCGAATCTCCTGCGCAACTCTTTCTTTTGAAGTGTTTTTTCCCCAAAAATAGAGCAATTGTAACTGCCAAGTTTCGAACCCCAAGTCAATAGAATTCCAGCGAAACACTTTGGCCGCAGGTGACAAAGCAATTAACATGGCTTATAATGACTAAAGTAGTTATATAAAGAAACATTTTTAACATTATTGTTTAATTCTAAAAAAATGTAAGGCCCTATCCCACAATTTAGCCTTGGGTCTCCAAATCCCTTGGGCCGGCCCTGGCTAGGCCGCCAAGTTGTGTTTGCAATGCAACCAAACAAGCTCAAGTATGTATGTAGGCCACAACGTTAAATGGAACAACGATCAAAGTAAGCAACAAGCTTAAAATGAGCAACACAAGTTTGCACAACACTTGGACGGAATAAGCAACATTCATAGTAATGACTTGAACAAAGAGTACAGTTGAAAGTTGAACTCACCTCAAGGTCCCCCTTGTGAGCAACCAACTCATCTGCGCATATGCAGATATATTCGTTTACATGGCCGCATTCCTCCAGCTCCACTAATCGGAGTTCTTTGAGATTTGCTTGGAGTTTGAGAAGATCTGAGACCTTCATCTTATCGGAGAGGCCATTATACCCTAACGACGATGAAGGTCTCGTATCTTCTCAAACTCCGAGCGAATCTCGAAGAACTCCAATCGGCGGAACTAGAGGACGTCAGCGATTTTCCCATTTTGATTAGACTGCGGTGTGAGAAATGCAGACACGTCAATAAATATATTCGCATATGTGCAGATGAGTTGGTTGCTTACAAGGACATTGAGGAGAGTTCAACGCCCAACTTGTACTCTTTGTTCAAGTCATTAATATAAACATTGATTATTCTGTTCAAGTGTTGTGCAAACTTGTGTTGCTCATTTTAAGCTTGTTGCTTACTTTGATTGTTGCTCCGTTTATTGGCCTACACTTGAGCTTGTTTGCCTGCATTACAAACACACTTTGAGGGAACTTGGCGGGCTAGCTAACGAGACTTGTCTAGCGCCACACAAGTCATGCCCAGTCTGCAAGGCCGCCGTGAGCCAGTTGGGTGGGCGTATTCTGCATGGGAAGAGGGTTCGGTACTGTTAAGTTTTAACTCATTTTTAAGCTTTTGTACTCTTGCGGACATGATAGGTAGTCTGTGTTGGGCCTATATCAAGAAGTGCATAGGCCATAGCATATTAGGTAAAATGCTGTCAGTTGTCATCCAAGTTCATCATCTTTTTGCCTTCTCTTGCCCAAGAATCTGGTGACATTAACATAACTGCCATGTTCTCTTGCAAACAGGAAGACATCATTAGAAGGTGTCACAGCATGCAGAAACCAGTTATTGTAGCAACAAATATGCTGGAAAGCATGATTGATCATCCAACACCAACAAGGGCAGAAGTTTCTGACATTGCAATTGCAGTACGAGAAGGTGCTGATGCAGTTATGCTTTCAGGAGAAACTGCCCACGGAAAGTAAGTTACCTTGGTTCATACTTCATACTTCTTGCATGCATTTTAATTGTGATTTACATATCGTAGCAGTTAAAACTTTTCTTTGCTAAAGCTATTGGTCATCCAATAAAACTCGTGTTTTCATATTTCTCAATAGAAAATGATACATGGTCCAAAATAGGCTGGCTGACTAAATTCTGACACACATAGATGACAAAGATACCCTCAGGTCTTTCTTTCAATTTATGACTCCCTGTTTCTGCAACTCAAAAATTAATACATCTTCGCTCATATCTTTCTAAGCCGCTATCATCATCATCTCTCTCTCTCTCTCTCTCTCTCTCTCTCTCTCTCTCACACACACACACACACACACACACACACACGCACACACCCCAACCAGATCCATCAAAGCGCTATAAGAAAAATTTGTTGGACCAAAAAGATGAATCTGGATGTCCCCCGTTGTATTCCATGGGCATCGGCATCAATTAATTAATTTCTTGTTTTGTTATCCTTTTCTTTGTGAAATTAAATTTTAAAAAAGAAGAACGACTTAAAGAAGCCATAAACTTGTAAAAAGTGAGCAATACAAATAGAGAAGAAGTAAATAATCATGTTCGAAGTACTCTTTCGACAGATTACACGGTATCTTGTCATTATGATACAATTGTTGATGAATTGAGTAGGTGAATATGTTGGATACAGAGTAACGGAAGAAATAGAAGGAAGAGGACAGTTTTACACAACGTTATATGTATACCTCATGGACGAAAAGGGAAAATAGGGGATTCTGTGGGAACTGTACAAGTATAAAATGGTTTCATCAGATTTTGATTGAAAGGCCATTTTTTTTTTTCCGTCTTGAGGAGATGTCCATTTCCTGCTGGTCGTACTTGCTTGGAATATATTGGACAGGTGTTGGGTTGCAATATTTTCTTCTTTTTAAAACTCATTCATATATCCTTTAATCTGTCATCTATTGCATTGGTACAGGAGATTATGTTTTTATTCAGTCTGATTAAATTTAAAATTTTAGATATTCTATAACTGTATGCTTGTGTCAAAAAGGTTTTTTTCTTTTTTAAATAAGAGATTCCCTTGTGATTGACTCCACTACGAGTTTTGTTACTTGGTATTTAATCATTTCATTTACACGTTATGTTATGACATTATTCAAGGTACCCACTGAAAGCGGTCAAAGTAATGCATACGGTGGCGTTGCGGACTGAGACAAGTCTGCCAATTGGTACTAATCCTCCAGGTCAATCTACGGCATATAAGGTGTGTACACATAGGATTTCTGAATTTGTCACGTAAGCAGTTAATTTTTGTGGGCTCAATGAATGCTTTCATCATTTTTTTCTTCACTGCCGTTTGTTGTTTTTACGCTATATCCGCCGTAATATTAATGGATTTGTTCCCCTTTTCATTACAGAGTCATATGAGTGGAATTTTTGCTTTTCATGCCACCACAATGGCAAACACCCTTGCAACTCCCATCATAGTCTTCACGAGAACGGGTTCCATGGCTATACTCCTCAGCCATTATCAGCCTTCCTCGACAATCTTTGCCTTCACGAATGTGTGAGTTCAACAAGAAACCCGAATGTGAATGAGATGCTCTTTCAAAATTAGTTGATTTTGATATCTAGTAGTAACTTGGATTATGTCATTTTATTTGGTAAATGATGTAAACATTGTGACTTGCCTGGTTGTGTCAGAACCTTAGTCACATAATCCTTCAAATGGCCTGCACTCACATTCTCAATCCTCGCGCTCACAAATTCTAGTTGTTCGGGAGGTTTTTCAAAGACGCTTTCACGCCCGAGCTCACGCTCACGCTCCCGCCCCCTCCCCCGCATTATGTGACTTGGGTCAGAACAGTTGACATGCTGACCTACCAGTGCAACGATTATCAGATATGCATAGACCATTGGTTTTACTTGATTGCCTCATCTGACATCTTATGCATGCTGTGTCTGCGAAATGTCTGACAAAAACTTGTTTAATTTGTTTGATAACTAATATTAGAACTCACGTTTGGTGATAATTACACCAATTGTATGGTGCATGTTCTTTATGACTGGGTATGCCAGATAATAGCGTTTAACCTCATTGGAAGGCATTTTTTTTTATTTTGTATCAAAAAGCAGAAGGGGTAGAGGCTTGAGTAGACGGCCCCAGTTCTCATGCCTCTGCTGTTGAACCTTACGATTGAGATTTTGCAAAAGTAGAAGCTAATAATATGATATACCACTCCAATTCTATGTAGGGATGTGTGATGCTCTGGGAGTTCTTGTTGTTTGGTAGGTTGCTTTCGTCTTTCCCTTGCCCGACTTCTAGCGGCTTGAAATTATGCCCAACAGAAGGTCTTAATGTTGGGCTTGCAATTGAGGTGCAGCAATGGCATTATCATTATATAGAACATGACTCTCAGTAGAATTGTTGACCACATATTTGGTCCACTTGCAATCACTTGTTATTTACTTACTGCCGGTTTCGACTAGGAATATTCTTCAACCTTTTGTTGCTTAAATGTTAGTTTTAGTTTTTCCAGTTTTTCCCCCCTTCCAGTATCTCATATGGTTACGTGTTTAATTTTCATCTCTTGTTACTTTTATAGTTTAGGACATAATGCTCTACATTGGTGCTGTGTGGCTATGCATCCCTCTCTTGTTTTAAGTTGTGGTGCTGTGTGGCTATGCATTGCAGAGAAAGGATTAAGCAGAGGCTGGCTCTTTATCGTGGTGTGATGCCCATATACATGCAGTTTTCAGACGATGCGGAGGAAACCTTTTCTCGAGCTCTAAAACTTCTACGGGTTAGTGATTCTCTGCGCTAATTTTCTCCTTCCTTTTTGGTCGTTACTGTTATCAATCAATGGTAAAATGATGTACTTTTCGTTGTTTAGAGTAAAAGTCTGCTGAAGGAGGGAGAGTATGTCACTCTCGTTCAGAGTGGGGCCCAACCTATCTGGCGCCGGGAATCTACTCATCATATTCAAGTCCGTAAGGTTCCAAGCTGATTGGCCTACCTGTGTTGAGAGAATGTTTTATACTGTCCCATTCAATTTATAGCAAAATTATAGGATGTAGTCGTATTTTGATAAATTAAGTAAAAGGGTACGTTAAAATTATCAGTTATAGTAGCTCGGTTGTGCCGTAAAATTTGCAACCAACTGTTTGCGTATGTTTGGCGCTTGAAGTACTTAATCTCTTCCTGTCAATGCCATCGCTTTTGTCTTGGTATTGTCCCAATTTTCGGCTTCTTGCAGCTACTTGCGTAGTTTTTTGAATTTGTGGTTTGCTCGTTTCCTAGTATTCAGTAGATTTAGCTCTTACCGACTGTTTTGATTATTTCATGTAAGTGCCGTTGGGCTTCTTGGAATGAAATTTGCTGATGATCAAAAAAAAAAAAAAAAAGAGGTTTGGCGTTACATATCTGATTACTGCTACTTTGGTTACTCCAGCATTTTTGCAAGTGTTTTAGAAAACTGCAGATGCATTGATTTGTTGGATTTTTTTTTTTCACGGGATTTGTTGGATGATTTTTTGTCACTGTTGATTATATCTCCTTATTTGCATTGGCCATTAGAATGTCTTGAATTATTTGCTTGTATTCTACACGAAATTCTTCGATCTTGTTATATTGGCGACCATACAAGCATCAGTTTGTAGGCTTGAAAACGAATCTTCCTACTTGACGTTGACTCTGGCTAATTGAAATTTTATCCGAGATTGACTTGCTCTTTAAATAAGCCAGGTTTGAACATGCTAAACTAATGTTCTGAGCTCGGTTTGGACTTGACACATATGACATTTAGGGTTGTACAGAATACCAAGTTACTCGAGCTCGACTTGTGATCATTCAAAAGATGAACAAGTCAAGTTGTTTTGAGGTTTGTTTTTGCGTTCATTTGTTGCCCTAAGTTTTCGATCCAAGTTTGAAAAACCCATATCTCAGTTAGTCTACAGCCTGAATTCGAGGAAATCAAATGCTCTTTTTTTTCTTTTCTTTTTCGGTCAAGCGGAAATTCAATCAAATGCTGTCTGACAAGAGGAGGAAACTTCTCAAAATTTTGTCACCTATCCCATTGAGTGTTCAGCCACTTTTCAGGTTTTGCTTCATTTGTAGAGGTGTCTCATGCTGAAGGCTTATGAAATTCTCTCTGTTGTAATCGGAAGTTGCTAAAATTTGACTCTGTAACTGTAAGCTAGCAACAATGGTGTCATCTGAGTTGAAATTCTTGTCACTATATATTGCTATGTGACTCTACTCCCGTACCAAAACCCCTTTATAAGAAATAGATGTGCGATATAGATACGCGTGTGTGTTCGTGTCCGTGTCTGTGCGTGCGCGCATATGTAGGCTTTGCCAATGAGGGAGCACCACTTTGAATGTACGTGCTGCGTTTTTTGGGGGATGGAGAAAGGCACAACAAAAGTTTAAGCACAACAGAACTTCAAATACAAACACAAACAGGAAAGTACTCCATTAAGGGTGCAAAGATCTTGTTAAAAACTCGAGAACAAATCATACACCCAATTCAGTCAACCATTTGGAACCCCCTTCCTAGCAAAACATTGTTAATTCCAGCCCCAACAAGTCCAAATGAGGAGGGAAGATCCAAAAAATCCTACATCAAATGCAACCAACCTCTGCTAACATCCTGCTAATAGACTAAAATGGCAGGTAAGAGAGTGCAATGAAATTGGTTTCTCTTTCCTTCTTTCAAATGTAGTCTTCCCCAAGCTGTCTGTAATCAATTCTTGTTTCCTCTTATTCATATATTCTGGCACATAATCCTTCAACAGAAGCTGCATTTCTTCATCCTATACAACAGAAAACTTGTCTTCGTCGGAAATCCCCACGATTTTGCCCTCAAGTTTGATGTTCTTGTACCACTTAGCGCACACGATGTATAAGATCAGATCTACACTGGTGAGAGCCGCTAGGAGGAAGTAGAACCGGTCGAGATGACCCCTGTCCAGGTTTCCAGGGATCCACCCGGGCATGTGATCTTCGGTCGAAATCTTCACAACCATGGTCACAAGCAAGCTACTTGCGTAGTTCCCGAGGGAAATTGACGTCATGCAAAGCGCGCTCCCAAAGCTCTTCAGCCCATCCGGCGCTTGCGCGTTGAAGAACTCTAGTTGCCCAACGTACATGAAAACTTCTGATGCCCCGATGAAAGCGTACTGAGGGACTTGCCAGAAAATGCTCAACGAGCTCGATCCATCACAGTGAATGCAGTCTTTCCGTGCGTACTTTAGCCTATAACACTCCACGATCCCAGCTGAGACCATGGCCATTATCGCGATGACGAGACCGATTCCCATCCTTTGGAGTTCGGTCAGCCCTTTCGCTTCCTTTTTGTTGAATCGGCTCACGAGGGGATCGAGTACGCGGCGGTAGACGAAAATGAAGAGCGCTACACTTAGGATGTCAAAGCTAGACATGCTAGCCGGTGGGATTTGGAAGTTTGAAACCGTGCAGTTCATCGCCGCACCTTGCTCAACAAAGAGGGAAGCCATTTGGTTGAACACCACTGAGTACAGTATGGTGCATAGCCAAATGGGAAGCAATCTCAGTATGCACTTCACTTCTTCGACTTGCGAAATGGGGCAGAGGCGCCACGGGTTGTGGCAACCCTGCTTTCGGTTGTTTAGATCCCTTGATGTAATGTATGCTGCTCTATCCAAGAATCTGCACCAAACAGAAATACGCTATTTCTTAGTATACTATGGGATGCTGTCATGATCTTGACAAAATCCAAAATCCGAACTGCAAAACACTAAATCATGTTTGATTCGCGAATAGGACTAGGCGAAATCGTAACATCGAAAGAAGTTTAACATTTTGGTCATTTAGCTACAAATTTATACACAAGTTGTCCTGCGACCTTCCCGGGACAAAATGACCCAGCCCCAGACCCAGGCCAAATGTGCGTAACAATACCCGATATTAGTTAGTCTGATCTCCCGCTTGTCCAAATCGAACAAATTAGGTTTCATATGTAATTGAACTGGGGCTTTTTGAACTTACTTGAATCCATCAGTGTGAAGTATCTTTCTGGCACCACCAACAGAACTCTCCTTTTCATTTGCTTCATACAAGTTCTCTTCACCTGGTGCAATCTCAACCCTCCATTTCTTTGCTGCAGCCCCTACCACTTGGCAAAACCTAGCCAGAGGGTTCCCAGTGGGCTTGAAATGCCTATACCTTGGGGTGCCCCAAAGAAACAAGATTAGCCCTGCAAAAGCCGATGCGCCCGAAGCCCAAAAGCCTAGAGCCCACATGCCTTCATCCTCAAAATATCCTAATATGGTATTTGAGAATAGTTCACCAATGTTCAAAGCCAAGTAAAAATAGCTGAAAAATGACACTTTTGAGTGCCCCTCCTTCGGATCCTCTTCGTCGAATTGATCAGCCCCAAATGTAGCGATATTCGGTTGGTACCCTCCATTCCCGAGAGCAACCATGTAGATGGAAAGATAGAATAACCCAATCTCCCAGCTGGAATGGGAACCACATTTAGTCATTCGATCCCCACAACCTCGCGGATTGAGCAAGAAAAGGCTCGATGCGAGTGAGAGCGCTATCAAACCCTGCAATCAAGTCCATACTGCCACAATTAAGAACGAGACGAATAAAGTCCCTGGCTTGGCAACAATTCGGCAATAACTTTTAACTCTTATCCTTCTTCAAGAATCTAGTGTCCTTTGTGATTTTTATTCATTTCGTTTCCCGGTTTTGATACAAGTAGAATACCATAACATCAAGAGAACAAATGAAGTGCTCAGTTTGGCACCAGTTTTTCTTTTCGAGAATCATTTTGTCTTTGGTGGTTTTTTTTTTTCTTCAAATTTTTATTGCGTTATGATTACAGTGAGATCGTGAGTACTTACGATGACAAAGATGACTTGAAAGATGGCACAAGTTTTGTATCGTCCCCAATAGGAATCGCTAAGGAATGCCCCGACGAGCGAGAAGATGTAGACGGTGCCGGTCCATTTGCTAACATTATTGGCAGCTTCAGCATTCTCTTGCTGAAGCACCCTTGTCAAAAACAGTACCAAGTTCACTCCAACACCAAAGAATGCTAGGGTAGCCAAACCTTGATTCACTGGAATATTGAGTCATAAATTAAATTAAAAAAAAAAAACTCAAGTAAGAACTAAGAACACAGACTAGCTTGATTCCTCAATAAATCAAGACCAAGTATGTATGTATACAAACTTACATGCTTGTTATATGTGGAGCATGTCAAAAAACATTTCATATATGTAATGAATTATATACTCCCTCCGTTTCAGAAAAAAATTACTACTCACTATGCAAAACGCAAAACGATCGAGGACTTAAAAAGAATGCATTCAGTTTGAAAAATCAAAGAATATGCATATTTAGATAGGCTATTTCACATGTCCGTCAGAGAGTATCGCTCTTGTACCGCATAGCCATGTGCAGAAAATCTCACCTTGCCTACGTCGCTACGGAAGCTAAGATTTCATTGCATCTTACGAGCATTGAAGGGTATGATTAGTTTTACTATGCAACAAGGGCGGAACTATTAGTATAGAAGGATGGGCTATATAGCCTAGGTCGGCTGTGAAAAAAACGAAAAACATATATGTAAAATTTAGCCCAACCCATTCCACCCATCAACGCATTTTAACCCAGGGCAGATTATATTCCTGGTTCCGGCGCCCTTGCTATGCGAATCTTAAAGACTTGAACCTACCCATTGAGTTTTTTGGTACAAAACAGAAGACTTGAACCTAAGCATTGACTTTTTAGGTACAAAACAAGAGTTGGTGAGAGGAAAAAAACAAAAAAAACCAACTCATTTTTTGGTGATCCCATAAATTGATGGCGAAGCTAAAAACAGCAAAAACAAAAACACAGAATGACTCCAATTGAATTCCTAGTGCAAAATTAGAAGAGTTTTGGATCAACTAAAAGATTTGCCAGATATGATTATATCATAAAAACAGTCTCACCGAAATCTCAGGTTGAGGAAGATAACATGTGGCACGAACCCACCTCATGCCAACTTTATCCAGATTACGTGTCAGCAGGTCGGTATGCACGATATGTGGCGCTAGAGTGTTCTGAAACACCATGTGACTGTGCTTCGGGAGGAGTATTGGATAATTGACCTTTACATCGTGTGGTGAGAGTTTGGAACAGCCAAAGCCCAAAATACAAAACGAACACTGTGTTCGATTTGAGCCTCTAAACCCAACTCGTCTATCTGTACATGGTCTCCAATAAATTCTCTCTCCTATTATACTCCAATTTCTCTAGATATCTCTCCCTTCTCTCCGCTAAGAATGATAAACCAGCTGCCTAACAAGACCCAAGTCTCATGATCGTTCTATGATACAATATTACCCTCCACTTTTGTTCTTAAATCATTCTCCTACAGTCTCGCTCTTTTATTGAGTTAAAGTAAAATTTCTTCCCTCATGATCAGGGGGAAAAAAAAAAAATTCACGCTCACTTTCGCTTTCACTCGTGTTCATACACACACGTATTATGTGACTAAGAAGGCTAACCATGTACTCTATTGTTTAACTTCAGTTACAAATTTAGCGAACTTCAAATTAAAGTATGTTTGGATTTGTCTTATTTATCTCAAAAGCCAATTAATTTCAAACAAGTCTTCACGAGCCAACTATGAGTAATTTTGAATTTTTAAGTGTAATAAGCTGAACGAACCAAATAATAGTAGCTAGCTTGTTCATATGCAAGATTTTTATTTACTTTTGAAAGCTTAATAAACTTCATATTCAAAATCTATAAACTAGCCTCAAACGAGCTCTTCCTGCTCTCTCTCTCTCTCTCTCTCTCTCTCTCTCTCTCTGTCTCTCTCTCTCTCTCTCCACACTGTCGTTTAGCAAAGTCCTTTTTCGCATGCAAAGAAAGGCTTCAACACGTAATGGTTTTATGACACAGACAAATGTTTTATGACACGTAATGGTTCTAAGAAGAGTTCAAAAAAAAAAAAACTTTAACACTTCCAAATTTCTCTCTCCTCCTCTGTTTTTCTTTTCCTTTTTTTAAAAAAAAAAAAAATCTGAGAAGAAATAAAGCTCTGCTTATGATATGGAGTTAAGCACATATGCATACGTCTATATCACTACATGTGCATCCACTTATATATTCCTCACTGCGTTAAGGTCAAGTCCATAGTAACCAAAGAAGCTTTAATACTGTAGTGAATTAAATAAAATAAAAAAACAGATACACAGATATAGATATACGACCTTCGGGTTTGGCCCGATGGTTACGTAACGTTCCGGAGCGTGAGGTTTACGGTTTGATTCATATGAACATGAATTTGTCTATCGTAGTAACCGGATACTGACATCCTATCGTCTGAGGAAAAAAAAAAAGGTGATACAAAACTATTTATGTGGAATATACGGATAGATACACAAGTCATCATATCCATTTTTAGTTTATTCAAGAAAGATAAGTAGAGTGAGAGATCAAAATTTAGTTTTATTTTTCTCCACACACACATGAAGAAAAGGATGAGATGGGGTGGGGTGGGGTGGCTTACAGAGGATGATAATTCCGGCGGCCCACTGTCCACTTCTTCCTCGGATTGCTGGTCGGCCTCTCATATCAACTGTTCCATCGAAAGTACACTCTCCGTCTTCTCCTTTACAACTTCCCTAAAAAATCCAACAAACGTTTTTCACAAACAAAATACAAAAACAAAAAACCCACAAATTATTTCTCAAATGAAAAAAAAAAAAAACACTAACCAGATCAAAATTAGTTACAAATATTCTTCAACTGATTTTTCATGTCCACTCAACAAGATTATGGTGTGTACTGTGCAAAATGCATGTCTTTCTGTTTCAGTGCAATATATATTCATGTGCACTGAAACTGAAAGACATAGCATGAGAGAGAGAGAGAGAGAGAGAGAGAGAGAGAGAGATGGGTATGTAAGTATGTATATTTCTTGATGACTAACCTCCTTGTGCATGATCTGTAAGCAATCCATTAATGGAGATTATGGGAGTTTGAAGATTTTGACGAAGGGGAGATCGAAGAAGAAGTTGGTGTGGGGGTGATGGACAGAGAACAGAAGGCAGAAGACTTGAATTTGGTACACTGCAATACAAGAGAGTGATGAGGAGAATATATAGAAGTTGGGAGGGTGATATGGATGGTGGGGATTTCATAATTTTTTTGATATGGGTAGGCCCCACAATGGCCAAATCGCCATTTATGAAAAGCACTTGTGAATTGAAGGTGCAAATTGTTGGGAATTTTTAGAAAAGTGATGGGCGGTTATTTTTGGAGGCACAATTTTTAACAGCCCAATTGGAGAAGTATTAGTAATAATGTAGTGCTTCAGGAATACCAGGTGATCATGTGAGCCCCCTAGAGTTAGTTTCGTTGGCTGGTGGGTTTACTTTTCACACATTGATCAGGGTTCGATTCTTGGAGTCAGACTACGAATAGGTAATTTCTTACAAATTTCCTATTCTTAGCGTGAATGACCCGCCATTGACCAAACTAGAGAGGAGATTAGTTGAGGTGCGCATAAAACGGCTCAGACTGTCGGAAAAAAATAAAAGCATGTGAGTATTTTTGTGGTGAAAAAAGTTACAGATAAGTGATAATAAAAGCACACAAATGTAAGATGTTTATAATGTTTAGAGAGATGCTACTTGCACAGCAGATCTGTGCACAGATTGTGCACAGATCGCATTGTGGGGCCCACTAAGGGTCTCATACAAATAATCCGATCCGTTAATTATGTTTAAAATAGTTTTTCAAGGGCCTCCACAAAAAATTAGCTCAATCTGATATCTATAAGTGTTTGATCTAATCATCTAACTTTTTATTCGGGATTTTAGAGAATGAAAAGTTAGACGATTAGATCAAGTACTAATAGGTGTCGGATTGAGCTAATTTTTCACGGAGACCCTTGAAAAAATGTTTTAAACATAATTAACGAATCGAATTATTTGTATGAGACCCTTAGTGGGCTCCACAACGCGATCTGTGCACAATCTGTGCACAGATCTGCTGTGCCAGTAGACTTTCTGTAATGTTTATTATCAAAAACCATAGAGCGAAAGCCGGTGCACATATCGGGCACAGACTAGAATACAAATGTTTTTAAAATTACTCGATTACGTGAATTTCACAGACTAATGAATGGTTCACACCCACCGAACTATTTCGCACATATCTATACCTAGCACTACTCAATAGTGCTAGGTAATCAAAAATACTAAGAGCAGAGACACTTTGCAGGGATCCGTGCAGGGACAATCGCGTTTGGCCCCATTCCGGATTCCAAAAAAATCTAGAAAAATATCAATAAATTTTTGAATATTATTTTATAGGGCCCTGTAAAAAAT
>JAOTQK010000022.1:11422812-11439418 GCA_025642025.1 Rhododendron ferrugineum
GGTAATTGGATGCTGAAAATGTATTTCAATTTCGGTAACTAACTGTCGAGTATAGTTGAAAATTTTTAACGGGCTAATGGAGAAAATACGGGGCGGCGAATAGTCGCCATTTTTTGCGAGGTCCATAAATTATACTAATTTACCAAAACGAATGCAATGCCATCGCACAATATAGTGAACAAATTTACTTAAACTTTTTGTTTTCAGGGTTACTATTTTCAAAAAACACACATGTAGTGCGAGAGGTGTCACCTTGAAAAACTTGTGGTCGTAGCGAGTGCAAAAATGACAGAGTTATAATGGTTTAAGGCTCCTATTTATAGTGGTTAACACGCTATCATATTAACCCACGAATGTCAAAAACGTGGTGGTACAAAAACGTGGTGGTACGATATTGTCTCGTCTTCATGATTATTATCTCCTTTATAATCTGATCGTCAATGCTACAAACATGACAAAATCCATACTCTACAAGGAAAACAAAAGGACAAAGTCCACTTTAACCCCCTGTAGTTTGGGTCATGTGCGAATTTCCACCTTATGGTCCAAAGGTGTGCACATATCACCCCCGTGTGTTTGTGAAGTGTGCACATAGCACCAAATTCCGTATATTTTGATGGAGGTGTATCTCACACGCTTCTTAAATCTAACCAAAATCTAATCCGAACCGTTCATAATGTATTAATCGTAGAATAAAGTACCTTTGTACAAAATCAACTCGATCGAACATCAATAACTCAGTGATCTAAGCCTTGTTAAAATGAATGATAAATTTAAATTCCAAAATTTACTTCATAATAAATTCGATTCGATTCGACTCGACCGTGAGGTTTTCAATTTTTGATCGACTTGAGTTTTGTGGTATGGATGTAGTACTCAATGTCAACAATTTAGATCCAATTTTTAGCACATGGGATGGATTGGTTAGATTCAAGGAAGAAGAAGAATCAAGGGAGAAGATGAGGGCATATCGAACTTTTAATGCACTTCTGTCGTCACACTGTTATGTGCACACTTCACAAACCACTGGGGTGTTATGTGCACACTTTTGAACGATAAAAGGTGTATCCGCACATAACCCAAATCACATGGGGTCAAAATGGACTTGGCCCGAAAAACAAAAAAAAATGTTTGATAATTTCACTTGTCCAAAATATTACCTATTGATAAGTGAGTTAGAATATTCTAATCATAACAGTAATTAAGGAATGATGAAATTTTGATTATGGTTATTAACAGTGTAAATGACCTAACTCATGACGTAGAATTTGTTTTGCAGGTTTTTGTTCCTGAAAGTGTTCCCCTAGTTGGGGCACCACCCACAAAAGGGCAAACCAATTAGTTTTCAGACAAGTGTTTTGTAAAAATTAATTTTGAATTAAACGTATTATTAGTTCCACCTTTGATCCGTTTAATTGGTTTATTTCGACATCGGTCCAACGTTGCATCAATTAATGCTGATGTGAAGAAAATTGAGTGGGATCCTACTCGTTTTTTGGACTTTAATTTGGAGTTGATAGAAGGGATTTGATTTTCGTACTCGATTTTAATTTTTATAATTTTGTTTATTTTTGTTCACGTTGAATATCTTTCTCTCTCGTATGAAAAAGGTGAACAAATGAAACGATAGAATCATAAATTCACGTGAATAAAGACAAAGTGTTTAAAAACTAAAGCCTATGCATATAACAACTAAATAACTATCACTTTTTTTTTTTTGTTAAAGAAATTGTTAACCACCAACTTATCCGAACAATGAAGTTAGTAACTTAGTAGAGAAGAGTAATGTCAGCATTTATTTATATCGTCAATAAGGTCTCATTACATGTTACCAGAATCTTCTCCATTGGAATGCCAAATAGGCACGAACATTTTTTACTTCTCAAGTAAGCTACGTGATTTTAATTCATCGATGGTCGATCACCGGAGATTGTAATGGCTAGAGTTGGGTGTTGTCAGAGAACTGAGATTTAGTACATTTTAGTCTGACAATTTAGTCATCATTTCATTAATGGTTATTTCTTTTCCGCTATTTTCAATTTAGCATGTCTTCAGACCCCAAATTTATTCGGAGTGTGCACAAGTTAAACTGAATATCCGATTATTAAAAAAAAAAGTTTGTCTTTAGACTTAAACAGGATAATTAGAAAGGAGTTTAGAGTAATTTGTCTCCTATATAGAATTGTTGATATCTCTTCTCATTTTTAAGCATATGTGAAGTACTGTAATTAGTGAGTGCGTAAAAAGGAATTAAATCAGAAGTGGATCATATACTTATTAGAATATTTATGGACGGGACTGAATACGAACAATTGCTTTTCAGAGTCATTAATCAGTTCGGTAAATGGTAGGAGGCCAGGACTGAATACGCAAGCAAATGTTGCATTCATGAAAAGCCTTCTTGCACTTACAAAATTAATATTTTCATCCCAAAGTAGAGACTATTACAAGAAAATACTATCCCATCATCCACTACGCCAAAGATAAACAAATAGTAACAATCAAAGAGGAAAAACTTAGGCCCGTTTGATAACCGGACTATACCTTAGGATTGGACTACCAATCTCAAGGGCTTCCAAAACCGTTGTTTGATAACCGGATTATTACTCCGTTAGGATGAGCAGTGAGCTCCATAGGGGGTATTATGAATCTCTCCTGGGACTTGGTATTCACAATCTCATCCCAAACTCTTATCATTATCAATCCCTTCTCATTACCAATCTCTTCTATCAATCCAATCTCATCTCAAACAAATATAATATTAATAATTCTATCATCGAATCTCATCCCAAACAAACATACTCATTATCAATTCCATCTCATTATCAATCTCAATCTTAATCTCATCTCTTTACGAATCACATTCATCTATCACTATTATCAAACGGGGCCTTAATATCAAATATATATCCATACACGAGTAGTCTCGGTGCCTGTTCGGGCGCCTCTTTTTTGCCTTTTCAACTTCTCATTTTTTAGTTTTGGGTGTTAGGCTGCATGTGGGGAAAATGGCTTTTTACAAAATGAATTCTCTGTTTTTAAGATCGAGGGCAAAAGCCAAAAAGAGGGCCTGAGGTCCTTTTCAACTTCTCATTTTCCACTTCTGATGAGGTAAGAGGAGTAAAGACCAAATTATCCTCTATATTTGGTTTTAGGACTCTTGGGGTGCTCATTGAAAGGTTTTAGAGCCAAAATTTTATTATGACCATTTAGGATAAAATAATCAGAAAAATAAAATCTTCACATCGGTTAAAACGGATTGAAAATTTGAGCAATTAATTTTTTAATCATATTTTTTTAATATATATATATATAAAGGGTGTAAAAAGTGTTTTTTTAGGAGAAATGTGTAAAAAAAATTGTGTGTGCTGATAAAATTAAAAATGAATTTTTTAAAAAAAATTGATTAAACCATTATTTATATACAGTATATCCCATAATAAATAAACAAGGGAAACATGGTAAAAAATCAGGTCATAATTCATTTTCACCACATATCTCTCAAACACTATTAAGTTGCAAAATGTATTCTGCACATATCATCCAAACACTCTACCAGATTCAAACTACATTCTGACCAAAAAACCAAAAAATTGAAAATGAAAAGCCAAAAAGTAGCTCCCAAACACCCCTCAAATTGTTTGTTGTGTTTTGATTGCACGTGTAATAAGAACAAGAAAATAACTACACTTTTTTGCCTTTTACAAAGGGAAAAAACAAACCCACTTTGCCTTCTAACGTGATAAAGGCCAACAAACAAAACCACACATGAAATCACCAAAAGTTGGAGAAGAAATTGACAACGTTAATTTGTTTTTTTATTTTGTTATTTTTGTCCGAGTCTGGTTACGATTAAATTAACTAAGCAATGGGGTTTTAGTCTTTTTAAAGAGGGAGGGTCAAGATAATATTGTTAAATTGAGGGGTATTGGGCAAATTGGTGGAATCGTAAGTGGTGAATTTGTCACATGTGCTCGAGTCATCTTTTCATTTTGGTAATTCTATGGGGTGACAAAGGGGTGGATACCGAAAAGGTACATATTTGTACGTGGGTACACCTCGGGTTTCACACTTATAATCGATCGAAGGCGTTCCTTTTGTAGACAACATTTTTCCATTCAAATACTTTTGAGTTAAAGAATCGGATAAATTGTTCAAACACTAATCGATATTCGATTAAGCTGTTTTTTTTTACAATACTAATTAAAAATAATAAACTATCTATAACATAAATGTCTTCGTTTGTCTGTGTTGGCCACAGGTGAGCCCCACACATGCTCCGAGCTGTACTATTTGCACATATTTTTTACACGGTTCATGTACATACATTTTTGTGGGGCCCGTTTCAGGTCTTACAAAGATGATTCAAATCGCTTACTTTTCTTAAGAGTTTTTCTAAAAAATCAGCTCGATCAGATATCGATAATAGCTTCTTGAGAAATCTTAGGGCAAAACAAAATGATATGCCCTACGATTTCTGAAAAAGCTCTTACCAATATTCGATCGAGCTAATTTTCTACAAGATTAACTCTCCAAGAATTATTTTAAGAAAAATGAGCGATTCGGATCATATTTGTGGGACCTAAGGTGGGCCCCGTATGTGGATGATATGTGTAGAGGATGTGAGTTTGGTCTTCAACTTAAAACAACAATGACCAAAGATAATTAGTGCGATCTAATTTTCGTTGCGTATGCTCTTACGTATTTAATTTATCTTACAGCGTGAACCAATTTAGATACGGATCGGACTCCATCCCTATCCCTAACATGTGTTGACATGTTATTTAATACTAACCCTTTAATGAAATTTATCTGCCTCTGTTATACGGTATAATCCATCTATTAATAATAGATTATAGTCATTAATTGCTTGAGGGGTATGTACTAACAAACTCATAATTGCCTTGGTTTTGTCTTCATGCATGGATTGTGGTTTTCTCATTTTTCGCCTAAAAACAAGAGAAGTAACTATAAGCATGCACTAGAGGAAATTGCCCATTTTAATAGTTATCTAATTAGAAAGATCAAAGGCAAATTACACTATATTGATTCATTTTGGGAAATTTCATTTTGGACCCTGCATATGCCGATTTTCGTATTGTGGGAGGTCAAACTTGGGGAGGGCACAAAACTTAGGCCCCGTTCCAGAACACCTTCTTAAAAATAAGTACTTATTTCACATTTTCAAACTCAAAAATAATGTAAATGAAAAATAATTTTTCAATTTTTTTTACACCGTATAAAATATCTCAATGAGATCTATCAAACAAGATTCATATTAATAGGAAAATTATTTGCGTAAGCACATGATTTTTGAGCTTGAAATTGTCTTTTTAAAAAATAAGTACTTATTTTCCTTTCGGGAACGAGGCCTTAGTCTATGCAAACTGACTCAGATGAGAACAAACATGAAAATAACTAACAACAATGGACTACCTTTCAATACTCATTAGTGTAGTTTCATATATCTAATTACATTTGGATAAAAGATCAAACACCTTCTTTGAGCTGATTTGATCTAAACCTAAATTTTGTTTTGGCTTCTTTCAAAGGTCTTACGTAATGTGCTTTTATGATTCGTGAACGATTACTGAATCCACACATGAGGTCTTAACTTAAAAATCACGACATGTTAATTAGTCCTTTCAGAAAAAAGCAGTTGATAAGGCTGTATGTTAATTTTTTTTTCCGTTAAATATGCTATTAATGGGAGCCACATGCACCGAACACGACATAGTTTATTCTAAAATTCCAACCAGAAAAGGAACTCGTGGGTGCAAAAAAACAGACCGATCGATGTAGGATGGGAAAAGCTTATTTGGTTGCAATTTTATCACCTTATGGAGGCCAAAACTTAGGGAGGCTGCAACCTAACTAGTATCTCTGCAATCCAAAAACAATTTAAATAAGTTTAATGGGTGCTAATCTTTCGATGAAATAATTAAGATATAGATCATCAATAAAGTATTCGATAGTTTGCGCAAACAATGTAGTGGAACTTTTAATTCTAATAATTTGATTGGGGCAAAGTGATCAAATTGCACTTTATAATGCTTGATTGATATGCAAAATAGGAACATATAGACCAAATTAAACTTGGGGAGGTTACAACCTAGCTAGTATTTGTGACCTCAAATCACATTAAAAAATTATAATGCACGCCAATCATTTTGATCTTCCAACTATTTATAAGGTCCGTTTTGGCTCAATAATCATGCGGGATTTTTTTTTTTTTTTTTGCCTTTATTTTAATTTTTTAGCCCTTGTTAATTTTGCGTCAATTTTTTGTGGATTATTTGTTCATCTCGACTAGAGGAATCTAAAATTAAAAAAATTTTAAGATTAAAATCTTTAAAAAGTTTGCTAAAGACAAAAACAATCCACGATAGACACTTTCGGATTATTTTTGGTTTTCAAATTCCTCTAGTCAATAGGAACTGATAATTCATAAAAAAAAATTGCCTTAAAACTAACAAACGCGACAACAATTGCATAAAGACAAAATAATAATTCAACTTAATTATTTAGCCAAAACAGATCGCTTAACATTTATTATCAATTCACTACAAATGCAACACAAGGCGGCGGAAACTTTTTGCTCTGTGGGCAAGTGAAATGTCACTAGTTATAAACCTTCTCTTAAGAGCACATATTTTTTTCAATAAACTTCTTTATAAACGACAGTCGAATTTTAATAAAGTCGTGTGTAAAATTTGTCACAAGTTCTTTCCCCATCACCATCAATGCTTTTGATCTCATTATTGATCCATTCTTGTAAACTTATTTTTTTTCTTCGTTTTGTGCGTTTTGTTGGCCTTTTTTTTAAATTTTTGTTAGATTCGCGCCATATTTTCTGGATTAATCATCAATCTCGACGAGAGGAGTCTAAAAAATATAAAATTATGACGGAGAGCAAAAAAAATTCATTCAAGACGAAAAAAGTATCAAACAGCTGTCTTATTTTTGTCTAAAGTGTAATCTTATTTTTTCGTCTTGTCGAGACAAATGATTAATCCCAAAAATTACGATGAAAAATTAAACAAAAAGTTGCAAAAAATTAAAAAATATCGAAATAAGTTTCAGACTTGTATAAGTTTACAAAAATGCAAAGAGTTGCGTCCTGGATATGAACTGAAAAAAGACCTCCATGGAATGTTAAAAGAGACATTTTTGAATGAGATAAGGTTATTATAGGCAATCAACAATCAGTGCCGGCTCAAAGATATATAGGGCCTGAAGCGGAAGTTCTAATATGGGGTCATCTATTTTCGCATACGCATCTTTGAATTATTTTTTGCAAAAAGTTGAGGAAAACTTAAGGGGTGGAGATTCAAACCTAGCTCCTAAAACATCCAAAGAACCTAAGCTGTCATTCGACCAAGAAGATGTTACTCAAAGGCAATGGAAACTCCTTATTATTTAAAACTATAAATTGTATATTTTAGGGCCCTCTCCGGGCCAAAAAATTGGGGGCTGGAAGCGACAGCTTTCTCAGCTTCCCCTCTAAGCTGGCTGTGTCAACAACTAGTGACATTCATGTACCTTGGGTTGGCGTGATCAATGCCTGGGACTTAGGGATTAATTTGCCCTCTCCTAAGATCTCATCTCTTAGGTGCTATTAACCCGGCTTTAATTTTTTGAGAAACAAATCTTGGAACACCAGTTAGGCCCAAATAACGCACTGGGTTAGCCCAGACCAACTATTCCCTATCTTGGGCTGGACTTGAAGTCTTCTTGGATGTGTTAAACCAACCTAACCAGCTCAGTTCCAGAATATGATTTGGATGCATATGTTGACAGCTTACATTTCATTGGCATTTGGCAACAGTAACACCAAAATTGCTAAGTCACCTTAACAAATCGTGGTATAGGGTACTAAAGTTGTTCTTTGCATCAAGGCATAACGTATACCTTTGGAGTTTGGTCCGTATTAGTATAAGCAAAGTGACACTTTGGTCCGCAATATTCAAAATGTGCAAGAACGTTAGTTCCATCTAAACCAGGTGATTCAGTAAGCTATGAGTTAACCTCAACAATCTCGCTAGATATTGGGGAGTAATATCACTGGTGGCTTTTACACTTTCCACAGCTCCAAAGCTGCTGCCTTGTGCCACGGAGCCGCCAGGCTTCGGCACCTCCACAAACACCACTTCTCTGAGATGGTCCTGTATAATTTGCAACTCAACAACTTTTCAGATTTTGAAACTTAGTTTGAAACAATTTAGAACCTAATATATAAGAAGCAAATTAGACAACACCCGGCCCCAAACTCAAATCTTTAAGCCAAGTTCTGAGAACTTACCGATACCAGTGGTATTTGAATGCACATCAACATTTCAATTATGCTCACGTTAGAATATCAGAAAAATGGTTCATTGAAAACTTCCTAGATATTCTTTTGGAGGAAAAGAGATTAGCCCCTGCGTCCACTGACATAGCTTGTGGCCAACATGTATTGGCTTCAACAATTCATCCGAAAAATGATCAATTCTTGTAAGGGAGTAAAAGTACAGTATATTCGGAAAATTGTGTGTAACTACATGAGCTCCTAATATTCCAAGGGATAGAAACAAGAAGATTTAGTTTTACAGTTGATGGTTTAATTGAAGGGCTTTGGTTACCATACAAGGTCATACTGCTCTTACCGCACAAATGGAAAAGATATATACATATATAATAAAGCAATTGATAACTCTATAGAAAAGGATTCTAATACAGTGGTACAGATGCTTCATGCCGAATGATGTGGCCTATTACGTTCAGTTGGAAATTGAAAAGTCTACTACTGCATGCGGTTCACAATTTCAGGGAAAAAAATTCTGTTAAGGACTATAATTGGCCATGTTCCTCTATGTAGCATACTTTTGTAGTTTCTCTTTGGACTTGTAACTCTAGCCAGACAGTAAACTGAGTGAAGCAATAGGCAACTTCCATGAAATATTCCATTGTTGTCAGTCCTAATGAAACAACTGCAACGTAAGCGTAGTATTGGGTAAAGTCTGGTGTTCTTGTGTGATTGGGTTTTGATTTTATTACTTTCTCCATTTGTATACCATGTCTAGGGTCGGCAAATTCCTAACATTTCCATTAATGAAAATTTTGATATTGATCGTAGCAAGCACATAAATACAAGGTATCATTTCAATAAGAGAGTGTATGGCTAACATGGAGGTCCGAATGACATTCGCAAGGTCGGAAGATCAAATTGCCAATAGACTCACCAAGCCGCTCAAGTATGAAGTCTTCTCCAAGCTAAGAAGCCTTCTCGAAGTTACTAAATCAAGTTTAAGTGGAAATTTTGGAGCATAAACTCGATTTAGTATTTTGGCCTAAAAAAATAAAGTCCAAGTCAAGCCCAAGTCAAGAAGCCCAAAATTGAAGATATTTTGGAAGTAGATATAAGTATGTAGTTTCTAGAAGATTTCTAGAAAAACCTTAAAGAAATATTCTAGATATTTGTTGTAAGTATTTCTTACATGTGTAAAATCTAGAACCTACCTAGATATTATCTTGTAAAAAAGAAATCTAGAACCTTCCATGAAGCAGTATAAATATCGATGGGTTCTATTCATTTTGTACTAAGCCAAAATGTATTCAAGTGTAATATGAAGTGCTTACTTTCTCACTCTAGTCTCAAGTACTCTTCCATCTTCTGGAAAAGAAAATCCTTCCAACACAAACACCCAAATAATCCTCCTCTTTCCAACATGGGCGGCTTACCCAGGAGATGAAAGAACACCCCATTGAAGTAAGTTTATTTGGGGATTCATAAGTACCAATTAGTGTACATGTAGTTATTGGAGTTAAATTTATTTACTGTCTTCTATTTAACACAATGTTGTTGGTAGGTTGATTTGGATGAAACCTATAACATTGATATGAAACAATTGGTGAAATTCGTAAGGATGATTTCAAGAAAGAAAGAACATTGTTCAAATCTAAGAAGGTTGGGATGAAAAACCTAACTTCCCTGTGATGGTATATATGTCTTCTTTTGTGTAGTATTTAATGCTTTAAAGAATTTTATGGACTTGGTCTTTTTATGACTGTGGATGTGTTTTTTTTCCAGCCTATATTGCTAAGGGTACATGTAGGGTGCGCAGCTCAGGAATAAGAGGAATAAGAGCAAAAGATGGAGGATTTGCCCCACAGAGGAGAAATATATCATCAGCAAAAAAATGAGAGGGGAGATATAAACTCCTGACATTTAGAATGAAATGTAAAAGATCCCTGGGAGATTCTGTAACCCAAAAGAGAAGAAAAAACCTCCATAACCAATAGGAACAGATAAGGGGAAAGAGGATCCCCTTGTCTAAGTCCTCTTTTCCCAAGAAAATAACCGTCATTAATGACCATAGAATACCTGGGAGTAGCAACACACTGGTTAACCCAACCAAAGGAATTGAGAAGAGAAACTCATAACTGTTATCACTTCAAAAAGAAAATCCCAGGAAACAGAATCATGAGCTTTCATTAGGTCAAGTTTAAGGGCACATCTGGGATGTCCATCATTCTTATGATAGTTCTCAACCAATTCTTGCATCAAGAGAACATTATCCACAATGGATCTACCTTTGACAAAGGCAGATTGGCAGGGATTAATAAGAGAGGGGAGTAAAGGTTGTAACCTAGCAACAAGGATCTTAGACACACACTTGTAATTTGTAAACCACATTTTAGCAAGTAATGGGTCTAAAATCCCTAATGGTAGAAGGTGCATTGATCTTAGTAATAAGAGTGATTGCTGTGGAATTCCACTCTCTAAGCATGTAACATGTTCTGAAGAATTGTTGAATAGCTTGATTTTATATTGTTAGGAAACGACATGATAAAATCATGTTTTCGGAGCCATGTTCTACTAAAACATATGCGTAGACAATGGTTGATCCATCGGAGCTTTTCCCCATCATGGTGAGCTATTGACATGAAGAACCCCATTGCGACGCCGTTCAAGGCGATTACCCAACCCGCACACTTAGCGGTGCCGGTTGCAAGAGATCATCCACAAGTAGCATGGTGTTCTAGTTTATGTTGTTCTAGGCATTATAACCTTACTCAAAATCATTGTTTAAAGAGATGATCATTGTTCTAGCTTTATGATTACAAGTTTGTCTGCTAGTGTGATTCAACTTTGCTAATTGAAATCTTGGATTTAGCTTGGTATTGATATGTGCATTTAAAAGGTTCCAAGAACTAGTCCCGTTTAAATTCCCCTGTTGGGTATTTACATGAAACTCCGGCAAGAAGCTCTTGGCCTTTTCTTGCTTGAAATGTATAGCAGAGGATTCAACGCGTTTGTTGGGACATATCCTTGGGTACTGGAAGGATACCATACAGAGGCCAAGAAAGTACTTCATCCGTCCCTAAATAAAAGTCCAAACCGCAAATCTAGGTCTCTAAAAAGATGCATTTTATTCATTAAAAAATTTAAAAAAAATTCACAAATCAATAGATATCAATGAGTTCTTGCAAGTTGTGAAAAAATTCAGAATTTCTTAACTAAAAAATGCATCTTTTTAAAGACCTAGGTTTGCAGACCATACATTTATTTAGGGGCTGAGGGATTATTATTTTTATAAGTACTTGGGACACGAGAATATTGCCTCTCATACAGAGTGAAGAGTGAATAGCAGAGTTTCTGGGATTTCGTTTTTTCTCGGAGGAGAGAAGAGAGGCACAGTGCAAGAGATATCAAGGTTATGTACAAAATATGGGAATTCAGAGGGAAAACAGAATCCGGAGAAAGGAACTGTGAATATGGAGATGTTGAGGAAAGGTGAAGTTGGTGATATGTTGAGTTCGTTGATAAACGGAAATAATCAGACAGTAACCAAACAGCAGAAGAGAAAGCAGAAAAAACAAGTTCTTGTGAAAACCATTTCATAAGAAGAAAAAAAACTTCTTGTTAGCTGCAGTAACCACCACCAGTTCAGCAGAAACATAGTATAGGGTGCTTTTATTTCATCAAATCAGATAATTATAAGTGGGAAAGTGAATGAAAATGAAATGCAGGAGCACAACCAAATGCTAATGTGCAGCATCTTCTTCTTCGCAGAATTTTGTGTATTCTTTTGAACCCATCAATGATTCTAATTCTGACGCATTGCTTGGTTTCACCTTGATCATCCATCCTTCTTCATATGGGCTTGAATTGATCTTCATTAGAAAAGATAACCAAGTTAGGAAGCTAAGAAAACTAAATGTTCCATTTGGTTGTGAAGAAAGTAGGGTGGAAGTAATAGTGATAATACAAACTTGCACGCGAAATCTAGTTGCCAAGAAGATTAGGGGACAAGAATGTAATTCATTCAATGGGGGAGCCATGATTTGAGTTCGGTGGGAGCCCAAATTAGGAGGAAGAAGATTTCACCGACCATTTTTTTCCCTATTCCTTGGGCAAAAATGAGAAATAAATTCCAACCATCAATATCTTTACACTTGGATAAAGCATGCACACATTATAAGATCAATGATGCTTAACAAAAGTAGTTTAGCGATCAATCAAAGTGGAGCTCAACGTTCATCCAAATCCCGAAAAATCATTTGAGATAGATTCTGACTTAGCAATTATAGAGAGAGAGAGAGGGGGAAAGCAAAATGTTAAAAGTTATTTACTGTAATTCACAGACACAAAAGAATCCACGTATATAAGTGAGTCACCATGGGTCAAACCAAATGTGGTTAAGGCCTCTCAGCCCCTAAACAGCTCTGCTGATAAATTTCATAGAAGAAATCGAAGCGAAATGACAAATAGATATATCAGAACTTGTTTTCATATCCATTTCTTAGCTGCCGCCTGCCAATGGTATAGCCATATAGGAATTCAGGTGGCATATTCTGTCTTTTTGAAAAATGTACAAAAGTATCTAGCAGACTAATTCACGAAAATATGCATTGTAACTGCCCGCAACATATGTGCTCCGTGTGGCCAAACAAAACATGTATCCACAGAAATATATACAGGAGGCTAGAGTAGGGAGTTACCAAACCAGGTGATTCAGTAAGCTTTGAGTTGACCTCAACAATCTCGCCCGATATTGGGGAGTTAACATCACTGGTGGCTTTTACACTTTCCACAGCTCCAAAGCTGCTGCCTTGTGTCACGGGACCGCCAAGCTCTGGCACCTCCACAAACACCACTTCTCCAAGATGGTCCTGTATAATTTGCAACTCAACAACTTTTCAGATTTTGAAACAATTTATGCCATGTTTGATTCCCTTTTTGAAAAAAAAATTCCTACTCAAAAAATACTCATTACCTCTACATACAATCATTACTCTCCACTCATTACCCCTATCTCCAATCATTATTCTCATTTCTCTCTATCTCTCTCCACTCATTACTCCTACTTCTAATCATTACTCTCATAAAAAATTTCTCAAAAACTCATCCAAACAAAGCATTAGAACCTAAGAAGCAAATTAGCCAACACCCCAACTCAAATCTTTATGCTAAGTTCTGGGAACTTACTGATACCAGTGGTATTTGAATGCATATCAACATTTGAATTATACTCACAGTAGAATATCAGAAAAATAGTTCATTGAAAACTTTTGTTTTGGCTTTCGTTTGATGTAATTCGTAGATCTTTTGGAGCAAAAGAGATTAACCTCTGCCTCCACTGATATAGCTTGTGACCAATATGTATTGGGTTCAACAATTTACCCAGAAAAGGATCAATTCTTGTAAGGGAGTAAAAGTACAGTATATGGACTATAATTGGCCATGTTTCCTCTATGTAGGATACTTTTGTAGTTTCTCTTTAGACTTGTAACTCTGGCCATATAGTCAATCAATAGGGCTAAGGCAACTTCCATGAAATTTTCCATTGATGTCTGTCCTAATGAAACAACTGCAATGAAAGCACAACATTGGGTAAAGTCTGGTGCTCTTGTGCGACTGCGCTTTTGATTTTCGTACTCTCCATTCATATGCCGTGTCAAGGGTCTGAAAATTCCTGACATTTCCATTAATGGCAAATTGGATAAACGTTCTGAGCAAAGATTAAAAAGGTTGATTTCACTTTTATCCCCTAAACTATCCAGATTTTGTTTACTTCCTCTCTCAACTTGTAATTGCACCTATTTCATTGCTTAATTATTAGATTAAACCTATTGGGTCCAATTGATTACGTGCATTCAAATTATGGACAGAAACTGCCCCATATTTCTGCACTGGGCTTTGACGCACCAAATTTAACATTTTTCTAACTCAGTACAAGAACTGCTCTCTTGGGTTCAAATTCGCCCATTGTTGCCGTACCATAGCCATTTTTTTGTTCATTTAGTGATTTGCAGCCATCTTCACTCCTCCAATTTGGTTAGCATCAAGCCACGTGTACATGTGAAATGATTTTAGCTTGAATTTTGTTTAAGGGATAACCATTCCAATGAAGATTATGACAGACATTAAGACGGACATTGGAAAGGAACATAAAAACAGAAATGATTTAGACAAAGATGTGTTCGCAAAATTCCCTTCAAAGAGTGTAAGTCCAACATACATCGTGTGGTACCCCCATACGTCAAACGGTTTTGGATACATTTGGGTCCAGATATCTTTGTCCATAGAATTACTAAAAAAGAGAGAAGAAAAACCTGAGCATGATCAGTGATACCAATTGTAGCGACAGAGCCATCTACCTTCACCCATTCATGTGAAGATGCGTACTTCAGCCCCTCCAGAACTGCACAATTAAATTACTAATCAAACGTTTTTGTTTTGATGAATAACTACACATGTTAAATAGACAAGAATAAAACCCAGAAACAAATATGTCTTTTTCAGGGGAAGGATAAAGGAGGAATCATTTTTTACCAGTAGAGAAGCATCTGGAGAGAGAAAAGGGAGGAGAGAGATGAGATTTGGAAGCACAAGAGACTCCCAGTGCATTTGCTGTTGAAGATGCCCATATTCTCAGTGCCATTGTAAATGTCTGAAAGACCAAACTTACGGAAGTTGCAAACTAGTATTTGTGACCTAAAATCACATAAAAAAATTATAATGCACACCAATCATTTTGATCTTCCTAGTACTTATAAGACCATCTTCAACTCCTACCCAGATTCAAACTCAAATTTGAATCTGAGCAAAAATCACCCAAAAATCAGCTCCACTCCTTTACCCAAACTCATATCAATTTGAGTTTTACTTTTCACAAAATCAAGGGAGAACCAAATTTCAAATGGCTACTTTTTGGTGGTTTCGGTAGTACACAGTGGTGGTTGCTGGTGGTGGTCGACGGTGGTGGTTGATTTTCGCTGTGATTTCTGGGTCATTTGTCCGAAAGATAGTGGTGGTCGACGGTGGTGGTGTTTCAGCATGAAATCTAGATTTTCGGTGTCATGGTGGTGGGTTTTCAGCGTGAGATCTGGGTTTTCGGCGTCGTGGTGGTGGTCGATGGTGGTTGTGAGATTTACAGTAGTTCGTGGCGGTGGTCCCTGCGCAATGGCGGATCCAAAAATTTCATATAGAGGGGTCGCCTATTCAAGGCCGGCTCATAAGAGAGGCGAGAGAAGCGACCGCTTCCAGCCCCCGAATTTTGGCCCAAAATTGAGGCCCCACTATAATATAACTTACATATTAAAATTAGAATGTTTTCAAATAAAAACATAATTGTATCTTATTTTCTTCGAAAACTCTTACAATCATATCTTTTTTGTATCCTTTTAGTTTGATTTTTCTGTTATTTTTGTACTTTTATCATTTTTTTTAAAGAAATTCATGAATATGTAAGTGGCTCAATATAGGAAATTCACTTCGGGCCTCCAAAATATATGAGCCGGCCCTGCGCCTATTGATCAGCAATATTCAGCATAACCTTGAAAAAAAATTCTAACAGTCTAATATAACGAGAACATATATATAATGTTTAAACATTCTTCATTAAGCACAAAACTTGAACTTAATGCATTTCTAAAACATTTCAAACATACGCACAAAATATTATAAATTCCTCCCTAAAAGTTTTTACCATTGACCCCAACGAGTTTTCATATTCTGAAAGTTTTGCATCATTTTATCATTGTCAATCCCATCAAAAACATCTCTTTCCATCTACACCACCAAAATAGAAATCAAAACCCCAAAGCCCTATTTTTTCAAGAACACAAGATTACCTATAAATTCAGTAGGTTTACACAAACATTAAGAAATGAAAAGTCTAATAATACCAGGAAGGGAGGAGAGGAATTCGTCCGACGTTAGTTACTCCGGAATCTGGCAACCGGAGTGGGCGAGAGGGATTCCTTCGTTGGGTTTCTTTCACAGCAAGTGTGTTTGAGAGAGAGAGAGAGAGACCTTGTGCGAATGAGTATTTTGTGTTTATATGATGAAATTATAGAAATCAATGGGGTTCATAGTACAAAATAAGGAAATATGAAGGGCTGAACCACACCAACTCCACATTTCCAACTTCCCACACCAACTCCACATTTCCAAGTCAGTCTGATAATACTGTATGCAGTAGTATTATCAAACCTTATAAAAAAAGAAAAAAGGAAAAAAAAAACCAGAAGATTTTAGTCACGTGACCCCACCGAACTCCTGTTTCTTTTTTTTTTTTTTTTTTTTTTTTTTTTTTTTTTTTTTTTTTGGGGGGGGGGG
>JAOTQK010000022.1:11577658-11598463 GCA_025642025.1 Rhododendron ferrugineum
ATGGTTATGACGGACTGGTTCCTTCACTTTTTCAAAACAAAATAGCGCGGCAGGTGCTTCAGAATACGGTTCCTTGGGTGTCGGACCTTTAAACTCGAGTGGCGACTCTGTATTTCCGAGCGCTTGCTTCCCCGCTCGCGCTCCCTCGATCCGAAAGGGCCGCTTTAGAAAGGAATGAAATCCTTTTCTAAGGGCATGCTGCCCACATATTGTGAGGGTGCATGAAAGTTTTTCTTGGGTTTAAGCAGTTTTATGTTAATGTTTTTGCATTAGTGAATTTTGGTACGAGCACAGTTGCACTCCTCAGATTTCAAAAATTCGACAGTTGGACCATTTTCAGAATTTGAATACACACTCCTTGATCAAGGGGAAAAAAACACTTGATAATTTTCCGTAGTCACGGTTTGCCGTTGTTTACTTCTCTTTTTGACAGGTTGTATGACATTAAATTTTCTAGCTTGATGATTGAAATGGTATATGAGCTGAAGTGTCATCTATTTTTTTAGCGGGTTGCATCGGCTAACCAGTAACAAATACCAAGTTGGTTGGAGCTGGAAGCTTCGAAAGTCTATGACTTTGTTATCAATGATTCAGTAAAAGTAGAATTCCATTTTTTCATTCAATTCAAGGGCTGATTATGTTTTATCTTTTCTTCTTGATTTTAGAAAACTTGATGAATAAAAGCTAGATGTTGCTATATTATCATTAAGTTTAATTACTGGTTTGTTAAGTTTAATTACTGATTTTGTATTCTTACATTCTGAAGCTTGATTTTTGTAAGGACCTAAAGAGGATTTTGTGATTACAGTTAGGTTTTGCCAGTTGTGATCCGTAATTTGTAGTGTGGTTGAACTGACTGCGAATTTAAATGGCTGACGATAAGTGTCTTCAGATACAGGCCTGGGCACTATAGCTATTAGTTTGTTAGTTTTTTTATGTGTTGATTCAAGTAAACCGGTGGATGCGTGTACTTGGCCTTCAAAATTGGATATAGTTGAATACCGATTTCGAGCAGTGCCTTCAGGCACAGACAATTCCTAGTATTACTTACATGGTACACCTAGAATACTGAGCAAATAAAAGTCCAATTTTTAATTCCAATAAGTTACTTTTTTTTTCTTTGCTATATGTGTTATTTTTCAGATGTGGTTGGGTTGGTTGTCACTGTCACTGAACATCGAAGTACTAGAAATAGGGAATCTATGTTGAGAGATGTGCTGTTGCTTGATAAAATGTACTATAAATCATTTGTGCGCGTAAAATCTATTACAACAATTTGAATTTAATCTCTATTCTCTATTGACAAATTGATAACAGTATGACGTTTGTTCGACTTACTTTGTCGAATGAATTTGCAATGAGAGATGGGATGAGTCTGCTTGAGACTCTGCACCAAAATAATGTTTTGTTTGCTACGGGGTTGAAGGTCAATGATTTTCATGGTAATACTTTTCTGAACCCGTGTGAATTTTTTTTAATAATAATTTAAAAACTTGATTAATAATTTTGAAATTTTAACTTCTAGGTTCGTACCTTAGCAATTGCAAGAAGAGCAAATTATACGTTAACCACTCAATTTGTACAGACGGGATTCTTGAACGGTAAGTGGATATTGAGCGAATCAATTTGTATGTTTTTTAGTCTTTCACTATATGGAGATTAGTATTTTTTGTTCGATTAATTGTTCTAAAAAAAATTGTGCTTATCTAGGTTTGCAAAAGACGTAAATGCACAAAGTGATTTCATGTTTATTAAAAATTATATTGCAAGAATGAGACCTATACTATTTCAACTAAAGGGAGGGTAATGTTAACTGTGAACATTATTCGAAAATGATATTGGTACCGACCAATATCCTACCGAAATTGTACCGACTTAAAAATAGGATATTTGGATCAAGCACCCTACACATATTGTATGTCGTTGATTCCTGCGTGAGCCTCTCGGATTTTTTTTTTTAGAATTTTTGGACGGCTCGAATCGGCCGTCCAATGGCCGAAGACAGTCCGGCGCGGCTGCGGGTACGATTTCGGCAGGGAATCGTCGCTTCCTATAGCAGGACTCAACATTATTGGGGTTTTGGTCCGAAGCAATAAATTAGAAAATCTACATGGACAGATACTTTAGAGAGAGAGAGAGAGGGAGAGGGAGAGGGAGAGTAAAAGGAGAGGGTTTCCGGTGCTGAAAGTGGAGAGAGCGCTTCGGATTCTTCCCGGCGCGGCGGATTCTATAGGAAGCGAGCCTAGAGAGAGAGAGAGAGGCGTGGGAGTTGGAGTCTGATAGATCTTGAGTTGTAGAGAGAGAGAGAGAGAGAGAGGGGAAGTGAAAGAATATGAGTAGCAGAAGCGGCAATGGCGGCGGCGGGGTACAATCAATACCAGCGGCGTCAAGCAAGATGGTCCAGAGTTTGAAGGAGATTGTTAACTGTCCTGAATCTGAGATCTACGCTATGCTCAAAGAATGTAATATGGACCCCAACGAGGCCGTTAACAGGCTTCTCTCTCAAGGTCTCCCAAGGCCTCTCTCTATGAATATACACTATATGCCCTTTTCGTGTTGTTTTATCTGGATGCGATTTTGATAGCTGATTATGTTTTATAGTTATGTTATGAACTCTGGTTGCTGAGAAAAATTGCTGAATATTTGTGTAAAATCCTGTAGTGTTTACATTAAAAACTGATGTTTTGGATATTCATGTGGTCTATGCAGTATTGGTTTCGTCAAAATGAAAGAAAAGGCTGTCTTTTTCTGTTTTTCTTTGAATTTATTTTCTTATCGTTTGACTACTACAATTTATCATTAAGAATTAATGCTCTCTTGTATTCATGTTTGTTAAGGGTGAGAGGCGTACCGAGGCACAAACTTCTGTTCGGGCCTAGGCGAGAGGCGCTAGGTCATAGGCGAGGCACGGGCTTTTTTGAAGCGAGGCGCAAAAATAGGAAAAAAAGCACACACCAATACTTCAAATAGTAAACACTAAGCCAATGAATTTTAGAAATCCTACCATCGAAAGCATTCATAAAACATCCACGAAATGTCAAATAATTGAAAATTCTTGCATAGTGAAAAATTAAAACGTCAAAATCAACAAAAGACAAGTATCCAACATTTGAAATAAAAATTAAAGTATCCTACTTGGAAATCGATTCATCATGCAGAGAACTTACTAATTAACCATCAACTTATTGTAAAAATAGATTATTTAGTTAAATTGCTCTTGGATTAATAAATTAAATTAGTTTCTTAGTGAATAAAAAAAGAGAATAGCAGCTTATGTTGATGCTTCTGAGAGGAGAAAAAGGAGGAGGAGAGTTAATTGACTATTGTGGTTGAGAAGATGTCAATTGTCGGCTGTTGAGAAGATCAATCGAGATGAGAGATATGGAGAGAGTGTACCTGTGTTTCGTTTGCTGGTGATCGTGAGAGAGAGAGAGAGGATAACATCAACTGAACTATGAAGGTTGACACGTTTAACCTAGCATCCTACGCTTGTTATCTAAAATGAAAGATGCACCCCTATTTTCGCCTTGTCGGCTTTCTCACCTATGTTGTGCTTCATTCAAGTTGCCTCCCCTGGCTCAGTCAAGGCAAGAACCCTGTGCCTTGATGCACCTGGAGGCGCACCTTTTACAACTATGGTTTGATGCCATTTTGGTTTTAGGAATGCTAAAATTTGGTTTATGTACCAAAAAAAGGATAAAATGAAAATCTTCATTCATGAGCTGCATCAGATAAGAGGCGTCCTGAGTGATAATTCTTGTTTCCATAATCCATAACTTTAGAAGTATGAATGGATCTCCTTCACATTGCTTGAATGTAAGACAATATGAGACTGAGTGATTTTTATGCTTGCCTTTTTGGCAACTTGTTGTCGGAACAATTTCAACGAGATGCTTTTTTTGTTGGTAGACTTTTCAATCTGATGGCTCTGGATAAGCTATTAAAATGGAGCTATTAAGATGGCTCTGGTAGACTTCAATGAAGGGCTAAGTCTTATTTTGGAAAAGGAGGAAAATAGAATTGAAAATTTGACTTACATGAATCTGAATTACAAAAGGGAAACCATAAAACATCCACCTAATTCTTCCCCTTACTGCCTAATTCTCTCTCTCTCTCTCTCTCTCTCTTCAATCAACTAATCAGTCCCTCTCCTTTACTAGTGACAAGGGCTAACCAATTTGTATTTCGAACGTAAGGTACCATCTATGAATGCACACCCGGGTACGATACAATAAAGGAAACTTCACGCATAGAACATAATTTAGAAAAACTTGAGGCTATACTCACCGAAGATTTTCTTTCTTGGGGTGACAACTGACAACCTTGGTGGCTGCACTTAGGGCAGGCATTTACCCATTTTCCAAACCAACCAAATCAAAATGAGCCTCAAGGTCCAATCAATTGGGGTCAGCTACATGAACCTGATGTCTCCATTGAGTTCTATTGAGGGCTTCACGCTCCACGAGATCCAAGAAACCTTTGTGTTTTTTTGACCAGCACCTTTAAGTCAATTTTGGTTTACCCTCCCCTTAGTGCTACCATCTACCATAACCATAACACTGCTCCTAAGTCCTAACTACTACATAGAATGATAAAATTCTAAAGATGAATACACCTCTCTATTTCTTGCATTCGACATCATTTGGTGTTGCTCTTGTGAACACAGAAAGCGCAAAAGACTACCACCAACCGTGAAAAGTTTCTTATAAATCCTGTGGGCATGAAGGACTATTACACCAACACTAGGGAGCTTATTGTGTCAAACAGGGCACTTGTCGTCGGAGTGTCTCTCCTACACCAAACCTATCTCTATGCGCTCCATGTTTCTCAACAAATTATTGGACTCCACTTTCGTAGCCCTCGCAAACCTCAACAGCAATTCCTCTTCAGGGTCATCATTCTTGAAGTCTGGTTACTCAAGATGCATTTTCCTAACCAACTACCCGAGGCAATCGATATTTGCTTTGTATTCTCTGGTGCTCTCATGTGATCAGATAGGCGTGTTTGTGCTTATTAGGTTGTTCTAACATTTTCTTGCTTTTGCTCCATCCTTGTGATTTCCTCATTCGTTTCCATAACATGCAATGTCATGTTTTAAAATTTCTCATTCTTGACGATTCTACTTTGAGATTGAATGCAGGTTTTTGTTTTGTCCTTGTTTGGTTTGTTGATATTTAAGCTCAATTCTGATTTGATGTTTTCTATTGTCTAGATCCTTTCCACGAGGTGAAGAGCAAAAGAGAAAAGAAAAAAGAGGTGTGTGGATGTGGAAAATGCATAATATCTAATTTCTATTGTTTGGTAGTTGAGTCTCCTTTTCCAAAACATTTCTTCATCATTTTCCAACTTATGGATTGCCCCTTCTATGAAACTGCAAAAGACTATTGAAGCTCTATTAAGCTTCAGATGTGGTGTGAGAAAATGAAATCACCTTTTTTTTTTTTGAAGTTCTGTTAAAAATTCACCTTGCTATCCAAATTTCAGTTCTCTACCCTTATTGTTTCAGAATAAGGATACAACAGAATCCAGGTCTCGTGGCGTTAGTAACACTTCGAATCGTGTCAGTAGGGGCAGCAGTGACCGCTATACTGGACGTGGTGGCTCCGCGCAGTTCAGCTCATCTGGTATTTGGGTGTTAAATGCAATTTTCAGAAAGATTTTTTAGTTTCATGGAACTTTTCGTTTGACCTTGGAATTGACATCCTTGTGTCAGAGTCTGGTGCTTTACATGGTAAACCTGCATACAAGAAGGAAAATGGAACACAAAATTACAGTACCCCTTCGTCTGTATCATTTGGAATGACAGGACAAAATTTGAACCAGCAACCTCCAGCCCAAAGGTTAGTTGTGTTAGAATCTCTAATGATTGGTTCTGTTCTCATTACATAAAACCATTGGTGCAGCAGTATGACTCTCTCCTTCCCACATAGAGGGTACATGCATTAATGCACTCAAGTTTAGATTGGAAGGGATATCCAACATTGCACCTTTATCCTTCTTTTAAAAGTACTCATAACCAATTGTAAGGGGGTTTTGAAGAAAGAAAAGTTTGTATGCTTAACCATTTGTAAGAGGAGAGGAAGATGGGTAAAGAAGAACTAGAGAAGGAGAAGAAGAGAAGTGAAAAGGGTAAGAAAAGAAGAAGAAGAAGAAGGAATAGAAGAACATAGAGAAGGTGGGAGGGGCTGAGAATTAATAATGTGGTGTACCAGATTCTCTGATGATTCCGTACAGTAATCCGTACATATTTACCTACAGTCCTGTCATAGATAGATACGAAACCAAATCCCATGAAGAGACACTATTAGATAAAGGTCTGGTGTAGATTGGAGTTCTTGAATTGGATTAGACTTTTAGTTGTTGCTTTACTGTCTTAACTCTTCATCATTCTTCCCTGTTGAGAAGAACTCTCACCTAAAGAGTAAAGGCAGTGATTATACGACTCAAAGACAAGGTCAAAGCAGCAATTATGCCCTTAAGTGACTAAGTCCTAACTATTAAGTGTTTACTCAATAAGGGTCTGAACAGTTTCTGTGACGCACAAGATATTTCCTAGAGCACTTGAATCAGCAACATCCCGATTCACTGGAACATCATTAGTTTGACTCTTATGCTGTAGTGGCGGAAGATGAGGACTTGTGTTGTACATGAAGTAGAAGGAACGCCTATTGGTAAACTTGCTTGAGAATTGGGAGGCTGAAGGGTGCCTAGATAAGGAAACAAACACAGTACGGAAAACATGACTAAATCTGATATCTGAAGGTAAGATAAGTAATTACACATTAGGTATAATGCAATGTTACAAATATCAAGTATGCATCAGGTGCAATGATACAAAGACTATGAAAAGGTCCAGTAGCTTGAGCATGAAGTTTTGCAAAGGAGGTCTTACAATAAGGTTCAAGGAACACAAAATCATGTTTGTCTCCTTCACTAGAATCTAGGTTTTCATAAACCAAACCAAACCGAGCCTTATGTCCCAATCACTTGGGGTCGGCTACATGAATCATTTTCCTCCATTGAGCTCTGTCAAGGGCCACTTGTTCACACAAACCCATTATACTCATATCTTTGCGCACAACAACATCTAATGTCAATTTAGGTCTACCTCTCCCCGTAGCATTGCTACCCAAAGCTATCCTATCCGCTCTCTTAACTACTGCATCTCCTGGTCTACGGTAGACATGCCCAAACCACCTTAGCCTATTTTCCCTTAACTTCTCCTCTATAGGTGCTACACCTACCATCTCACGAACCGTTTTATTTCTAATCCTGTCTCGTCTAGTTTTACCACACATCCACCTCAACATTCTCATTTCCGCTACACTCATCTTGCTCACATGTTGTTTCTTAATAGGCCAACATTCTGTCTCGTAAAGCATCGCTGGTATGATGATAGTTCCATAGAATTTTCCTTTCAATTTTGTGGGTACCCTCCTGTCACATAGTACACTAGTAGCGCTCATCCACTTGAGCCACCCCACTTGGGCAATCTCTCTATTTCTACTAATAATTGAGCCTAAGTACCTAAAATGATCACTCTTTGGTATCTTCTGGTCTTAGATCATCACTCTTTCTTCATGCGCACTGCCGGTACCACTAAACTTGCACACCATATACTCAGTTTTACTCCTACTTATCCGAAAACCCTTTGACTCTTATGCTTCCCTCCAAATTTCTAGTTTTGTATTAACACCTCTAGCGGTTTCACATCATCAGCTGAAACCTTGTTCACCAAACCAGATTATTAGTTGTGTTTATAATGTCGATGCATGTCAAATGCTAGAATTTCAAAACATGAACTGGTAAACTTTATTTGGCTGATTGCTTGGTTAATACTTAGTACTCTTCTGTGTATGAATAGTTTCTTATTATTATTTATATTAGAAGGATCTATTGGGTTCTGTCATTGTTTTTACTGTAAATATTAAACTAAAATTATGCTCTTGTTGGAAATTTTAAGTGGTAGTTGTTTCATCCAGTTTTTGCGATATTGTAGGATAAGGAAATTTCCTGGACAAACCGAGACAACCTTGAGTGCGGAAGTAGAGCTGATTTCCACGATGACAGAAAAGAAGTCTGCGACTAGACCGCCAATCCAGATGGAATTCCAGGTGCTTAAAGATGTTTCCAACCCTTTTCTGTTACATTGATTGTGTTTTTCTGCACCTTTGTCATGGAATTGAATAGAAGGGGCGTTGATAACGAACTGAGGTCAATTTAGACAGCTAACGCAGCTAACTGTAAGGGCTCTTGCCAAAGGAAAGCCTAGAACCTTTTTTTCGTGGTTTGGTTTAAGAAAAAGAGAGCAACGAGAAGCACAATTAAAGACAAAAAGTATGCTGTAACAAAACTACGCAAGTCAAATATACATGCCAGTATCTCATTCGCACTCTGGTCAACATAACACCACAGCTACCGTGCGTGCCTTCTTATTGGATCTGAAGCCCATATAATCAATCATAAACCTTTGAGAACAAGTGGCAGTGGTCACCCAATCAACATCCACCAACCAAGTAGACTGTACCATAGAGCCCTAACCACCAGACAACGGAAGGATTATTGATCCATGCTATCATCATCCTGCTTACATATAACTCACCGCTGACAGAGTTAATGAAAATTAGGCCTTCTCTTTTGTACCTTACTATTGCTATTAATCTTCTTGAGGCCCTCAATAGTGAGTAGTCCAAATTACTTATCAAAAGTATAGTGTCCCAAGGATACACCATCCGGAATGGAGGGACACTGATTCAATGTTAGCCTTACAATCACAGTGATTTCAGAGAAATTGAAATACAAAATACAGGACCACAACCTAACAAGACTTTGTTCCTCTTTGATACGCTAGACAAGGGTTCTTGAGAATTCTGCACCGAACGGGGCTGACTTCTTTCTTACCTATTTGTAAAGGGTTGTGTTTATGACTCTGTGGCACCTAAACCCGCTAAAGATTGTGACCCTCCTATGTTTATTCCCATTCTGTGGCACCCACAAACATCAAGGTAGAGAACCAAGTCACTGCCACTTGATTACAATGGTGGTAAAATGGAAATAAGGTGCATGGTTACTTGTCAAACACGTGTGTACTAGTGTGGGGCCGTGTTATTTATTTGTTTTTTCCTTGTTTATTTGCACTTGGCAGAAGTCCCTATTTGACTTCCGTCTGTGGTCGTCTCCAGTGATCTACGACTTCCAATGATAGGAAACCTTTTTCTGATCAAATTGCGACCATAGAAATGACGACAAGATATTTCAATTTTCATGCTTCAGATTTAAAATCCATATCGAATTTACAGTATTCACCAAAGACCAGGCTTCCACTGGACGATAACTGAAATTTATGCTTTTGCAGGTTCCTATGTTTACGGCATCTGGATTGCGTGTCCGTTTTCTCAAGGTATACTGATTTACATTGTTTGGACTTTTTTGATTGTTTGTACAAGAATGCATTTGTTTACCCCTAAGTCTACAGGTATGGGAGAAGAGTGGGTACAACACAGTCGAGTGGGTCCGTTACATTACCAAAGCCGGTTCCTATGAGATTAGGTGCTAGAAACAGTCACAGCCATAAAATTTCTTGGTGGATTTTATGGTGGAGAGGGGGAAAGCATTCGCGGTCGTGTATCTTGGTAGAAGGCACTATTGCATGCATGCGTTTGCTTTGGAAACGAGGTTTAACAGCGGCTCCTGCAAAGTTGCAGCTTCGGATGGATCCGGTTCTTGTGTTGTTCGAGGGGCTTTTTACATCTTCTGATAGATTTGTATCCATAGGAATTGCTTTGGAGTCGAAACAGTGATTCTGATTATTGTGTTGTAAAGGATAGTCCTCCATTAGGACTAGTAAAGCGTGGCTTTTATTTTTGTCTTCCGACACTTGTGATCATCAGATTGTGTGTTTTATTTGAAGAGTTTCTTTTGACAAAATTGATGATGCTTTATACGTACACCATTGGATTTGGACCGGTTGCGGGTAATACAACAGTTTTTCTATTTAGACGGAAAAGGCCATATAATCGGTCTCCATTGCGGCAGAGGGCTTAAATTCACTGATTTTAAGTCCAAGTTTTGGTCAAATAGGTCACAAGACTGGTTGATAATTTCTTTTTGGCAAACCGGGTGCACTAAGTAAAATTATGAGTCGTACAAGGGTCTATGGTAGGGAACTCCGTTAAGAGTCTTCGCAGAGTTATGAGTTAATACAGACTGGAGCAACATACAAGGCATACTAGCTACGCATATCGGCGCATTTGTTTCCTTCTCGGTAGACATGATCAATCTTCTCTACTTCGGGTTGCTTCACCAGGAATCTGCAATTATGGACAAGATTACTTTGATTGTGTGGTGTGGCTAATCCGAACCCATGATTTATGATTAGACCATGATTTATGATTAGATGGATAGCTGCCAAAGCATCCATTTCCACTCAAAATGGGTGCCAAATGCTTGACATAGAGGGCTATAAACGAGCCAAGCCTTGTCGAGTTCAAGCTCGGCTCGTTTACTAAACGAGCCAAAAACTTGAGCTCGAGCCTTAAAGAGTTGAACTCAGTCTTTTACTAAACGAGTCTCTTTAATCGAGTCGAGTCACTCTTAATGAACCGAACTTTTGCCGAACGAGATCGTTTACTAAACGAGCCGAAAACTTGAACTCGAACTTGAACTCGTGAGCTGTTCGGTTTGTTTACAGCCCCTAATGCTTGTCAAGAGCCGTTTCTAAGCCATTTTTTGAGAGCCCACAATTCTGCCTCCAACCTCTGCATCGCCCACATTGATCTGTGAAATCAAACTACCCACTTTCCATTTGCATCACAGATTAGGCCACCACCTGTGGCTTGACTGATTGATAAATTAATCATCTCATCCATTGAACAAAATATAGAAGAAATAATTCCTTTTTTTTTAAGAAAGTAATTTTGGCACTCCACATTTATTAGTCATTGGCACTTCACTTTTTGTCTTTATCCTATGTGAAATTACCAAATTACCCTTTATTTTGTTAGTGTTCATCCACTTTAAAGGGTATTGTTGTAATTCAAATCGGAAAAAGACAAAAAGTGGAGTGCAAATGGGTAAAAGTGGAGTGCCAAAATCAATTTCCTTTTCTTTTTAAATCATTTTATTTGGCTGCTGATTTTGCCACTCTCTTTTTTGTTAACACCACTTCCCTGCACATTTCCCTTTTATTTTGGTTATCTATATTCTTTTGTTCACATTTTCATTTTTAAAACTCTTTTAATGAAGTTCTTATCCTGCCATGTTTGGGACTCTAGGCTTGTACTTTTCCTAATACTAATAGAAAAATAAATACAGTATATCAGCCATTTTTTGAGTTAAAAAAAAAAAAAAAACCGTTGCCAAACAGCCCCTAATAAGCGCAGCATTTTCCTCTTCGTTTTCTCAGGTGACGTGTTTCAACTGGTACTTGCAACCCTACAAACATCCAACTCCACTCCAAGTAGCAAAGCATCGTCAATCAATGAACTCAAACATATCCTCTAAACCCTAGATCCCTAGATTCCTAAAAACCCTCCATCTCTCCCAATTCTCTCTCTCTCTCTCTCTCTCTATATATATATATATATATATATATATGTATATATAGTAGTAGGTTTCAAGTAGACACCAGTCCCAAAACCAACTCCCATTCCCAATGGACTTAAGAGAACCACTACCACCACAACACCACCACCACCACCCACAACCGCCGCCGGGCATGATGGCGGGCCCACCACCAAACTCATATAACACTCCCAATTTACCCAACAACAACAATACCATTAACACTAACTCGCCCATGTTGCAAAACCCTAGGTTCCCTTTCAATTCCGGGGGACCGAAGCCCATGGAGTCCATGAACTTGCAATACGGCGACGGATCACACCTGGTACCGCCGCCGCTGCCACCGTCTGGGTTCAGCATTGAGTCGGGGAGGAAGAAGCGGGGCCGGCCGAGGAAGTACTCGCCCGACAGCAACATTGCGCTCGGGCTGGCCCCCTCTCCTTCCCCTGTAACCCCATTAACCGCCGCCTCGCCCTTGGCCGTGGTGGGCCACGGGGATTCCGGCGGTGGGCCGGCGTCCTCGGACCCCTCCCAGGCAAAGCGGAGCAGGGGGCGGCCGCCTGGGTCGGGAAAGAAACAATTGGATGCCTTAGGTATTCGTCGATTATTACGCTGTCTTTCTATTTGAGTTCACAGAATCATAGTAAGTGTGTAACTTGTTTGGCAAATTGATTTCTTGTTTGGTTTGCAGGATCGTTCGGGGTTAGTTTTACGCCGCATGTTATATTGGTCAAAGCGGGAGAGGTAATGAACTTGAAATATTGGTAGTTGTTACATAGGGAAGATTTAGTAACTTTTTAGTGACATTAAGTCACCAGCCATGAGATGATTTATAAATAGAGGCTTCAGTTATTGCAAGACCCTGTAAATTTGGGTGGGTTTGGAAATATAATTATTGGTTAAGCGACATTAAATTTAAGTAGTTTGCGTTTTTTGAATAAGTGAAAGATAAATCAGGTTATGGATGATAGTATTGAATGGCGATGGCGATGATAGTTAACTCTGATTATGATAGAGAGCAATTCTGGCTACGCATTCGACCTGTGTAATATACAAGACAAGTATTGGATGGGGCTTTCATATTCTTTTCAAGATTTGCATAAAGTACTTCAGTGGTCTTTAGGTTAGAGAATAAGCAGTTCATTCAATGTAGGTTTTACAAAGCGTTAGTGAGGTAATAAACACCTTTTCAAATCTACCTTGCTGCTTATGAACAATCAAGTTTAACGCATTGATGAGCATTGTGCTATACTGCTGTGTTTGAATGGAAGCTATTTCCCTTTGTGGATGTATTTTGTAACTGTCTGAAAAAATAAAGGAAAAGGAGAAGCAAAATAAATCTTTTGAACAGGTTTCCGATGGTACCTGAGGACTTTTATCATTGTGGCATTTCCTTTTTATTTTACCGTCAAACCTCTCAACCAAATGGTCCATTTTGTTTTGTTTTTTTGTTTGTTTGTTTGTTTTTTTTTTTAAATTTCTGGGGTGTGGGGGGCTTTGGACTGTTATAGCTGATGGTAAGTGTTGTAGTGTGGATTTATGGTTTATTTTTTCTTGCTTACAAATTTTTGTTAATGTTCAACTCATGTGTGTTGTTATTTTGTAACATTGATTGTAGTTACCTTCATTTTATGTGTTGCAGGACATAGCATCACAGATCATGGCTTTTTCACAGCAAGGACCACGTACTGTTTGTATTCTGTCCGCTAATGGTGCCGTCAGCAATATCACTCTTCGCCAGCCAGCAATGTCTGGTGGCACTGTGACATATGAGGTTTGTAATGAGTGGGCTATGCATGCTGCTTTTGCTTTGCCATAAGTTAAATATTGAGAAGGAATCTAAGTCACATTACTAGCTCAAACTTACCCACTGTTCCCACACTGAAATTGCGGGGGTGACGAATTGAAGGAGAATTCGGACTCGATGCAAGACCTGAGTTATGTCTGTACACGAAGTTGAAAACGAAAGTGGTTTTTAGCTGCTAGAAGCACATCTGTCAAACTCCCCTTGGCAAAACTCAAACCACACAGCTTTGATGAGGACAGCTTGCACAGGCAACGTGGGCAACAACAGTAGGATTTTTATAGATTGAAAGACTCTTTAACCTCTAAGTTCTGACTATTGAACGACGTGGGGCTAGAAGATAAAGTATAAAATGGCCAATTGCGGATGATTTTCCTTTCAAACGGTGAGATCTAGATTCTAAGAAAGATAAAGTATATGTCTATCTACATATATACTAATACACGTTATACGATGCTCTTGCTCTCAAAATACTTTCATGAACTATGCTCTCACGCCTTCGCGCTCTCGCACCCATACTCGCTCCCACGTTATGTGGCCTAGGTAAGAATGCAGGAAGTTCCTTTATGCCTGCGTAGTGTATGCATATCCGCTGGAATAAGGGAGCGTGACGTCACAGAATTTGTTTATGCAATCTGTCTGGATAGGCATCTCCACTGAACACGGGCTTTTTTCCAGAATGTGGAGAATGAGTCTTTTTTGGGTAGTGGAATTGGGTTCATGCTGACCTCTTTGTATTCTTTCAGCGTTCTTTGCTTTTAACTTTTGGAAAGCATGGAGAAAACATGCCAATAGTTGTGGTCCTGCACACCACTTATACAGTGTATGCAGAGAAAAAAAAAGCTCAAACAAAGTGATGCATCCCTCCGTAGTACTTGGAATACCTAGTACCGTATGCTGATCCAGACTTGGTTCAAATCGGATATTGGTCTTTTTGTTTATTGGTTCAAACAAGATGCTTTGTTCTCTTGAAAATGGCATTTGAAAGAGAGCAAATCAACGTGGCTAAATAATGAGGCAGTATCATAGGATCTGACTTTTTATTGGAAGGGGAAACTGGCTTGGAATGAACCTCCATGTGAGAGCCTTATGTGAAGTTTGGTTCGCTTAGCAGCCTAAGATCTATCATTTTTCTTTTCCAATGCTTTCTTTTCAGTGACACTATTTTCAAAAGAACAGATAAGGTGAAATCTGATTGGCCTCTGTACAAAATTCGTATTTGTATTCAAATGCTAAGATTATTAGATAATAAGATTCGGAGAAGTGTAGTATGTGAAGTGATTTGGTTGACATAGTGGGAAAACAATGGTAGAGTCTTTGTAGACGAGGAAGGAGACTTTGATAGGCTTTGTGATAAGATTTTCTATTTGACATCATTTTGGGCTTCATTTTTCCTCACATTGACGGAATTCCATTCCAGGTATCATTCATTTGATTTTAACCTCGTCCATCTTTAGATGCATGTATTCTATCACGAGAATGTGGTTTTGGCTATAGAGCAAGATTTCTACCACCTCAGATGAGATCTTATTCTTTTCCCCTATTAATCTCTAGCTTACGAATCTCACTACCAGCTATATGCAAAGCCTGAAGGATGTTAGACTTGTAGCTGATCGACGTTTGCTTTTCATGCTTGTCTTACTAGTACCATTGACTAGATCCTTCGAACTAGCACTATTGCTTGGTTAGCAACCTGATATGGACTCTTCCAAATGTATAAAGTACTTATGTCGGGCATACCAAGCAACCTGATATGGATTCTTCCAAATGTATAAAGTACTTATGTCGGGCACTCAACACTCGGATAAGGGTATGGATCCGTGTCTGACATATTTAGATGGACATTCACCTAGCCAGCATATTTTATAATTCAAGTTTGTCCTGAAATAGGGACAAACCTCCTGCATTGTGCGTAAAATGCTCTGAGGCACATTGTAGACGCCATTCACTGAGAAAATAATAGATCTGTACTAAGGAATATGATTATTTTGCCATGTTCCCGTGTACAAGCTATATAACATATTTGTAGTGAAGTATATCGATATCTTGGCGTGTCCCCGTGTCACTGAGATGCAATTAGATGAATCTAACACTAAGACATATACCACCCAACACTCGTTGAAGGCAATCAAGCTATCAGTGTTGTTTGAGTAAGTATATTAGTTATTTTAGCTTATTTAACTTACTTCAAATTGATTGGAAGTAGTGGTAGGCCCTTATTTCGTTGCAATAGTAGGTTGTCGCAGAGGTTCACTTCCAGTTTGTGCCTTGTGGTTGGTGGAAGTCCTGGATTAATTTTGCTTATGAACCTTGGGTATAGATCCAAAAAAAACCTTGGGTAGGAAAAGTCCTCTAAATTTGGTTTGCTTCTGTGGGGGAATCATGATTTTGGTTTAGGGGGTGCCACATTTAAAAAAGTTTGAGTCATGCGAAAAAGTTAAAATGCAGCACAAAATTCCAAAGAAAAAATACAAATGGTTTTGATTCAAGCTTCGCAGAAGTATATATAAAAAGACGGAAAAAATAAAAGTTTTTAAACACACAACCACCTAGCAAAATAAAACTGGACGTTCTTTTTAAGTTATGAAACATTGGCTATGAACATGCAATAAATCTAAATTCAACATAATAGAAAATCTGAACTTATTTGATTAGAATCAAAATAAAAAGCCCTACTTATTAGGTTAGACCCTAAATCAAAACGTTATAGGTTTACTGAAATTATAAAAAATTTAAATTGAGTTTGAGCCTCGTATGGGATGTGTCAATATAGCAAAAACTTAGGGCATTTGTGTGTAGATACGCCAAACATGTGGAGGCAAAAACAGGGGGTGCCTGGCACCCCAACCATTGCGGTGTGTCCACCCCTGGCTTTGTGGGATGGGTCCAGATCTTATGTCAATATCTTCCTTCTAAAGATCTTGTCAACCTTTTAATAAGAGCAGAACACCTCATTTAATGAGGTTATCTAAGGGTTAAACCGCGGCCACATCGCCAATTGTAAGAGATAATGGCGACAAAGTTGTTTCCGTGTAACGGAAACTTAAAACGGTAGGAGCTCTCATTTCTCTCTTTCTCTGACGCAATTTTCAAGAGCTTAGAGCCCCCTCTGCCCTCTTTCTCTTTCTCTTTCCATCATCTCATTCTCTGGAGTCTTTCGATGAGACGCAATCATCGGCGGCTGTTAGACGGCTCAAAGATGAGGTGGTGGTGGTTACAATTTGGAAACTTGTAAGTACCCACAATGTTTGATGGTGAGCCACTGCTAGCAAACCATTCAACGGCGGTGGTTTTTTTTGTTTTTGTCGATTGGGTTCATTTTTAACTCTCTTTCCTCTCTCTGCTCTATATCTTCCCATGGAATTAACCATGATTGTATTAGTATTGGACTATAGATGACTTAGAAGTAGTGTCGATAACAATAACCGAGATTGTATTGACATAAAACATCATTTCTTCCCTGTATTTTCTTCCCAAAACTTATAATTCTCAAGAAAATGAAGTGCGGGATTCTTTTTCACTGGGACTGATTTTGGATGATAGATCATTTACTGAAAGTGGAGAGGAACGACAGTGGATAAAGAGGTGGTGATGTCCGCTGATTCAACTTTTTTTCCCCTTGTGATCTTTTATTCAAGGGAGATTTAGTGATAACTCCACTATAAGGAACTTATAGAGTCTCTAGTCCACCTCAATAATTTGTAGAGTATCTAGTCCACTTGCTTAATAAGCCCACCTCCACCACCCCCCCCCTCCTGCCACATCACCACTGAAAAGTTCACCAGAAAGTTCGCCGGAGTGCCTAAACCACTAAAACCCAATGAAACTAAGTGCCTAAACCACTAAAACCTTATGAAACGAAGTGCCTAAACCACTAAAATCTTATGAAAGTGCCTAAACCACTAAAACCCTATGAAACTAAGTGCACCCTAAAATCCTATGAAAGTGCTTAAAATCCTAAACCCTATGAAAGTGCCTAAACCACTAAAACCCTATGAAACTAAGTGCATCCTAGAACCATATGAAAGTGCCTAAATTTTCCGGCGAACTTTCCGGCGCCGGTCAACTTCCCAGCGATGATGTGGCGGGAGGGTATAAGACTATAAGTATTAAATTGAAATTGAATGGACTGGGCCTACTATAAAATGTTAAAAATGGATTAGAGACTTTATTAACTTAGGAGGTGGACTAGAGACTCTTCAAGTTCCTTATAGTGGACCTAAGACTAATTTTTTTTATTTATTCAACTGGTTCAGCTTGATGAACTATAGTGAGAGAGAAGGATAGTGGGCCCTTTGCGGTGGGGTAAAATTTGATGTTGCGGTACCCCCAAAACGTAGTTGTCATTCCATTTATCTGCTAGAACTCAGGACGTGGCTGGCTGGCTGCATATTTGTCCTCAGATAACCTCATTAGTGAGGTGTCATGCTCATTTTAAAGGATGGACAAGCTATTGGGAGGGGACCCGAATCCTTTTGGGTTGGTGTTAAGGATACTGATAACTAGCTGGTAATTGAGATCAACTCAGAATACTTCATCTAGTTTCAAAAAGGGAAGTACAGTCTTTCCCTTGTTCTCCTTTTGTGGAACCCTTTTCCCTATGGATGCTTCCACCGCAACATATTATCTAAGGCACCTCATATGTCGCCAGCTTACATTTGTATAATTGATTTGCAATCCGGTGCTAAGGTGGTGGTAAGCTCTAATTTCTGCAAAACTCAGTTTGTTAATCCATAGATGCCCTTTTTTGTCCGATTATTGGTAATAATGGTGACAATTTTCTCTGCAGGGCCGATTTGAAATTATCTCTTTGTCAGGTTCTTTCTTCCTGTCAGAAAGTAATGGTAGCCGCAGCAGAACAGGTGGTCTTAGTGTGTCCTTGGCAGGGTCAGATGGACGAGTTTTAGGTGGTGGAGTTGCAGGAATGCTTGTGGCAGCAACACCAGTACAGGTACTGGTTCTGTTACCATTTGCCACTTTCCCTCTATTTTGTGTTTCTGTGTTTAGCAGACACGAACTAGTATTTGTGTGTCCAAGGAACACGAATGTCCAGTGTTACATGAAATCTTATCACTCATGTGCCTATGTCCACTTGATATGACAAAGGGTATAGGGGTGTGGGATATGGGTCCTATCCATCCCCCATGCGGACCATACCTAAATAGAGACTTTGATTTGTGATAATATGCCTAAAGGCACTTCCATTATGCAACCATTGGCTGAAAGTGATCTCATCTGTCGTAGCAAAATGTATTTTTTGGGGACCCACACCGTCTTGAATTGTCTTGACATTTTGATGGAGCTCATAGTTGTGGTAGGATAAAAGGAAATTCTAGACTCTCACAGGGTTGGGTCATAGAAATTTCTTTTTGTTTGTCGACGTTTAAGCTCTTCCTAAGCGATAACTCCTTTTGTTGGAATTCAAAACAATTAACATGTTAAATTGTTTCCGAGATGTCCGCCTATCTGTATCCAACATTAAGTACATATCTGTACATTTGCAATCTAGACTTTATGCGGTTTGGCGCGTGGACACACCCACACCCAATACTCATATTCCACGCCAAATGGATTCCAACAAATGTCTGATGCTTTAGGAGATGAGGATCTAATCAGATGATGTCTTTATCCCAAGTCTGAAACTTGTTTGATGCGCTACCAGGTTATTGTTGGTAGCTTCATTGCAGATGGAAAGAAATCGAAATCCGGGCCACCCTCAGCACCAATGTCCAATATGTTGAACTTCAGCGAACCAGTTGCTGCGGAAAGTCCTCCCTCCCAAGGACACTCAAGTGAGTCATCTGATGAGAATGGTGGCAGTCCTTTTAATAGGGTTTCAGGGCCTTACAATAATGCTAGCCAACCCGTTCATAATACTATGCCCATGTACTCAAATATGGGCTGGGGAAACTCAATGTGAAGATGGTTTCCAGTTCATGGTACTTTGCTTCTGTTTAGATGACCGGCTTAGTTGATGCCCTGTATGGGAGGTTTAGAGGTTGATTTGCAGATGCTAACCAGCAATTACATGAGCCCTTCTCTCTTTCTTGTGGTTGACCCGAGTTTCTCTTATTTAGCATTTACATTGTGAGTTGGTTCTCATTTTCTTTGTTCTTGTTTTACAATCGGAGTGAAACATTGGCTAATTCGACCAAAGCCGAGGGCGCATGATTTCTTCAACATATACATGTTTCTTAGGTTCGACTATCTATCTCAGTTAGTTTCAGCTATGTATCTCAGTTTCTTAGTTTCAGCAATTTATTTCAGTTTGTGTGATTCTGGGCTTTATGTCAATGTTGGCGAAATTGTAGTCTTAGAAGCTAGACACTATGATATCAGCTGATTAAATGGTAATTTGCCAACTATTTTATGGGAATGGTGGGCCAAGATAAGAACCATTGTAAGATCAGCACCGTTGATGAGCACTTTACCATTTTTCCTGTCACTCACTTTTGCAAAGAGCTTTGGCCATCCCTTTAGGCTGTGTTTGGTATACATGCTTGTGGAAGAATTTATTTATCATGAGAAACGAAAATGGTTGGGAGACCAAAGAATGAATTTGATCGTTTCACGTGTTATGTTTTCATTTTCCTCGGTAAATCTCTGCACAAATTCTTAATCCAAACGCAACCTTAGAATTGTGCATCAGAGTAGATGTCTTGACCTTGTCATTTCATCCATGAATTTTTTTTGATATAACCCCAAAGGCTAATGTATTTGGACCCTTTCATTTTAGGGTGTTAAACCTCAAACTTAGCTTGCCATTAACTTTCACGTTATTATGAGTTTAATGACTTATTTAATTGCGGTAGGATTTGTATCCTCTCTACTTATGGTTGAAAAGGGTAGATTTCCATTTCAATGCAAGAAATAAATGTTGAAAAGTCCCCCTTGACAATTTCCAATACGCAACTCATCCGAAAGAGGTCACAAAAATGACTCATGAAGTGGTTGTATCCTCTTAGTTCATTTCTACAACGGAGGATTTGGAGTTTTGAGTCCATGGAAAAACATCGAATATTTGGTTACTTACTACAGTAACTCTATTATCGTCTCACATGAGAGAGAGAGAGAGAAAAAAAATATAGCTTCCTGATTTTGTGAGACTGCTATATAAAGCTTTCTTGGCCAGGAAAATAGCTTTCTGATTTTGTTTCTCATTCCTTTCTTCCCCAGCTCTCTTTCGCATCCATTTTAATTGTGACATCAAGCCAATACAAATTCATTTCGTTCCGTATAAACATAAAATTATACCGAATTAAGGTTAAATCCCATATAACTTTGGTCCGAATTGGAGAAACTTCGCATTGAATTTTGCGCTAGTAATGCTAAAAATTAATGGCATCAATACGTAAAAATTAAAACTCAAAAACAAAAAATTGTAAGGTTTATTAGTCAAACCCCCTCCCAGTGCAAGGGCAACAAAAAATATCAAATAA
>JAOTQK010000022.1:11914187-11926268 GCA_025642025.1 Rhododendron ferrugineum
AAGCTCCTTAGTTGGGAGCGCAAAAGCGGGCTCCCAAGGTGGGAGCGGCACCACTTTAGGAGCTCCCTGCAACTAAGTGGTAGTATCATTAATTGCATGCTTAACTTGTGATCCACATGTCAATAATCAGGAAGCAACTTAACCTCCCAATTATGATCTCTTCCATAATTAATACAGGTCACTAGGACAGGCAGCACCAGACATCTCAGCATTTATCAGAGCAAAGACGGCTGCTTATCCCATATTTGAGATGATAGAGAGAAATACAATAAGCAAAACCAGCTCAAAAAATGGAAGGAAACTAGACAAAATCGAAGGCCGTATCCAGTTCAATGACGTATGTTTCAGCTACCCATCTCGACCTGATGTCATAATATTTAATAAGCTCCGTCTTGACATACCTGCTGGGAAGGTTGTAGCCCTTGTGGGAGGAAGTGGGTCCGGAAAGAGCACAGCTGTATCTTTGATTGAGCGATTCTATGAGCCCCTCTCTGGACAAATACTTCTAGATGGAACTGATATTTGGCAGCTTGACATCAAATGGCTAAGAAAACAGATTGGGCTGGTAAATCAAGAGCCTGCGCTTTTTGCTACTACCATTAGGGAAAACATTCTCTACGGGAAAAATGATGCCACCCTTGAAGAGATTACACGTGCTGCAAAACTTTCTGAGGCAATCGGTTTCATCAGCAACCTTTCCGATAGATTTGAAACTCAGGTATAACGAACGGAAAGATTATTTACTTGCCCATTTATGGGGCAGCACACTTCATGGTTGTTTCTGTTATTGTTCTAACCTTACGTGGGTTCCAAGATGATTCATGAAAATGCCAGAAATTTTAATCAATCGATCAATAAGACAGTTTACTGTGGAAGAAGTTAATTTCTTCTGGTCGATCTTGTTGGAACCAAATGAAGCGCAAAAGGAAAACTGAAAGGCAGAATACAGGAAGAGGAGTTTGGTTCAAATAGATTTTTACTGTTTCTTTACTACCACTTTGTAACTCATGCATTTCTCTTCCATATATATAACTGTTCAGTACGTAGAAAACTGTGATGTAGATGCTAGCATCAACTCATGGTTTTAATTTTGAATATTGACAATGCAAGTTAGAACGGTATGATTCTTTATCTCCGATGCTGAACTTGGGTTTGGGAGAGATTAGTGGTGGGACATGAAAAGTGAACGGAAAAGTGGAAAGAAACTAGCTCTTCTAATCCCTGGCCTTCTCTTTCCTTCCGAAGTTCATAAATAAAATAATCCTGACACATGTTAAGAGAGGATGAAGAGGGTATAGTTATTGTTCAAGGAAAATTAATAGTATGCCATTTGCAGGTGGGTGAAAGGGGAGTACAGTTATCAGGTGGACAGAAGCAGAGAATTGCAATATCACGTGCAATAGTAAAGAACCCCTCAATACTTCTGCTGGATGAAGCTACAAGTGCACTTGATGCGGAGTCTGAGAAGAGTGTACAGGAAGCACTTGATCGAGTGATGGTGGGACGGACAACAGTAGTTGTGGCCCACCGGCTTTCTACCATTAGAAATGCAGATGTGATAGTTGTTGTCCAAAGCGGTAAAATCGTGGAAACTGGAAGTCATGATGAGCTCATCTCACAACCAAACAGTGCTTATGCATCGCTTGTTCAACTCCAAGAAGCAGCTTCCTTGCATTGGGTCCCCTCACGAGGACCTACCTTGGGACGAGAACTTAGGTACACTAAATTTCGCAATATATAATGATTGCAGTAATCGAAGCTTAGGGGCTGACTTGCGAGGAAAAAATAAAACAAAGCTTTGAGGCTGGATTTCTGCTCCGTTTGACTGATGCAGTACTTTTTTTGCAACATCAGACGATAGTATACTGACAGTCTATGTAGCACGGACATGGAATTTCTTAAAAACTGGAGACATGGACACGGCAAGGGACATGACCAAATATATATAAATAAATAGCATTTGTTTTATACCAGTGGAAATATAGTGAGATGCATAATCATGAAGCTTCAATATATTTTAACAATTATCATATATACATCATATTACACTTTTAATTCAAATTATTTGAAGTAATACACATCTACCTCCCAAAACTTAAAAAACTGCATATTTAACCCCTGCCATGTCTCCATACGTGTTCCTCCCGTGTCCCCGTCGTGTCCCTCCCGTGTCGTGTCCCATACGTATTTTGCCGTGTCTCTGCTGTGTCCCTCCCATGTCCCTCCCGTGTCGTGTCCTATACGTATTTTGTTGTGTCCCCCACTTTATGCCTCCCGTGTCCCCGTTGTATCCCTCCCTTATCCCCGCCACGTCACGTTTCCCATACGTATTTTTCCATGTCCCCCGCGTGTCCCCGTGTCGGACATGCGAGCACGCTGGCCTCTAGGAGTGTTGGTGCTTCATACGTGATAGTACACTTTCTTATTTTCCCTATATTTCTTAACAATTGAGAAAATGAAATATGGCTTACTTTCCTTATCTTCGATCTATATTTAGGTTGCATTTGGGTTATAAAATTTGTTGAGGGTTTGGTAGCAAAAATGGAGGAAGGTGAATGAAAAAATATAAGAAGATAATGAAGTGAAGAAGCTTCTTTATTTGTTTCCACAAAGCCTTAAAGCGAGCTAATATTTTGGTTGCCTCTGCATGCATCTCATAATATTGCTTTAGCATGAATAGCAACATCAGCACCACAATTATATAAAACTATTCTAATCTTCCTCCAAGGGATTGCATTTTCTTCTGAGTGTTTGATTTCTTTCAATGACACCTCTAATCCACATAAACTCATCTTGCCACAAATCTTGAAATAGACTAATGCGTATCAACGTCTTGCTTTCTCCTCTCTTTTGATAATTTTTGCAGCACAAAGTATTCCCGTCAATTATCCCATCAATTGTCCCGGACAAGCCACAGTGCAAGTTTTCACACTGATAAGGCATCAGTTGTTCAAATTGGAACTGATGGGACCAAGACTATTACGCCACCCCATGTGTCCAGTGGAAGATTGTACTCCATGGTGGGTCCCGAATGGATTTACGGGGTTGCCGGCGCAATTTGTGCACTTATTGCAGGAGCCCAAATGCCTCTTTTTGCTCTTGGTGTCACTCAGGCTCTTGTATCTTACTACATGGACTGGGAAACAACATCTCGTGAAGTCAAGAAGATCTCACTTCTCTTCTGCGGAGGCGCTGCTATAACTGTCATTGTTCATGTCATCACACATCTCTCGTTTGGAATCATGGGAGAGCGGCTTACTCTTCGCGTGCGAGAAATGATGTTTTCTGGTAAAAAACAAGTCAACTTCTCTTCTTTACTCCTTGTATCCCCATCTATGTTCCATGGACTCTTCTTATTAATTGGATAAGGGTAAGGGAGGTGTGTCTGACATGTTTAGTTTGTTGGAAATTCACCTACCAACTTGTTAATGTGAACACTATGCATAGTCAGTGCATAGAGATCTTATATTATGCATGAAATGCCCGAAGGTGCCTATGAAATACCATTATCCTACATACTAAAACAAATAGTATATTAAGGAACATGCAAGAACAAATAGTATATTAAGGAACATGAATGTTCTGGTTTGGTCTGCCATGTCCTTAGAAATTAGATGACCCCGGCCCGTGACAGGTACCGGAAACTATGTAACATAGATCACAAATGTTCTCTTTATAAAAAAGTTCTTATGAAGGTACCTTCCATCCCTTTTGTTTGTCCATTTATGACAGTTGTGTCTATCAAATTTCTTTCACCAATGAAAATATCTCAATTGCTTCTTTTGAGTTTTGAACGATATGGGACAGCGAGAGTATGATTTGCTATGCCTGGTATATAGTTTGTCGCAAGGGCATTTATTTTTCAGAACTCAGAAGAGCTAAAGTTGTTCCAATGTTCAAAATTAGTTTTTGTGCAACATTCTTTTTTTTCTTGTTGCCTTGTTGCCTTTTGAGGTAATGGGAACCAAAACACAAACTTATGTTCATGTCGAAGGGTTTCTTTTCTTTTCTGTTTTCTTTCATTCATTTTTGGCTAAAGTTTCCTTCTGTAACTGTATGCAGCCATTTTGAAAAACGAGATTGGATGGTTTGATGACATAAACAACACAAGTTCCATGCTTGCATCGCGGTTAGAGGGTGATGGAACTTTGTTGCGAAACGTAGTTGTTGACCGCTCTACAGTTCTCATACAAAATCTTGGTTTGATTGTTACCTCATTCATCATTGCCTTCATCTTGAATTGGAGGCTTGCGCTTGTTGTCATGTCCATGTATCCCTTAATCATTAGTGGTCACCTCAGCGAGGTTTTCTACTCCTTCCAACTTTGATTTGCAGAGTGGAACTGAGATTGATGTTTTTTTTTTCACTAGTTTTTTTTTAATTTTGTTTCAGAAAATGTTTATGAAAGGGTATGGTGGCAACTTGAGCAAAGCCTATCTAAAAGCTAACATGCTAGCTAGTGAGTCAGTGAGTAACATTCGCACGGTGGCTGCATTCTGCTCTGAAGAGAAGGTTCTAGATCTTTATGCTCAAGAACTTGTTGAGCCTTCAAGAAAGTCATTAACTCGCGGACAGATTGCTGGTATATTCTATGGAGTCTCTCAATTCTTCATCTTCTCATCCTATGGCCTTGCTTTATGGTATGTGATTTCAGCTTCATCTTCGTTACCTTTGGCACGAAAAATATCTGTGAGAACCCATGTCGAACACTTAGCGTGAGTGTCTGAAGTCATCCAGTTAAGTCTAGAAAATATAAATTTACCTTTTCATTGTGCATAAAAAGCTCATCTTAATTTGAAATTGTGTCACCTTGTAGACACCATTTAACTTGTCAAATACACGAATGATAAATGAGTAAATATTCATTCAACATAGGAAAGCAACTAGAACAGAGCTAGTATCCGGCCTAAAGCTCTTGAACTACCAATAATAAAGTCTTCAGTCAACTGGTGGAATACATCACATCAACTTGGGAGCATTAACCAATCTGGTACATCAATACATGTTCCTATGCCCATTCCAATCGTGGTTTTCTTTTGCGCGTTTCCTGTTTCGATTTGTGTTTCAGTTAAAGCATGAATTATATAAATCTATCACTTAGACCCATACCCGGAGCTGGTATCGGTGGCCCAGTCTATGTATGAGTCAACGTAGGGTTGGAGTTTGATATCATATACTTATGATCAACAGATGTGGCATATGTCCTTTTTTATCTACTTATAAACTAAATCCATGAAACTCCCTATCTGTGCGACTCTTTTGAGTAAGCTTTCCTGTAACTTGCTTAGTATAGCACTTAAAAAGGAATTTTAATTGCCGGTCTTGTTATATGTTGCAGGTATGGTTCTGTTTTGATGGGGAAGGAGATTTCTAGCTTTAAATCTATCATGAAAGCATTTATGGTTTTAATTGTGACGGCATTAGCCATGGGTGAGACTTTGGCAATGGCACCTGACCTTCTAAAAGGGAACCAAATGGTGGCATCGGTCTTTGAAGTGCTTGACCGGGAGACTGAGGTAATTGGTGACATCGGAGAAGAGCTAACGAAGGTTGAAGGTACAATTGAGCTAAGGGGTGTCCAATTTAGCTACCCATCAAGGCCAGATGTACTGATTTTCAAGGGCTTTGATCTAAGAGTTCGTGCAGGCCGGAGCATGGCATTGGTGGGGCAGAGCGGTTCTGGTAAAAGTTCGGTTCTCGCAATTATCCTACGATTTTACGATCCAACAGCTGGGAACGTGATGATTGACGGTGAGTTTCCCTATGATGAATTTCACTGCCCATGGTATTTCACACAATAGAACAAAGATATAATCAATCATACAAACAAAGCACTGCGCATAAATATGTGGTTCGGCAAGATTGCCTATACCCATGGCTCACAACAGTTTGCTCTAGATTATCGAAGGAAGCGAAAACTAGATATGATGGGTTTAAATTAAAAAATCACCGAAAAAAATTCCTTCATTACTCGAAATTAAAATCTCCCAACCAATGGGTGGTAAGGTGTCCAATACATATTAGGCCTCACAAACCCAACAATTAGTTTGGCCTTAAAACAGTTCTTTCAAACTCTTGCAGGGAAAGATGTCAAGAAACTCAAGCTCAAATCTCTCCGGACTCACATTGGCATAGTACAACAGGAACCGGCTCTCTTTGCTACATCAATTTTTGAAAACATCCTTTATGGTAAAGAAGGGGCCTCGGAAGGAGAAGTAATCGAAGCAGCCAAACTTGCGAACGCCCATAGTTTCATAAGTGCCCTCCCAGAGGGCTACTCCACCAAAGTTGGAGAGAGGGGAGTGCAACTATCCGGTGGGCAGAAACAAAGAGTGGCCATCGCACGGGCTGTTCTAAAAAATCCTGCAATCTTGCTACTAGATGAGGCCACAAGTGCTTTGGACGTGGAGTCGGAGCGAGTGGTGCAACAAGCGTTGGACCGGTTGATGATGAACCGGACCACAGTCATGGTGGCTCATAGGCTTTCAACCATTAAAAACGCAGACCAGATATCGGTTATACAAGACGGGAAGATTATAGAGCAAGGGACTCACTCTACTCTTGTTGAGGACAGAGATGGGGCTTACTTCAAGTTAATCAGCTTACAACAACAGAACTAAGGAATTATTAGCAGTAACCATCTCATTTTTGTTTGCTCTGATTGACAATATATCTTCTTTTACATTTTTCTTATTTTTGTTTCTCTGCCGTTATTGGCGTATATAAATCAATTGTTTCTGTGACAAGAAAATAATTCATACATGTAGGGGAAATGCTATACATTTCACAAAGGGTTTAATTAACATATTCAATGGTCTTTTCCCTAGTGCCTAACTTTCAAGATGGGAGGTGCTGGATACCCAAAATATCTGATCTGGCTGAGCCCTCAGCCCATAATCTCTTGCTGGCAGCTATCATCAAACGTTGTGTTCCGATGATCGACACATACCACTCACATGGCTGTATTAGCCTATGGTGGAATTCATCTGAAAATCTGCATCCGTTTGGCTTTACTTTCATGAATTGGTTTATGAACGCGTTGTAATATTTGGGCAAGTTGTTCTACTTTTCAATTCATCTTGACACAAAGGAGCTGAAATTTTCTGGTTTTAGTCAACGGAACATTTTCGAGCCTGAAATTTTCTGATTTAAGCAAAAATGCTTAGACAATAATGTCGAGCCATTCAACATTCACCATTACCTCTTGGCAAGAAAAACAGAGAATCAACTTGAATCGTGCACCGTCATTTTCATGGTAAATTTGGATCGAATCTCTAATATAACTGTGGGATTGCATTGGGAATAAATATCTATACTAAGCAATATCCCCTTATAACATTCATCATAAAATAATATAATATTCATCACGACAAGACATAATATTTTATGACCGAACAAACGAGACATCTTAATTTTCCCAAGTTGTTCCTATTTATGAGTGCAGATTTTTTTCATGTTTTTACTGCCAATGTTCTATGAAAACTTGTTTGAGAAATGTAAGCCGGTCTTTTGGGTGAAGTTCAAATGTTAAGTCCAAAATCCGGCAACGATTAAAAACAAAAGAAGAAGAAGGAGAAGTCCAAAAGCCGGTCAGGAAAAAAATGGGAAAAACAAGTACTAGTTATTAAACAAACGGCAACTCTAGATTTTATGCATTTCGGTACCATTTGGGACAGGCATCCTAGGCTTTTGAACTAGTCAAAATCCTTCACCATCAAAGGAACCCAATCCAAGGCTTTTGTTTTGTTTGTTTGTTGTTTGTTGTTTTTGTATTTCTAAATCGATAGTGTCCGTTTTTTGTTATGTGTTTTTTCTTATCTATAATATATGGGATCATCTGTGGGCCTGTGGTGATGGGCTGGCCTTCCGTGTGGTAATCCCACATCGGAGGTTTGGGTTGTGTGTGTGTGTGTGTTTATAAGGTCTCCTCACACTTCACCTAGTCAGCAATTGCCTAGGTGTTTGGATGAGTGAAATTATCCTTATGTCCCTCATTCAAAAAAATATATGGGATGATCTTGTTCGTCGAAAAAAAGGGAAACCCAATACTAGACTTGTAGTATAACCTATAGATTAAACACACAAATTGATCAAAAAGCCTAATGCTTCATTGATTAAAAAAAAAAACTTATCGCATAAAATTAAGAAACCAAAATATGCTTTCCTTGAGTTTCAAGTTCATAGGGATAGTTTCGTCATCCTGGTCCCTTGTTGCATCCGCCTCTCAATTAACAATTTACAAAATATCGAGGTAAAGGAACAAGTCAAAAGTTTAACGTATGAGTAACGACTATAAATTTTTTATTTTGACTTGAGTGTTGTCGCACGACATTTGTTCGGTCAATAATACCGCATACTTATTATACCACGGTAATGATAACATTAATTTTTGAATAGCGTAATCTAGGATGTTTTAATTCTAAAAGTTATGCTACGAAACAAGCTCTCAATTATTAATTGGGTACCCTTTTAATTTAAACCCAAACAAAATCATACTTAACTAATTTGTCCGGCAGCAGATTATTTGCCTTGCTTCATAGGTTGGAATTTAATAATGTTAAAGTCCGATTTACTATTTAAATTTCTTTTTATAGATATTCGGTGACGCGACAAAACAGTATGACAAACATATTAAGAAAATTTCATTCCAATCTTTAAAATCATTGAATGATTAGTATCTAATTTTCTTTTACACTTAGAAGTGACGGTCTATATGATACCCCATTGATTATAACAATACCGACTTTCGCCAAAAACTTGTCGAATTGTATATAGTGAGAGAAACAAAATCCAATTAAAAACTACGGAGAGGAACAAGTCTTAGGCCATCAACCGTTCTCTCTCTCTCTCTCTCAAGATAACATCACCACCACGGCACCACCCCTCTAACACTGTCGACTTTTGCTATTATATACTACTCCCTCCGTCCTACTTTGTTGTACCTATTTCCTTTTTTGAACGTCTCAAAAAATTGTCTATATCTCATAATCTAAAATATTTTTTATGATTTCAAAAACTTTGTTTAAAAGAATTAATTGAGATCTATTAAATTCAAATTGAATATATAAAATATTATAGTAAATTAATAGATATAGATAATTTTTTGAAACGTTCAAAAAAAAAGAAAATAGGTATAACAAAGTGGGACGGAAAAGTATAATTCAGCTTTGCACTAAATGACTCGTCTAAAAATCTCACCCCCTCTGTCTCCCTCTCCCACATCCTTCAACTTCAATTCCTCTCTCTAAAAACCCAAACATCCCATTCAGTGCATTCACACACACGCACTCTTACACATATACAAGCGCGCGCAGAGAGAGAGATGAGCGACGAAGGTCCCTTTCCCGGTAACGAAAAGGCGGCCGAAAATGATACAAAGACGAAAGAAGGAGAAGAGGGAGAAATCAAGAAGCCGAAAAGAGTGCCCTTTCTTAAACTCTTTGCGTTCGCCGACACTTACGATTGCTTTCTAATGTCCGTTGGATCCGTCGGCGTGTGCATCCACGGTGCTTCGGTGCCGGTTTTCTTTGTTTTCTTCGGGAAAATAATAAACGTAATGGGAACGGCTTATCTATTTCCGGCTGCAGCTTCTCACAGGGTAGCCAAGGTAAGTTTGGAAAATTAATACTCCACTCCAGTATACTCAATTCACCTGGACCTGGGCTAGCACTCAAATCACCTGGGCTAGCTTGCAAGTTCGCTTGTTCTGTTTTGGTTTCCTCTGTGTGACCACTTCGTCCTCCTTATGTTTTGCACCAAACCTGCTGGCTAGATAATCTGCACTCTGGTTGGATTGGCGACAAAAATATAGCAAAAACAATAGAAAAACACTCGAATCCACGAGCACACCTCAAATCCACGAGAAAAAAGAAAGAAACTCTAAAATATTATCGATGATATTTATAGGATTCGATCTTCTCTGCAGTCAACTGCAGAGAAGTATGTGAGGTTCAATCTGAACCGTTCGTCTTGATAATCGTTAGTTCATCATCTTTTCGATCTTGGCTTTTTTTTTAAGACAATGCCTTCAATTCCTCCAACACTGCAACATGTGCCTGGAGCTTCTCAATATCTTTTCTTTTCCGTGACATTGCTTCCTTTTTCTTGTCAATTCCTCCAACACTGCAACATGTGCCTGGAGCTTCTCAATATCTTTTCTTTTCCGTGACATCGCTTCCTTTTTCTTGTCACGCTCTTCTTGTAACCTCGCAGTGTCTTTCGTGAGTATCGAAAGCCCTTGTTCGAGATCTGCAATAACTTTGTTGTCCCTTTGGACTCTTCTTTTATTTTTTATTTTCTTCCCAATATTGTATGCGTCAATGGGGTTAATAAGGTTTCAGAGGACCCTGATCCTTTCCTAGATTAGGATCCCACAAATTGTAGATAATTATTCATGGTAATGCGCGACTACCAAGAATATAACTTGGAGTGGTGACAAAGTGAAGAAAAAAAATAAGGAAATAAGATAATTCCAGAAAAATCTAGAAAATGTAAAATTGGAAACGTGATAAACAAAAAATAATCAACTACCAATACTATTCCTAAATAAGAAGTTGCTAAAGCAAGTGGCAGAAATTCAAATTTCTAAACTAAGTTATTAAGAAAATAAAGCTTCCATAATTAATTTAGAACTCCTAAAATCTTGTCCTACGTGATAATCCCATGGGGGTAATGCCTCTGTGTGTTCAAAGTTGATTGGTGAGGAGTTTGTCATGGAGGAACAGCCATAGAAAACCTTTGATTTTTTTAATTTTTTTTTTTGGAACCTTAAGTTCCCTAAGCCAATGCCATCCATTCACATTATGACTATCCTGGGTAATAAAATCAAAATCTGCAGCAACATAAAAATTACCTTGAAGAGAGCCTATACCAGTAAGGGCAGTTAGGGAATATGGAGTACCTAGGGAAATTGATTTTAAGAATGTTCAAGGTCTTGAGTGCTAACAAAGTTAGCAATAGGAGAAAGGTCTCAGTCCCCTTCCTCGTCAATGAGACTGCACACTTTCATATTGGACTAGGCAGCCCTAGTACTAGGCCAAGTGAACAAGGTGTGATGGTTTAAGTACTTGGCTTTCAAAATATTGACCCAAAGGCGGCTCGATCTCATCTATACCAGAGTCATCCTCTATCTCTCTTATCCTTGGATTTCTGTGTTTCAAGATTCTAACCAGCTTATCTCCCAACCTCTTTATATCTCGCGGAGTGCAAATTTTGGGGGAAATCATGGTGAGGACGAGGAGCATTCACCGGTTCAGTGGCGTGAAGTATTGAAATGACTAGCTAGAAACATGGCATCTCCAATAATTATGACCAATACATGGTAACCATGACTTTCCCAAATCATTTTGCCCTTATTTTGGAGTGCAAGTTGAACAAAGATAAGATACAAGTACATGAACTCAAGAGAGCAAGTACTTGTTTCTTATTTTTGTTAGACTTGTACTCCAAAAACGAGTGCATCCCTCATAGAATAATCATTCCATTTGGTCTCTTTGGATGATCATCTCTGGACTTGCCCTTTGTATTATGTGAATTTGTACACTCTCAGAGAGTAATGACTATATATGTTCGTTTTGGGTCTCCTGAACCAACCTCTCTTTTTGCTTACATTTCCCATTCAATCTTTTCTCTTACTAGTACTCTCATTTCTCTATCTATCTATCTTCACTATTCATTACTTCAAAGACCTCTCTCAAAACCCAAACCAAACAATTCCTCCCTGACTCACTTTGGGTTACCATCTTTGGACTTTCCCTTTGTATTCGATGGACTTGTTCCCATAATTCTTGTTTTTGTGAGTTTTGCACCACAAGAGGCCTTCACCCCTTAGGGAGTAATCATTCCATGGGCCCATTATGGGTGACCATTTTGGACTTTTCCTTAATTTGTATTAGATGGACTTACTCTCATAACTTTGTACTTCTTTCTTGCTTTTGTTCGACTTGCACTCCAAAGAGTGTGCGTATCCCTCAGAGAGTCTGCGTATTACTACAACAAATTCTAGATTTTGCTACAAAATATTTTGTCACTACTTGTTAGTTTTTCGTCACAACATTGTTGCAATGACAAAATATTTTTGTC
>JAOTQK010000022.1:11926865-11938194 GCA_025642025.1 Rhododendron ferrugineum
GCTCGGATCATCGAAATTCGATCGGAAAATGGGAGGTCCACATTTTATTAAAATGAGGTGGTCCTTACGGGAGAGGGACTAATATATATATATATATATATATATATATATATATATGTGAGTTCCTTTCCTATGAGAGATCCCGCACGTTGTTAAATGCTAACATGTGGGTTTCTAATCTCGGCCGTCGAATCTCATCCCTAAGAGAGTGGTCATTCCATAGGCTCCACGTTGGGCAACCATCTATGGACTTGCCCTTTGCATTAAACGAATATGCTCTCACAATTTCATGTACTTGTTTTTTTATTTTTGTTGGACTTGCACCTCAATACAAGGACAAAATGGTCGTCCCAAAAAGTCATGGTTACAGAGTATTATTGTTGTGGATCCATGTTTGGTGATTTCAATATTTAACCCCACCACTATTTCCTCATTTTCCCCAAAATTTTAATCCAGCTTGTTGGGACCCTTTCCGAATTCCACTTTGGTCATTGGAATTTTCCTATGTCTTTGTTTGCAGTATTCTTTGGATTTCGTATACCTCGGTCTGGTTGTACTATTTTCATCGTGGACAGGTATGAACTAGTTGTTGTTGAGTAATGTGTGAAAGATCATCTTAAATATGTTTATCCTAATTTCACTGTTTCTAAATGTTTCATTGATTTTTTAGTTAATTTGTCTTATTTCTAGCTAATCAAAATATGTCATATATATGCGTGTGTGATTCAATATACAAATAGAGGTGGCATGTTGGATGCATACGGGAGAAAGGCAAGCGGCGAAAATGAGGATGGCATATTTGAGGTCAATGTTGAATCAAGACATTAGTCATTTTGATACAAAGGCTTCAACTGGAGATGTGATTTGTGCAATTACTAGCGACATTATTGTGATTCAGGATGCTATTTCTGAGAAGGTAATTTTATTTTTTATTTCTCCATTAAATAATGTGAAAACCTTAATTGTTAAAGAATACTACGAAACTTTTTGGGCCCCTTATTTTAGAAAATTTATAAATTCTAGCTGTATCCTAGCTAGTGATTAAATCAAAAAACTAAGTTGAATTAAAATAATTGGATAAAATCTAACAGAGACAAAGAAGAAATATGAAATATGAAAGATTTTAATAGTTTCTACTCGACTTGTAGCAGTATTTCTTTTTTATTGTAATCTATAATAAGTTATAAAAATAAAGGCATTTTAGCACAAACAACTTGTTCTAATAAGAGCAAGCCTACCCATGTGCCAAATCCTATGTCAAAGCCAAAAAACGCATCATGAATGACAAAACACTATGCACCCTTGTGCCAAACTCAATATCAAATTTTGACAATGTCATCCTTGGTGCTAAATTTGACATCAACTTTGACAATTGCCAAATTTAGCACATCATCTAAGCCACTTAATTTGCTTCCACATATGCGATGAGTTCAATGGTCTCAGAGTATATTAAATTGGCCCCAAGCCGGTACAAAAGCATTACTATTTTTTGACTTTTTAACACTGCAACAAACAATAAATGATTTAGCAATGCCGATTTGGCACTTGGCCTGTAATCGGCTTAATTTTACTGATGGTTCTCAAAGTATTAGAGAATTGTCAATTTGGTCTCCAACATATAAATTGCGTCTATTGCATCCTCAACGTTTAAATGGACCATAGAGCCACCTCGTCCACATTTACTGTCAACTACAGGGGCATTATTGTCAAACTCCTCATTTTTATTTTTACCAATGGCCCTCAAAGTATTAGCGAAATGCCAATTCGGTCCCCAATATACAAATCGTGTCTTTTATCAATCACACTACCATACGTGCACCACTTATTTTCTCCATCTGCAAAACCCCCTAGGATCCAAATGAAAACCCTAACCCAATCTCGGCCACCATTACCAAAAGCCACTACACCCCACCATGTTCTCCACCTTCAGCTACTGGGACATCACATCCGCTCATCTCTTCCTATTCACATCAGCCACCATGCCCGTTCCCCTTGCCTTCTGATGTCGTCGCCTGCACATCACACACACACACACACAAAGGCAAAAAGCGATTGAACATACAAAAATGGTGGTTGTCGAAACAACGATGGCGAAGAGTAGATATGATGACTTTTTGTGTTTTCATAGGGATGTTGAACGAATCTAGAATTTTTTGAATAGAGCTTTAGATGTCGGGGCTAGGTGACGACAGTAGTATTTGCCGGTTGGGAGGTGATGGGGTAGGGTGGTCGAGGTGGATGGTCGGCAGTGGTTATGATTGTGCGTGACTAGGGATAGGATTATTTACCCAAAAACGTTCTTACAACAACCCATCCCTTTTTAGTGATTTGGATTAATTTTATGTGGTCAAAACGGTTGACACAATTTGTATATTGAGAACCAAACTGATATCTCGCTAATACTTTGGGGACCATTAGTAAAAATTAGTTGAAGTTTTTAATAAAGTTTCAAAAATGATCTTGCACTTGACGGTGAAAACAGACCGAGTTAGTCTCAGGGACCAATTAAACGTGCATTGAATAGACAAAATTTGTATATTGGGGACCAAATTACAATTCGCTAATACTTTGACCACCATTGGTTAAAATAAGCCGCTTGTAATCTATCTATAGTTTAGGGCAAAGTCCATTTTGACCCCCTGTGGTTTGAGTCATATACGGATACATTCCCTATGGCTCAAAAATGTGCATATAACACTCATGTGGTTTGTGAAGTTTGCGCATAAAAAATTGGCTTACTTTTTAGTGCAATGCTTGATACTAATAAATTGTTGGCGAAAGTACATAAACACCTCCTCAACTATCACTTTTTCCCATGAAGATCCCCTCACATTTAAAATAGCTCATACAGACCCCCCTTAACTATTCTCCGTTACCCAAGTGACACCCTTCCATCTCAAAACCGTTTGTGATGAACCCCTTCATCCATAAATCGGACAAAAATACCCTTGTTGCATTACATACATACACCCCCTCTAACCCCTTCTCTTTCTCCCCTCTACAAACAGCCTTCAATCAAAACTCAAAACAAGCAAACAGATCTAAAACTTTGATTTATATATATGTAGGGGCCGATTCTACCCACACAATTTTTGACACTCCATCTCAATCATTAAAATCAATGGTTGGATTAAAACTTAAAAGGACTGTACTCTCCTCCCCCCTCTGAATCACAGGTAATCTCTCCCTTTCCATCTAAGCTATTCTCTTTCTATACCCTCATCAACTAACCACTGGTTTCGTCCCACTCCAGCGACCTTTTCTTTCTTCTCCAATACATATTCTCTTTTTCTCTCTCTAAAGAACCCAAACAAGTTGCAAAAAAGGAGATGGGAAAAGCAACGCAGCAACCGCCATGGCTGCCACCACCATTCTCCTACATTTCTCTTCTCCCACACACATCTCCTTTCCCTCTTCTTCCCTTCTCATTTCTTCTAGCAAAAGATCCATCGCGGCACCTGCCGCCGTTGCGCCACGATTTTTGCGCTATTTTTGGTGGAATCTGATCTTTTATGGATTAAATAAGTGAAGATGCAATTTTAGGGGTTATATACAGAAGGTTCTCTTTAAAATGATTGATGTAAGAAAAAAAAGAAATTGTATAAAACGTAAAAAAACGATTAGAACAACGACTGATAGAATAATGGTATAACATAAATGTTAGGGGTTCTCCGTGGAACAAAGCGATAGTTGAGGGGGTATTTATATACTTTTGCTTTATAAAAAAAGGGGTATCTTAGACATTTCCTCCATCCCGTTAACGGAGTTAACATTTTTTTCGTTTCCAGTAGTTGAGAGGGTCTGTATGGGAAATTTTAAATGTGAGGGGGTCTTCATGGAAAAAAGTGATAGTTGAGAGAGTGTTTATATACTTTTGCCTAAATTGATTGGAACTTGTAGAAGAGAATGGAAAAGAAAAGAATATTACAAATTTTCTTCCTCTCATGTTTGGTTAGGAGAGAAAGACGAGAAGTTTTTTAGTGTTGGGTGGGCACGGGCCACGTGGTGCCGAGCACCATCTCGACCATCCAAACGTGTTTTGGACAGCTCAGATTTGTTTGGGTAATTTTTTAGTGTAAAATTACCAAAACACCCCCTCAATCCCAAATAGATCTGGACCGTCCAAAACACGTTTGAACAGCCGAGACGCGTGCTCGGCACCACGTGGCCCATGCGCACTCGGCACTGAACGGTAACTTTAAGTTCTGTGAACAGTAACATTTCCCACCCATTGCCCTCTCATCTTCCAATTTCTTTTCTTTTTTTCCCATTTTCTCTAACTTTCAAATACATTTGGGTTGTGATGGCAGGTGGGGAACTTTATACACTACATCAGCAGATTCATAGCTGGCTTCACAATCGGCTTCTTAATGGTTTGGCAAATCAGTCTTGTCACTCTCTCTATTGTCCCCTTGATCGCCCTTGCTGGTGGTGTTTATGCTTTTGTAGTCACTGGTCTCATTGCCAAGGTCCGCAAATCCTATGTATATGCCGGTGAAATTGCTGAAGAGGTGCCTTTCTCTCTCTCTCTCTCTAAATGCATGGATGTTTAAAAGATATATATGTATGTATATCGAGGCAATTTTTATTTATGCCACAATGAATCAAGTAATTTTGCATATAGTGACATTTCCAATTAAGTAGTTTTATACTGTCATGGCATCTTATTCTTGTGTGTACATACTATGGATGAAGCACATTTGGTTGCCTGATAAAACATGTGAAATTAAATAGTTATCCGGAGATAGGACTGGTTTACCCTACATTTGGTTGTACAAGTTGACTATGGGATACCGTGGCATAATAAGACATTGTCTTGTCATGGTAGGGTCAGCTCAATACTCTATGGGGCCTAAAGTGTAGTTTTCAAAAGGTTCTTTTTCATCCTAATTTTTTATTGACTATTTTGGTGTTGAAATACTATGTCGTTCTTCCCTTATGTATTCTTGTAATCTGTTGTGGTATAAGTTCTTAAAATCAAGATGAGATTCTTCGCATCATGTATTAGCGCAGTTGGACAAAAGTGCTTTCCACATTTTATGGTTGTTAGATAAGAAGGTTTACTTTTTTGCTAGGCGATCATACGAAAAATTGTTTTACCAATGTAATGTGGGCCTAACGACCCAAAAACAAATAAGAACAGGAGTTTGAATTTGTTGACCATTTAGATGACGAAGTTCCTATGGACTTTAAGATGCGGAAGATTTGTTTTACAAGGCCTAAAAAGTTTAAATAAGTTAAAATTCAAAAGTTTTGAAAATTTTGAAAATTTGTAATTTTAGGTGGGCCTTCTTATAAGGCTGGGAAATTGTAGACCTAGAGCAAGTATTTCACCTACCTAGGGGTTGAGCCCATGAGGTACATAATCCCCCATTTCATCCCAAGGATGAACCACATCCTACATTGTTGATTATCCTGCCCGGCAACCAAATGTACCTATGTGTTGGACTTTTTTCACAAACAATAGATGGCAAGAAAAATGTTTACAAAGGGTTTATGTTTTGGCCTAGAGCTTATGTAGATTGGGTGTGAACTGTGAAGTCAAGCTTGTGTTTTTTAGTACCATTGAAAATAAAACAAGATGAGGCTTTTTTTTCTTTCCCTTTTTTGGTTAGGTTTAGGTGTCAACACTTTGATTTGTCCAATTTGATAACGTGGAGAGAATCCATTGTATGAACATAACTTAGTTGCACAAAGCGGGTTCAAGGGCACGATAGAAGTGGGGGCGGGAAGTGAAGGATCATAAACCTCAAGGGAGTGCGGGGGAGCATCTAGGAATAATATAAAAACAAAAATATATAAAAATGAGTGAATAATTCATAATTATAATCCATCAAATATAAGTAAATGTTATGTTTAATAAACTTTAGCAAATTTGAGTTAATCTTTTTCAAGTTTTTTACCGTCCTTCATGTTTTCTCTTGCTTGGTATCTTTTACTGTTGCTTCCTTGGGCTTTCTCGACGGGAGTGAAGTTCCTAGGAGAGTCTGACTTTGCAGCGTGGGAGTGAGATTTTGAGGTGGATTTGCCACCCGGGAAGGAGATTCCTACTACTAAAGAGCAGGCGTTATCTTTCTCTCTCACTTTATTCTATCTTTATGCATATACTCAGGTGATTGGAAATGTCAGAACAATTCAAGCATTTGCAGGAGAGGAAAGGGCACTAAGATCATATAGAACAGCACTTTTGAGCACTTACCAGTATGGGAAGAGAGCCGGTCTTGCCAAGGGTCTGGGATTGGGCACCCTGCATTGTGTTCTTTTTCTTTCATGGTCATTGCTCGTTTGGTTTACTAGCATTGTTGTTCATAAGAACATTGCAGATGGAGGAGAATCTTTCACTACCATGCTCAATGTTGTCATCTCTGGACTGTAAGTCTTGTACTAATTGCTTCTTTGTTCAACCACTTTTTGATTGTCACACAGAGATTAAATTTGAGATGTTGATTATAATGGTGGTGAAATCTGGACGAATCTACAACTTCATCGTTGGAAATTGGAAGGCAACATAAGACTTTGGTTTTCGTCACAGCATTTGATATGATATTCATCTATTCCTATTAGGTGGCTATTTAATGTTTGTAGAATTGCCAAATAGATGGTGTGTAATCTGTGTTACAGTTCTAAGAAATTGTTTTAGCAGTCACTTTTAGCCTGTTTAGCACAAACAAACTAGTGTGGTGGTGCACTCCTTTTTTCATGAACTCAACAATAAAGGCTCTCTTCTTCACTGATAGATTACGTCATATTCCATTGTGTATGATAGAAAAAATACAATAAGAATGTTTACTTGTGAGAATTGATGAACATCGAACATCTCATAATAATAGTGGTGGTGGTGTTATTAATTGCATGTTTACCTTGTGTTCCACATGTCAATAATCAGGAAGCAAATTAACCTCTCAATCATGATCTCTTCAATAATTAACACAGGTCACTGGGACAAGCAGCACCAGACATCTCCGCATTCATCAGAGCAAAGACGGCTGCTTATCCCATATTTGAGATGATAGAGAGAAATACAATAAGCCAAACCAGCTCAAAAAATGGAAGGAAACTAGACAACATTGAAGGCCATATCCAGTTCACTGACGTATGTTTCAGCTACCCATCTCGGCCTGATGTCATGATATTCAATAAGCTCAATCTTGACATACCTTCCGGGAAGGTTGTAGCCCTTGTGGGAGCAAGTGGGTCTGGAAAGAGCACAGTTGTATCTTTGATTGAGCGTTTCTATGAGCCCCTCTCTGGACAGATACTACTGGATGGAACTGATATTTTGCAGCTTGACCTCAAGTGGTTACGAAAACAGATTGGGTTGGTAAATCAAGAGCCTGCACTTTTTGCTACAACCATTAGGGAAAATATTCTCTACGGGAAAAATGATGCCACCCATGAAGAGATTACACGTGCTGCAAGACTTTCTGAGGCAATCAGTTTCATCAGCAACCTTTCCGATGGATTTGAAACTCAGGTATAACGAACTTAAAGATTATTTAGTTGCCCATTATGGAGCTAACACATTTCACGGTTGTTTCTCTGTTTTTGTTCTCAAAGTTCTGGCCTTACGTGGTTGCCAAGAAGATTCATGAAAATGCAAGAAAATTTAATCGGTTGCCCACTAAGAAAGTTTACTATGGGTTTTTAAATCCCAAGAAGTTTATTTCTTCTGGTCGATCTAGTGGGAACCAAATGAAGCATAAAAGGAATTATGAAACTCAAACTACAGAAAGAGGAATTTGGTTCCAAGATATGTATACTTTGTTTTTTACTATCCCTTTATAGCTTATGCATTTTCCTTCAAAATTACTTTGCAGTATTTCCATAGAAAACTGTGATGTAGATGCAAGCATCAACTCATGATTTTAATTTTGGATATTGACAGTTAGAATAGTTTGGTTCTTTATCTTTGATGCTGAACTTGGAGTTCGGAGAGATTCGCAAAGGGCTATGTAGCACAGACACTTTCTCGGAGGTCGTGTACCGGAGTTGGACACTTGTACTCTCCGAATACTCTTTAGATACGATACATGTCTGACACTCAAATCCAAATTGTCCTATTTTTTCTCAATATTTTCCGTTTGGAGTCTTTGGACACTCCGGAGAGATTCTAAAAAATGTTCTAGACATTCTCGGGACACTCACAAAACAAATCGCGGGTGTAAACATAAATAGTAGGCTTTGAGTAAAACTTAGAGAAGTCTTATTTCTTGTGAGACAGATGATAACTGTATTGATTATAAAGCGTTTTTGTTCAAATACTTCAGTGAATGATAATCTGATATATGGTGTTTGTATATTTTCATTATAGCCATATTTAGTTATTTTTTTATAAGCATGTCCCACAACGTGTCATGTCCTCCAATTTCTTACGTTTTACTTGCCCAAGTGTCGGTGTGGTTTCCGGTTCGTGTCATGTTGCGTGGCTATGTTGGTGCTACATAGGAGGGAAATTAAAAGTGAGCAGGAAAGAGGAAATAAACTAGCTCCAAAACATCCCTGGCCTTCTCTAATCCTTCCGAAATTTCTTCCCAATCAAATTCTCAAAACACAGGCTAATAGAATACAAGGAGGAATATCTATTGTTGAAGAAAAAATTAATGGAATTCCATTTGCAGGTGGGTGAAAGAGGAGTACAGTTATCAGGTGGACAGAAGCAGAGAATTGCAATATCGCGTGCAATAGTAAAGAACCCCTCAATACTTCTGCTGGATGAAGCTACAAGTGCACTTGATGCGGAGTGTGAGAAGAGTGTACAGGAAGCACTTGATCGAGTAATGGTGGGACGAACAACAGTAGTTGTGGCCCACCGGCTTTCTACAATTAGAAATGCAGATGTGATAGCTGTTGTCCAAAGCGGGAAAATAGTGGAAACTGGAAGTCATGATGAACTCGTTTCACAACCAAATAGTGCTTATGCGTCGCTTGTTCAACTCCAAGAAGAAGCTTCCTTGCATCAGGTCCCTTCACGGGGACCTGCCTTGGGACGACCACTTAGGTAAGCTAAATTTCACGGTATGTTGATATTGTAGACGTTAGTTAGATTTGGATGCTTAACGTCATTGCAGTAAACAAAGCTCAGAGGGTGACTTACTCGGACTCTGGGAGAAAGCTTTGTGGCTTGATTTATGCTCCGTTTGACAAATGCAATTCTTGTTTTTGAGGCATCATTCTAATACATATCAAAAACTTGTTTTCCCCTATCTTTGATCATTTTTGCAGCAATAAGTCTCCCTACGAATTATCCCAGACAAGCCACGTTTCAAGTTTGCAGTCTGATAAAGCAGTAGTTGCTCGAATTGGAGCTGATGGGCCAGAGACTGATACGCAACCCCGTGTGTCCAGTGGAAGATTGTACTCCATGGTGGGTCCCGAATGGATTTACGGGGTTGCCGGCACAATTTGTGCACTTATTGCTGGAGCCCAAATGCCTCTTTTTGCTCTTGGTATCACTCAGGCTCTTGTATCTTACTACATGGACTGGGACACAACAACTCGTGAAGTCAAGAAGATCTCACTCCTCTTCTGTGGAGGCGCTGCTATAACTGTCATTGTTCATGTCATCACACATCTCTCGTTTGCAATCATGGGAGAGCGGCTTACACTCCGCGTGCGAGAAATGATGTTTTCTGGTAAAAAAAAACTAGTCAACATCCCATTCGTAGTCCTTCTATAACCATCTATGTTACATGTACTCTTCTAAATACATAAATGCATAAGGTGTTCATGTCTGACTCTTTGATGCTTGGATAAGGGCAAGGGATCTGTGTCCGACATGTTGAGTTTGTTGGACTGTCACCTAAAAAGTATATTTTGCAATTCAAATTTAACGCAAACTATGCATAAAGATCTTATATTTTGCATGAAATGTCCCAACATTCCAACGAAATACCATTTGTCCTACATACTAAAACAAATATAGTAAGGAATGTGATTGCATTAGATGAATCCGACCCATGGACACATACCCTTACCCAAGACTGATACCCGAGTCTATGTAACACAGATCACCATTGTTCTCTTTATAAAAACGTTTTACGAAGGTACTCCTTCCATCCATTTTATTTTTTCATTTTCGAGAGTCCTGTCTTTAATCACATCAACGAAAAAAAGTTTTGTGATTAGCTTACCAAATGTTTTCTCACAAATGAAAAGATCTCAATTGCTTCTTTTGAACAAGCATGTGCAGTGATAGCCAAGTGGTAGGCACCATGTATTCTCATACATTTGACAGAGGTTCAAATCTTACTAATTACAACTACCAATTCTGACTTTAGTCGAGCAAAAAAAAATGCTAGCTTTTTTTGAACAATATGGGACGCAAGAGTATTATTTGACATGCTCGGTAAATATTTTGTCCCAAGGGCATATAATTTTAAAACTCAAAAGAACTAAAGTTGTTCAAATGTTCAAAATTAGTTTGTGCAACATTCTTTATTTTCATGTTGCCTTGCTTCCTCTTGAGGTAATGGGTTTCTTTTCTGTTTTCTTTCATTCGTTTTTTGGCTAAAGTTTGTTTCTGTAACTGTTTGCAGCCATTTTGAAAAACGAGATTGGATGGTTTGATGACATGAACAACACAAGTTCCATGCTTGCATCGCGGTTGGAGGGTGATGCAACTTTGTTGCAAAATGTTGTTGTTGATCGCTCAACAATTCTCATACAAAATTTTGGTTTAGTTGTTACCTCGTTCATTATTGCCTTCATGTTGAACTGGAGGATTGCACTTGTTGTCATGGCGACATATCCCTTAATCATTAGCGGTCACCTCAGTGAGGTTTCCTACTCCTTCCAACTTCGATTTGTGGATAAGAACGAGTTTGAAGGGGGTTTTTTTCACTAGTTTTCTGTGTCATGTTGTTACAGAAAATGTTCATGAAAGGATACGGTGGCAACTTGAGCAAAGCCTATCTAAAAGCTAACATGCTTGCTAGTGAGTCGGTGAGTAACATCCGCACCGTGATTGCGTTCTGCTCTGAAGAGAAGGTTCTGGATCTTTATGCTCAAGAACTCGTTGATCCTTCAAGAAAGTCATTAACTCGCGGTCAGATTGCTGGCATATTCTTTGGCGTAACTCAATTCTTCATCTTCTCATCCTATGGCCTTGCTTTATGGTATGTGGTTTTAGCTTGATCTCCGTTACCTTTGGCACGAAAAATGTCTTTAAGATTGTGTGTTGGAGTATTACCTTTTCATTGTGCATAAAAAGCTCATATTAATGTGAAATTGTGTGTCATCTTGTAAACGCCATTAAACTTAGAGCATCCACAGTGGAATAACCAAAAGTGCATAATCAAAAGTTGCCACATCATCTTTTGGTTATCCATTT
>JAOTQK010000022.1:12016548-12026863 GCA_025642025.1 Rhododendron ferrugineum
GGTTGAGAACTCATCACTGGGGTAGGGCGAAAACGAAGATAGAGTGTGGTTTCTGATCTCTATTTCCTCGCTATCGCATGGTCTAGTTGATCAGATAATTTTCTTAGCAGAAAAGCAGGAAAAGAATGTAAAACTAAAATTTTGATGATCTATGATTTATTTGTAGTAATTTGAGAAAACTAACTCCTTGCCCTACTCCATTTTATGTCCCATTCTGGTATGCTAGGGTTGGTTTTCCCTGGCCTTTGGGAATGTTTGTTAATATGATTATGTCACTTAATACGCTGTCACGATGCCCCTCGGGGCATAGTTTTAGCCTCTAGGATTTAAAATCTTTCGACTTCTTGAGAATGGTTCTTATTGTGTTAGCAGCTATTGAGAAACAGGATTAAAATAGGTGTTGTTCTTCTCTCTTAGATGCCGGGTGCTTTGGCCAGTGGTGCACTTCATCTTTCTTACTTTGTTAGCAGCTATTGGAAAACTTGATTATAATAGGTATTTTACTCTCTTAGATGCAGAGTGCATTGGAAAGTGATGCAATTCATCCTAGATTGGCAGCTAATTTACGACTTTCAGGTTCGCAATAGCACTTCATCCTACTCATATTTACCCCTCTAGTCACAAATAGGTTCATCTTCACCATTTCACTTTTTGTAGCGTAAATCCCACATGCTTAGACATGACATGGTTGATCACTAGAAGTTCATAACAACGTTGATTAGGGTCTCTTGGATTTTTACCTTGAAAGGATAGGATGCAGGCCTAAGTGGAGATCGTTGTTTAGCAAAGAGATAATTCTAGGAGGTGTGGATGTAAGTGTTGAGGGTTGGGAGATTCTATTTCAGGTTTCGTGATTGGCTTGTTGGAGTAGTAGCTCCCAACATATCATCTTGGCCCGTTGGATTCATGTTCACTTGTCTGTGTTTGTGCAATAAGAAGTACGATAGATCGAAGAAAGAATTTGAGGTTGGGTTGTGGGGATGGAGCTATGAGACTGTGTCCTTCCTAACCTATATATGATCGTGTTTATTGTCCAATGAGTTACATGATTATGTCTTGGTGTATACGTGAAACTGCAGAAGATTTCTGAAAGGCTCAAGCCCTTTAAGGTTTGCTAGATGTAGCAGTTGGGTAACCTGGTTATTTGGGCACTATTATGGGGCATGGACCGATGACGACAAGAACGGAAATTTCCCTTATCATAAGTACCTGGATGTGATAGGTAAACATCACAAGTCATGGTAACTGCTTAGGTAGCGCTTGGTCAGTCCTAGAGATGTGGCAGCGAGCTTGATAATTGAAGCTTTTTATATGTAGAGCAAGAGGCAGAACTCAGCTTCTTAGCCACCTAGGTTCTCCTTCAATTTTTTTTCCGCTAGTCTCTTTTAGTTTTTAGTTTTTATGGTTTGTTGCCCTTTTGCACTCATCCGTGCTCAAGATACTGTCATGGGTTTGTATTTTCTGCTAACAATGAGAATCGAACCAAAAAGTTCCTGGTTAATGGGGCTTATGATATACCATCGCGAACTTGTTGGAACAATTAAGCAAGGAATGATTCAGAATTGCCGAAGTTGGCACTAATTCTTGCTTGATGCAAACAAACTCCGGATGATGTAGTTTTAGCAAAACAATCTTCGTGTCTCTTTTTCTTTAACTGCTAACATTTTAGGCATTTGTCAAGTTTGTTTGTTAAGATGGATCCCCCTTTCATCAAACACTACAAAAATTGACGCTCCTTTTTGATACATAAGGGGGAGAGCCACGTTGTACGACTTATATCTGTTCATATGATGAGTAATGTTTTCTTTTCCTATTTTTCCCCACTTTTGGCACTTCGGACAAGCAGGGTTTCAGGAAGGTTGATCCAGACCGTTGGGAGTTTGCAAATGAGGGATTCCTGAGAGGTCAAAAGCACCTTCTCAGAACTATCAGTAGGCGGAAACCTACCCACGGACCTAACAACCAACCGCCTGAGCAACCACTCATGCAAAATTCATCTGTTGGAGCCTGTGTTGAGGTGGGGAAATTCGGGCTAGAGGAAGAGGTTGAGAGGCTAAAGAGGGACAAAAATGTCCTTATGCAAGAGATCGTGAGATTGAGGCAGCAGCAACAGGCCACTGACGGGCATATGCAAGCAATGGTGCAGCGGCTACAAGGGATGGAGCAGCGGCAACAACAGATGATGTCTTTCCTCGCAAAGGCAGTAAATAGTCCTGGCTTTTTGGCGCAGTTTGTGCAGCAGCAGCAGCAGCAGCAAAATGAGAGCAACAGGCGGATAATTCCCGAAGGAAGCAAAAAACGGAGGATTCAGCAGGAAGGGCCTGCCGACGGACAGATTGTGAAGTATCGGCCTTTGATGAATGAGGCAGCAAATGCAATGCTTAGTCAGCTCATTAAAACGGACGCTTATAAAACTCAGCTGGAAAGTTTGAACAATGATTCTAATACTTTCTTGATTAATGATGCTTCCTCACCCGATGTGTTAGACAATGGCACTTCTTCAGGCGGTACCTCAGGAGTGACTCTTCAGGAAGTCCCACTTACTTCTGGGCAGTCTTATTTTCAGGCAACTTCCAGAATTTCAAGTCAATGTGAAATGGTTGCAACCACTCCATTTTCAACTATGAGCCCACCAGTTGGAGCACAAGATTTGCCATCTGTTGCTCTTCCACAGACAAATTTAGGTGTTTCTCAGCTCTCTCCACTCCAAGAAATAGTTTCAGAAAGCAACGGTGACATGAGTGGGAAAGGCAACATTGGTCCCTCTATTGATTCAAGTTCATTGCAGGAGAATGGCGAAATGTCCTCTGAGATCGAAGATTTCTCTCTTGACTCCTTTCTGGATTTTAATTCCTTTTTGGTCGATCTGCTACCTGCGGAAACTGAGGTGGTGGATTCGACTTCAGTGGAAGAAGGAAACGTAGCCAAATCGATGGAGAATGGTTGGAACAACACTCCACATGTGGAACAACTTACGGAACAGATGGTCTCTCTTGGTTCTGATCCTTAAAAAGTCTGACGTTGTGGCACTAAATGTACAGTTCTGTCTCAGCATCACCCGCGGTAAATCCTAGAAAGTAGTAAGTACTTACCATGTCTTTACTGAAAAGCAGCTAATACCTTTTTATCACCTTGGTCCCGACTTTTTTTTGCACATATGGTCGGACCTCGTTCTAGGTTTTAGTCCTCTCTCTTCTCTGAGTTCCGTACTTTCTTGACATCCTATCTTCGGGGTAGCCTGTGATTATGATAGCATTAATGATACTGATGTTCTTGAGAAGCAGAGAGGTTACTTGTAAAGACAATGAATTAGACTGGTTCCAACTTCAGAGTTACACAAGAGATGATGAATGAGAACATGTTTCTATAAGCTTAAGATTTCTGGGCATGTGCTTTTCGAAGCAAAGGACATTATTTATATGAATTTCTTCTATTGTAACATCTTTTGATTGAAAACAGGGTCGAGTTTTGAATTAATTGTATCTGGCACTTCTCCGTTTCTAGCCGGAGCTAGAGTATTCCAGTTAGGGTCGATAAAGAGCCACATTGCAGTTCTTGGACATTAATTTTAGCTTGTGAAGAGTCTGATGACGTGTTGTAACTTTTTGCGGTGTTTCTGGAGATCTCTTGTTTTTGTCAAAAATGGAGAGCCTAATCCAGGTTATACGGATTGCATGCAGGACTAGGGGTAGGGGATGTGACCAAGTTGAGCTAATATGTTAATCTTTTACCAATTGTGGATCTGAACATAGTTACAATCTTCACGAAATTTGTGATTCAATTTCGTTCTCTAATTCATTAATGGCACAGACCCTGAAAGATTTGATCCAAAGTGGAATAAGATTATTTCTATGGGTTTGCCTGGCGTTGTTGGAATGCCATTCTGGTCATTTCCGTTGATCTGCCCGGCGGTGCCGCCCGTTAGAGAAGGGATAGAAAGCCGTGTTTTGGGCATTATAGTCATTGAACTAGCATTCTTGTTCCCACAAGGCGTTGGTCATCTAAGCACCTCGATCAAAGCAAGAGCTCTGCTCTCTAAGAAAGGGCCAAGCTACACACCCACCATTCCAATGAAAAAAATGAAATTGTTTCCGGTGAGTATAATTAGGCGCTTCAATGGGATCTTTTGTTCCTACACGCGGGTATAAAATTGTTTTTTTGTTTGTTTGTTTGTTTTTGAATTTTGTTTTTCGCTTTTTTTAGGAAGATGAAACTGCCATTATATGGATAAACATTCAGACAAATACATGGCACCTTGAATAATTTCCAATCTCAATAACTTCACAAGATCTTCAATGCAATTTCAGGTGCCTTTTGTAAGGAACTCATCTGCCATAACCGTCTGGGGGACAGAAAGATAAATTAATACTCCTAAGTGGCAGTAACAGGGGCTTGTTCCCCGGGTTCCGGCAATGGTGGTGGCAGTGGTCCTTCTCATTCTAGGTGGCTGCGGTGGGTGGTGGAGTAGGGTTGCTGTTTATGTTGTCAATGGGTTGGTCTCCGGCTTGGCCTATGTTGTCTATGAGCTATGCCTTTTAGTTTTTGAGCTAGGATTTCGTCATCTTGGGCTTCATGTTTTTTTTGGGTTATGGATTTCTTGTGGGCTTTAATGTTATATTTATAGGGCTTCTTCCCGGCCGGTCCTATGGAAGTGGACTTCTTCCCTCCAAGTCCCAGTGCCCAAATAAAACAAGAATGCATGTCTGATTAGGTCCTGACCATATATTTTTTCCGAGAATACCCTTTCATCTCTCACTGTCCTCTCTTTCCTCATTTTTCCTCCCTTTTATTTTTTTTTAAATTTATATATTTACTTTTTTGAAAAACACTGATAATTTTTAATTGTTAATTAGTAGTGTTTTCAAATGACAAATCTTAATTTTAACTGTTAATTATCAGTATTTTAGCTGTTAATTACCAGTATTTTAACTGTTAATTACTAGTGTTTTTAATTTTGAAACTCTAATTTTATCTTGGATTTCCAAGTCAAAACTGGTTCAAACTTCCTTATCATACACACCTATACATACATCTCCATGACCAGATCTTGAAAATCCGCCACAATCACAAAAATGGGCCACCTGAGCCTCCCCTCCTCCAAATGCAACCCCCGCCAGTGGCGCCTCCTCGACCTCATCTCCGCCGTCCTCTTGTTCTTCCTCCTCGTCTTCACCCCGCTCGGCGACTCCCTCGCGGCGTCGGGCCGGCAGGCGCTGCTCCGCTCATCCTCCGATCCGATCCGAGGCAGCACAGTCGCCTCGTGGCGTTGGTGGAGTCGGGACACCAGCAGACCATCGAGTCCTGCCCCGCCGACGCCGTCAACCACGTGCTGTGCGAGGATCCGAGGCGAAACAATCAGTTGAGTAGGGAGATGAATTTTTACGGGATGTTCAAGCCTGATGGAACGCAGGCGCACAATCTCGGACTAGCAAGAGTCAACGTCGTGAGGGACGCGAGGGGATATTCTGAGCTAGGGCCATTGGGGGTTTTCTTTGTTGGTTTTCTCTTGCTAATAAGAGCTTGTTTTGTAATTATTTTTCTCATCAATAAAATTTTTGTTTCGCCGTTAAAAAAAAAAAAAGTGGTATCTAAACTATATACTAGTAAGAGAAGAGTTCCATGTTTATTAACCCAATTGAACATATGATATGATCTACATCTTGATACGGTGCATAGCACAGGTTATATAGCTAGTAATCAACAACAGAAGTTAAAGTTTCAATCTTAATAAGATCCTCAAATCACTAGAATAGTCAAAATACTCTTATAAGTGTGAGGTGCCAATCACAATACACATAAATTACATGTTCAGTTTTAGAATATCGACTCCGTCTCTAAAACAGGAAACTCTAAGATGGTTTCTTGGATGGTCAAAAGAAACAGCTCTTAATAGCTCGCAGAGTATGCATGCTGCACAGTCAGTTTACGAATTCCCAATCATCTCGAAGGGGCAAATTTATGATGCTTTGTTATATCCGCACGATTATGGAAAACACCACCTGAAAAACAACAGAAAAAAAAAGAAGTAAAAATTAAGACTTCCATAGAACTAACAAACAAAGGGCTCGCTGGATGAGATGAAGGGGAATAGTACAACACTTCAAGCAGACAAGCATATTCTGGGCTTAGAACCTTTCAAAATTGGTCGATGAAGGGTTTATATCACTTGTGCTATGTCTTGAGCCGTGTCATGTTGGAGAGGCTTGGCGTCCAGGAAGATTGTGTACGTGAACATAGCGGAAGCAGAGTGAATGGGATCATAGAGTCCCAACTATAAAAAACATTAGCGAAATGGGCCACACTGGTATAGAATAATACTCAAAATAGTGAATGGGGGCGCCTATGAAGAATCTGATATGGTCCTTATCTACCTGGAGTACTGGTGGATCAGTGATTATAATAACTCAACATGGATGTTGAATGAAACTTGTATTGCGGCCAAGGAACATGACCGGTGATGGGTAGGGATTGAAAACAAGGGAAAACAAGTCTTTACCTATCAGTTTGAAACAGAATAAACACATACAATAAATTCGAAACGGAAGATTACAGAAAGTACATGCCACCAATTTTGGTAGCGAGCTAACGGTGCTTCTGAAGCCTTGTATTTGAGAAACAATATTGCACGTCGTGGCATTTAAAGTAAACATTCCGCCTAAATGGGGCATGATGGAGAATCTATATAACCAAACAGCTCGGCATTTTCAAAATGTAGGCAAGAGGAACTATTGTGCACGCGTTTGGGTTTGTTCTCCCAATCATGTTGTTCCATTTATGCTGGTCTATCAAAGGATTCATTTACTTACATTTTTCTTTCTTTCTTCTCCTTCTATGATGCAGATGTCCAAAGGCTTAAACCTTTCAATGGAGCTAAATGCTTTTCCTCACATGCCAAGAAGTAAATAAACAGTGGTAAGCCAAACGGTGTCTGACGCCAACTTCACTCGCATGGATGTTGACTTAGGTATAGTTCAATAGCATACTTGCATAAAGTTAACTCACCTAATTCACTCCATAATTTTCTTAGATCCTCAAGTCTATTATCTTAGAACCTCGAACCACAGTTTTCTTTCCCAAGTATGTTATCTCCTTCGAAGCCATCACGTCCATCATCTGGTTTTCAGTAGCCATATGATGGAACTTAATAACCAATCTTCAACTTGAAGAGTTCTAACAACTCAAAATTTTGTTACTCTAAATTTCAGTAGGAACCTAAATAGCTATATGGCCTTTCATTTGAGGTGCTCTTCCAAGAGAATTGTGGGGCTGGCAGGTCGCATACCTCCTATGTCCCGATTTCTATAAGTGACAGTCAAGGGAGAAGAAATAAGAACAAACAGGACCTTACGACGAACAGAGACAGTTGATAACTGAATAACTTACCTGGTCGTGATATAAGGTTAATACGGGACCGAGGTCCATCAAACATCCAACTATCTTCATCCAAGGATTTAACCTCCTTGTTGAGTGCAGCCATCAAATCAGTCTTCAGAACTGCAAAACAAACTGAACACCATCAACAATTTTTGCATGGTTTCAATCTCCCTCTTTTTTAGTTTTTTGTCTGTGTTTCCCAAAACACATTCTACTAATCAACCCAGTTATATTCAGGTATGCAAGTGTTCGTGATTCTGGTATGTAAAAACCAAGCTTCAAATATCAGATTCCTACTGTCTTTTTCCTCCCAAATTTTCTCAAAAAATGAAGGACTGGGGGAAAAAATGTTAGAAATGCACTTAAATTCACCATTAAAGACCTACAAACACGAGGAAACCCCTAAAGACCCTACATGTAAACAGAAGACCACTCCAAAAAACTTCCAGCACAACATAAAGGGAAACAGAACGCAAATTAGGAGTGATAAACAACTGAGCTCACCAAATTTCAAGCAAATCATAAACTTGCACTACATGTCAATTGTTTTATGTTTAAAGAGTTCAATGGTAAGGTTGTCTCAATGCGACCTGGTGGTTATGGTTCGAGTCACGAAAACAGCCTCTCTTGCGGGGTAAGGCTGTGCACATCCCATCCTTCCCCAGACGTTGCAGTAAGGGGACTCTCGTGCACTCGGAAGCCCCTTTTTTTCATTTTAGGTAGCGATACTCATTACATAAGCCCGGTAGAAGCTTACTTATATCTTTATACTATCCCAATAGTCAATGACAATACTTCAAAACCCAAACGCCATGTTGGAAGGCATCTGTAAGCCTGTGGATGAGTAATCCTGACAGCTGACATTAAGAAATTCCCAATGCCATAATCCAAGATATTACATATCCGTATTTTGGTAGATTCATTGATTCCTTAACCAACTGTCCCATCCAAAACCGGAAATAAAGTTTCATATGATTGACAATCCAATACCATATCTAACCCCAATAGCTTTGATACCTTCCTGGTGTTATCTATCTAATCTATTCTATATTATAAAGCGAGAGCACATTTTGGTATGGACTCCAAATTGAGGCTGGCTCACACTTTGTAATTCCCGAATTACCCACCAAATTTTTTTTATATTATACCCTTTGAAACAATCCCATCCTTAATAACTGTAGGGACAGAAAGATAAATTCATCATATTAGCCACCTAGAGCAATTACTACTTTTTTCCTCCCCACTTCCATTTTTTAACTTTTTCAGTTTTAGTTGTTACTAGAACCAAACAATTATTTAGACAATTGTTTGAAAGGTCTGGGGTTTGAGCCTATGGAGTGACGTAAAATCCCCCTTCATTGGCTTTTAACCCATTAATTCACTTCTAATCCCACTAATGCATACAAGTTGGCCAAAAAAAAAAAAACTAAGTAACACTCCACAAAAGCTTGAAAACTCCCATTTGTTTCTAGCGTCATAAGAGGCAAGCCACCATCGCACCGTCAACAACCATCAACTCGTGGTTGTGGGAGTTGTTGTCGAAAACCTTTTTTTTTTTTTGCCCCCACTGGTACATATTCCGAGCTACGCCATTGTCTGTAAGCCTGTAGGATTGACATTAGGGAATTCCCAATGCCACAATCCAAGATATTACATACCCACATTTTGCTAGATTCATTGATTCCTTAACCAACTGTTCCATTCAAAACCCGAAATGCAGTTTCATATGATTGACAATCCAATACCATATCTAACCCCAGTAGTTTCCATACCTCCCAGATGTTATAACTCTTAATGGAGCCAGTCCATACAGGCCGGGTTTTAATTGGGCTCCCACTAGTTTGACTGTGAGATAGCTCCCCCAGATTAGTCGAGGTGCGTGTAAACAAACCTGAGCTATATCAAAGAAAAACCCGATACCATATCTAATCCGGGAAATCAAACAGACCCAACATGGAAAAGTGAAATAAGAAAACCTAATTAGGACCCAGAAGGTGAAATTTTTTGAAATAAAACCAGGGAAGAAGAGTTGGAAATAGAAATAGAAAGAGAGTAGAGTAGGAACCCTGAAGCGCCTCGTCCTTTCGATCTTGGATGGAGATGATATCTGGTGGGAAGTGGAAATCGTCGACGGTGAGAGCTGAGGACGCGTTTGCCCCTGCGATTGCGGTGGTCGAAATCGAGGAGCGAGCCGGCGACGATGACAGTGAGCTGTTACTCATCTCCTCCTCTGCTATCTTTCCTCAGTACTCACCTGGAAAAATATTTCGCCCAACAAAAACTGAAAGAGAAAAGTGCAATAATGTGTTGGGCACAATTTCGAAATTCGAATAGTAGATGGCATTTCATGCAAAAGCCTAACCCATTTTATGGGGGAAAAAAATTCAATACAGCGGTTATTTGTAAGGCTTTCTCCCATGTACTTGTGGCTTCCATCTTATGCTAGAAGGGCGTTATAAATAATCGTTCCATTAAAATTTCTCTATTGTATGGAGCAATTTTACACGTGGAGGGTACCGATTGGGTCCTCAATAGCCGTACGAGGTGAACAGGTGATTGATCAAACTCGATTGTTGTAAAAGTTAATCAGCTACAAAATTATGTTTTATTTAACTTGTTTGTTAGACAAGTTAATCCCGAATGAGCTTAAATCAAGCCAAAAAGAAGCTGATTTAAGTAACTTAATGCTGTGTTTGGTTTGTGTTTTAAATTTTTTTTTGAAAAATAATAGAGGTAATAAGTGGAGAGAGATAAAGAGAGAAATGTTGAAAGTATGGAGAATTTTTTGGAAAATACTTTTTGAAAAGCAAAGAGAACCAGGCATTAATATTAACATCGTAAGTATCAACAAGTTAAGTAGTAGAAATTCATTCGAGTTTGGTATGAAACTTAACGAGTTTCAAAAGAATGTTGAGACTTGGTTTGTTTATGTAACAAACTG
>JAOTQK010000022.1:12063442-12076875 GCA_025642025.1 Rhododendron ferrugineum
TAGTATAACTATATAAGACAACAAAAATACCCAAAATACTAACTGTTTGATATTTTTTTCGTCTTTAGTAATTTTATTTTTTTTGGTTTTGGTAATAATTTTTACTTCTTAAACTCCTATTGACAAGATGAATAACCAATCGAAAATAACAACGCGAATCTAACAAAAATTCAGAAAAACTAACAAAAATACCATAACTAAAAGGAAATTGATTTTGACACTCCAATTTTTGATGATGACACTCTAAAATTTATCTTTTAGCGTGCTTGCTATGTATAATTTTTACATTATAAGACAAATTTTAAAGTGCCATCATCGAAAATTGGAGTGCTAATATCATTCGCCTAACTAAAAATAACAAAAATTTAGGGGGTCTCCTTGGACCTACTAGAAATAGCTCGGCCCATCTACCTAATAAAACACAAGGGTGTTGGCCTCAACACAAACACAAGTTGATCCAAGGGTTGAGATTCATTTGATCCAATGAATGAGGTATGCTCTCCAACTCTCTTAAGAAATCACTCACACTCTTATAAATATATTACATAAATGCCATCAATTCTTTTTACTCACTTTTCGGCTTCTCGCGTTGACATAAAAAACAAAATATTACAAAAATACCCATGCCTACGACACAGGGTGCGTAGTGCCGTAGGGTACTAGTCTTCAACATAACCCAACCTCACGATGACATCTGCGATGATTCATCATATATCAGTGACTTGCTACCAACGAAAGCCCAACTGATTATAAACACACGGAATAATGCTAGAGAGATTTGTAAATACCTCCATGCACTGAGAGAGAGAGAGAGAGAGAGAGAGAGAGAGAGAGAGAGAGAATGGTGCTATGGGAAATCACACTGGGCACAGCGTATTTCTTGGGGTTGAAGCGGACTTACAGGCTCGCTTTGAAGATCCAACGTCGCCTTATTACCCCTAATCAGCCCAAAATCCGTCAATTTGTTCACGGGTATCCCTAATTCCTCTTCTTTTGTCATTTTAAATGTATCAATTCTCTGTTTTTCTCTAGGTTCAAGATGATAGGTGATGTATTTGATTTGGGTCGTTTTCTAACATTTACATTCAACATTAATGCTCCGCTTTTAGCTAGCTATGGGTTTGCTTGTGAAATTAGAGTGGTATGTGGGTTTGAGTTAGATTACATGTTTTTCGATGAGATCGTTGTCAAATCACTCCTATTAGTTAGTTCAGATCAGTTATGGCAAAAGCTCCCAAACTCAATATTGAAATCCTTATGCAAACTATCAGGTCTAGTTTGAGCAATTTGTCAAATTCCAGCATTTGAAACTCACATCTATCCGATGAAAGCCTTAAGTGCGATGGTTGGACTTCTGCCAAATTTATATGAAAGGAGAAATTCCCCAACATAGAGCTCAGAAGAATGAAATTTGAAAAGAACCTGTTATGCGTTGTATTGAATTCAACCCAGATGATGTTTATAATTCATTCCTGACCCGCTCAACCCAATCTGGGCCCGAATCTGCTTGTTTGTTTTTCTGTTGTCGGTATTTTGACTTAATTTAACATGCAAGGATTTTCAATGTATATTGGGTTTCCTGATTTCCCCATCTAATCTAACTCTAACCCAAGAATAATTTAAATTCTTATTTGGTTTGAAAGGAAGAGAAGAAAATAACAAAACAAAGAACACAGTAAGTTTTTCTTCAAACTTTTCTTTTTCTTTCTTTTCCTGAGTTCCAAAGTTAGTTTTTCTCTCTATTCGACTCTTTCTCATCTCCTACTTTATCGATTCCATTCTCTTTTTGATCTCTATCCTTACTTTAACTTGTTTGGTTTATGTGTCGATGTTACTCGCCTGATCTTTTCCTGCACTAGGTGGTTGTTGATTCTCAGTTTAGTTTGATACCTTAATTTATCTTGCACTTATACCATGATTTGGTTGTATTGAGCAGATTTCCTAGAATGCTCCCAACTATGCTTGTATTTGAGAAATTGTGTTGTCGCCATCCAAATTCACACAATCAGGTGGAGTTTGAAATTTTTCCAAAGCGTGATGTTGACAAAATTTTACGAAATATATTGTTCGTCATCTCTTACATAATCCAGTATTACTCGATCGAGAAAGTAAATGAGAAAAAACAGTATTTTTCAAATCTTCCACCGTATGATTCTTGATGGAGGGTTACAAGATCAAAATGGAGTCGGGTGTCCAACTTATAAACAGTGGGGTCAATACTGGCCCAATGATAATGTTTGTAAAGTAATACAAGGAATGATCGTTGCTGTTTGTGCTCTCTATGAAGAAAAAAAATTTCATGGAGGCTTGGATCACTTGGAGAATTACGGTCTTCGACTTTTTAAAAGCTACACTGAGGAGGATGAGAACAAGAATTTAACACTGTCAATCCCCTCCTCCTCCCCGGTGTAGCTTTTAAAAAATCGAAGACCGTAATTCTCCAAGTGATCCAAGCGTCCATGAAATCTTTTTTCTTCATAGAGAGCACAAACAACGGTCATTATCATTGGGGTAGTATTGACCCACTATTTAAAAGTTGGACACCCGACTTCATTTTGATCTTGTAACCCTTTGTCCAGAATCATATGGTTGAAGATTCAAAAAATACAATTTTTCTTCATTTATTTTCTCGATTGAGTAATACTTGGGTGATGTAATAGACGACGAACAATGTATTTCATAAAATTTTGTCAACATCGCGCATTGGAAAAATTTCAAACTCCACCTGATTTGGTGAATTTGGACCGTGACAAGACAATTTTTTAAATACAGGCATAGTTGGGAATCGTCCCAATACGACCAAATCATGGTATACGTACAAAATAAATTAGGGTATCAAATTAAAATGAGAATCAACGACCTAGTGCTGGAAAAGATTAGGGAGTAGCAGCGACATGTAAACCAAACAAGTTAAAGCAAGGGCAAAGATAAAAAGAGAGAGAATGGAATAGATAAAGTAGGAGAGGAAAAAGAGTTGAACAAAGAGAAAAACTAATGCCCTGTTGGGAACTCAGGAAAAGAAAACTTTAAGGAAAGTGTGGAGAAAAATTGGCAATGTTTGTTGTTTTGTTTCTCTCTTCTCGTCCTTCCAAACCAAATAAGTTTCAAAATTATTATTTTTTATGTTAGAGTTAGATTAGATGTTTTTGAATGAGATCCTTGTCTACCAAAAATTTAACATTTAGGGATTCAAATAAGTCGTATTATATAGTTAGTTCGAATCAATAATGGCAAAAGCTCCCAAACTCAATATTGAAATCCTTATGTAAACCATCAAATCTAATTTGAGCAATTTGTGAAATCCCTACATTTGGAACTCACATCTGTCCAAACAAAGCCTAAGTGTGATGGTTGAGCCTGTCAAATTTATAGTCCCTCCATCCCGATTTGATTGTCTACTTTTTGACTTATTCAAGTCCCAAAATATTTTTCCATTCTAAGTTTGACTCTTGAAACTTCCATTTATGCCCTTCCCTTTTAAAGCAAAAAAAGCATTGAAATGAGTGCACTCTTATTTAATGCTAAAATGATGAGGGTATTTTTGGAAACACAATTTCTTTTCTTAGTAATCATTATGCTCCCTTAATAAGTTGGGATCCCACAATTAGACAAACAAATTGGGACGGAGGGAGTATGAAACAAGAAATTCCCCAACTTAGAGGTCTCATAGCCGTGAATTTTGAAAAAAAGTTAAGGGTTGTATTGAATTGAACCTAGATTATGTCTTTAGTTCATTTCTGATCTGCTTGACCCAATCTGGGCTCTAAACTGCCTGTTATTATGGATATTTGGACCTAGTTCAACATGTAAGGTTTTTCTATGTATGTTGGGTTTTCTGATTTTCCTATATGTCTGTTTTCGGGGCACTAGGTGTTTGGTTTGAGAGTACCAGATATTGTTGGTTTGTTGTGGTCTTCTCTTTCACGGTGAAATTCCTGTGTTGCTCTTCACCCCTAGGAGTATACTTTAAGCTTAACTACGTAAATCCTTTTGGGTAATTGCTATGTTTTCTTCTCTTGGTTTTCATTTCCGGCTCCTACAAAATCAATTTGAAGCCTCTTGCATGAGGAAGTCTCAACATACTCGAAAATCCTAAAATACGCATAAGCTACATTCTACATGGGAGTGCTCCCAATTTTGGGTTAATAAAGTTGGTTTAAGATCAGGTTCCATGATCTCCAACATGTTTTTCATTTTCTCCCCACTCAGGGAAAGTGCATCGGTACGAATTTGATGAATCAGGTGCATGATGTATTTTTAGTAGCACTCAGATGATAGATTTTTCTCATACTCTTAGCTGTCGGATCAGTAATATTCAGTATTCTTCTTGCTTTTGAGTTTTTGACAAAGTAAAACTTTAGATTCACTTACAAAATTTTGTATCCTGGCTTGTTGACATAAACACAACAGACGTATTTGTGCTTTTCAAGTTCTTTATAACTTGCTCACTCCCAGATATGTAACTACTCTTGCTACTAGTTGGAAAAAAATCCCCTACAACCTCACAAATCTCCTAGTCATTCTGGGGATATGAAATAGAAGGTGAATGAGCAAGATAAGCTTCCAAAATGCCGATAAAAAAAGATACGCTTCCAAAAGTGGGCTAGTCTAACACGTTAAAAGAAAACAAAAACGTGAAGCACGGTAGTCAAAGCTTGTTGAAGGAAGATGTGAGAGCATAAATCTGGAGGAACAAGTAATAAATTTTTATGGATTATATAGGTGTCTTCTACTTTACAATGATATTGCACTTTACAAGACACGAGTAGCAATGGTTTTAGGGCATCATTGTTGCAACATTATTGGGAAATGCTCCTTTTGCAAGGCTTATGGGCTTTTTCTTAGCTCGCCTAATATATGCTGCTTTGCACACTGAAACTTGTTCTTCACTTTGGAGACCTCTTCATAGTTCATACACATGGTAGCCGGAGAATTTTTCTACATAGATTTCCTTACTGGGCCGCATGATATTTTTGTTGTCTCAAGAGAATGAAAACTAGGAAAAGAGGGTTGTGTATTGCCGCCTTGCTTGTGAATAAGAGGTGTATCTGTTAATTGCAAAATTTGGTTTTATGTTCATCAATTGAAACATTTGCATGATTCCTGATGAATAAAGTTTACTTCGTATGTGCTGTAGCAGGATTATAGCAAGCCAATCGAAGGAATAGTATACTTGATGGAAACCTTCTTCCATATCATTGAGAATTGAAGATTCTTATCCAATTTAATTTCCCGATTCTGTAGTTGAGTAGTGATCCATTTTGGACCTTTTGCAAACAAAAGTCCCAAGTGTTTTGAGTTCGCATAACCATTTTTTTGCTTATTTTCTTGGACCTCTTGCATAGTTGCTTTTGCGCCCCCCCCCCCCCCCCCCCCCCCTCTCTCTCTCGTGGAAAGATTTTCACGAATACACCTTCAAGTGGACGGACGAGTATCTCTGAAAACCTCTGGATAGAGGATCTTCCCAGTAGTGGTTCTGATGACGGATATTGTTGATCATTTAGTTTCAAATTCAACTCCTTGTGGTTTCTTTTACTTATTACAAATGTTCTTTTCTTCCTTTCTTTTGGTAGTTGAAGAATTTATTGAAAAGAGCATAACATACAAGGATCGAGGAAGGGACTTACAATTGTTCTTGTTCAATTGCTTTATTAATCTCGCTTGTGTGAAGACACCAGTAAATTCAAGACGACCTAATTTTGTTTGCAGCATGTCCTTGAAATTGAATCCATATCTATTGCCTCATTGTTGCGTAGTGCTTCTGCTATTGCAATTATTTTCATTACTGTTGGCATATTTAAGACCAAAATACTCTCTTCATATTCTTTTTGTTCTCTGCAACACAGACGAACACGTGCCGTGTTTGATGTGGCTATCCAGGTTCACCAGAATATACAGCAGAGAGATATAGAAGTTGGTCGGAGTCTTGGAAACTGGATCCTCCGTTGGCTCGACCAGATAAAGCCATCAGCTCAGATCAGCGTTCCACCCATGGGAAAACCCTTTTCAAACACAAGCAATATGACAAAACATCTCACTTATTCATCTCTCCAGAAAACTCCTGGGAGATTCCAAAGATTCAGTCCAAGAAATATATGGCCCAAGCCTTTTCCCACCATTGCAACGATCATGAGGCCTGGAACTAGTATCCAGTACAAGCGTCTGAGCCACAGAAGAGGTGCTTTTGAGGGAGTGATCAGGAAGGATATTATGCAATGGATGCTACAGAACTAGTGGTTTCAAATTTTGGAGCATAGATACGAATGTTCGTATTTCAGAAGATGGTGCAGACATTCATGCAGTGCGTTCTGGAAAGTGGAAAATTGTTGGTCTAGATTTTGTTTTTGTTTCTTGCTTTGAGGGGTTTTTTTTTTTTTGGCTCCAGCCATCCAACATAGTAACCCTGTTGATGTTCAAAGTTTCTCTGGGTTTTGTACACTCTACCAGGAACTTAAACTTAATAATACACGTCACTGTTACTTTTGTTTATTGATGCTCCTGGGTTCAGAGTCACAGAAAGAAACACACTTGATAATGTAGCGCACAAGGATTGAATTTTGTTCAAGTAAGTTGTTTCAGTTACGAGAAAGAAATGTTTCCATCAGTTAGGAGAAAGAAATGTTATGGAAACATTTCAAAAGGTAGCCAGAGCATTGTAGACTTTCAAAAGAATTTAGTAACTTGTTAAAATGGCATTGTGCTAATGCGTCCAGACAATGCAATGTTTCGGAAGATGTCAGTAAGTTTTGAAATGTAATGGTCTGATGCGGTTCGTAGTGTGTTAAGAGGGAACAAAATTTAGTTCATTGTCTACATCTGCCCCTGCTCTATAGGGAGCCTTACGCACTGTGTTACCCTTAAAAAATTATTACTTGCTCCAGAAGAACTGCTTCTCAACCACGTATTTATGTGGACTCCACCACCAAGTGTAGTAATCACAAAAATGAGTGGTGCAAAAGGTTCCTGAAGCACCACGTGGCGGTACTCCACGAGCACTGAATAATCACTCTGGTCCTTTCCCATTACTACTACAAGAGTATACATTTGTGGTCCTTGTGGACCTCAGTACACAAAAGGGCCCCGTGCAAACAAACAATCTTTTCTGCTTTCCTAAAACAAGAACTTTATTACAACACAAGCCACGTACAACATAACGTTCAGTCTACATTCCAGGGCCTGCTTTTCAAGATCAGTGCTTCAGCTACTTGCTAATCCAGGCACTTATTCAAATACGATGTCAAGGCAGTTAGTGAGTTTATTAACCTACAATAATAGTAGCACTAAACAAACAACAACTGTATTGAGGCCCCTCCAGCTGGTCACAGCTTCTCGCAAAGCCAGAGCTTCTCCTTCGCGAGCAGCTTTTGCCAGGCGCATTGCAAACTTCAAAACCAAACTCCACGCGTGAAACCCAGAGCCAGTGTTGAAATATATACAGCTGTGGATCTCAAAAACCAAGAAATACAAAACACATCAGATTGATTGAAATTTACCATTCCGCATATTCACTAAATATTCTCACATCGAAATGTTAGTCAGTTGTCAAACAGCTGCGGTTTAGAGAAATTTCACATTTGATTTTGTGTCAGAAAACAGAAAAAACAGGAACAACAAAAGCACTTTTAGTGGAAAACTATTTTTATTTTAAAAGAAACAGTTTGAGAAAAAATTTCCTGCAACAACCCGAGCAAGGAAACTATCATGAAAAGCTTCCGAGTTGTCTGCAGAATTCAGAAAAGAAAGTGAATAGGATTATTGTTCTCAAGTTTTTTTTTCCATCAGTTCCATTTGTGGAAGATATACAGCAAAAAAGGAGTGTAAAAAAACATGAGAACAATAACAACAATACCAAATAGAAATAGGTCTAAAGAATAGCCTGATCTTAGATGCAAGCAATGTAGCCCATGCCAAAATCACTCAACCACAAACCTTTAAAGCACAAGGTGGCAAATTAGCATCCCAGACTAAGGAAAGAACTACCCTTCTACAAAGTGAGACCAAAATCTTAAATGAAGATTTCATGTGAATAGGAAAACTCATCAAGTCAATGATAGTTGCTCTTCAATTTGGAAATATATATATATATATATATCTTTCACTGTTGAGCCTGAAAGCTGCATTATCTTCCTATAAAGGTGTGCTGCATGTGCACAACATGAAACCCTGGCTACAACCAATACTAACTACCAGAAACATTGCTAAACCAAATGTGTGAAGACAGAAAAGGAGGTGGGGGAGAGAAATATAGCATCAATCCGATGTAAATCTGTATGTTCAGAATATCACACACCCATTATTGGTGATAGTAAAATACTATAAACAGCTATTACTCAAAAGAACGAGAGAACATAATTCAAGAAGCATCTTTGTTCACCTACCTCTCCGCCATATAGCTACTCTGCTTCTGCTTCCAGTAGCTTATAGCACCAGTTTAAACCCCGTTGACAGGAAACCACCCCTGAGACAAATCCAACTTATGAGGCATGAAGTGAGCTACTGGTTGATACACATAAACCACATTTATGAGTCTAGTCATCAGTCATCACTAACCAATTCGGTTGAATGCATTACATATACCAGCACTCTTAAAATATTAACAATGTAAACATTTTTGTTGCCAATTTTGAGAGAATTTGTCTCAAAAGATTAAGATTATACCTACTTGCTCTCAACTCTTCTTCTCGGCATAATCCAATATCGGAACTTTTTTAATCTATCATGTTTTCTACTCTCCTCTATGTTTCGGTCCTAAAATATTTTTGTTATGCAACTTTTTGCATTATTCAGAAACCTCCTTTTATGAGATTTCATTGCATTTTGTTATTTCACCAAATTCATAGACCACTTTTTCTATTCTCTAGACAAATACTCTATTTTGTATTTTAGCCCCATGTTCATTGATGTGGAATTAATTTTTAATCACATTGTTCACGTAGGCCAAATAGGACTTTGTATCCGTGTTGGGACACGGAGACACGTCGAAATATGCATGGACACACCACATGGCGTGTCCATTATATTTATTTGATTTTTTGGAGGGGGACACATTGGGGACACAACATGGACAAGTGGGGACACGGCAAGGGTAATTAATTCTATAGAGAACATAATACACATTGTGGAAGCCAAAATGAGGAAAAACAATGGCAGTTTTCGAAACCCTAGATCGAGCAGCAGTTCATGTTTCTCTCTATCAACTGATTGAAGACTTGAGAATCAGCCTCTCTCACTCGCGAATTAATATATCGCTCTCGCAACTGCTCTCTCTGTCTCTATATCTATTTATATATTTATGTACTGATATAGATGTATAGCTGTATATAACAGCACACACACATATGTGTGTGTATATGTGTATCATATATAACAGATACTCCCTCCATCCCAAAATGAATGTCCATTTTAGGTATTCTAAAAAAATTAGGAGACATAATCCTTACCCTTCTCAAGTTATAGCTTTCCATGAATGCCCTCCAATCCTTACATCTTTTGTCCTTAATTAGTTAGAGAAGGGCAAAGGTGGAAAATAATTAGTTGTCCCTTTGACTTTTCAAAATGGACAACAAAAAGTCTCAAATTGGTCATACATTTAGGGACGGAGGGAGTATACAGGATATGTCTGTACATACATTTTTGAATAGCTGTATACACATATGTTTATGGTGAAGGTCAATTGTTTACATTTTGCAATTTCAGGGAAGAAAATATCCATGCATATATGATGTACATATATATATATATATATTTATTGCTGTGTCCCCATTGTTTTAAAATTCCCGAGTCTCATGATGGTGTCCGTATCCCTATCCATGTTCGTGTCCATGCTGCATAGGCACCAATTTTGTTCAGGCTCATTTGAAAGTTACATTGGACTTACTTCTTTTTGCTATTTATTGGTTCAAGTTCAATTGCAACTGAAATTTTGAACTCGTCAGGAGTCCTACTACATAGCCTCGTATACATTTCCCACTCCCTGTTTTCTTCTTCTTTTTTTTTCATTTTGGGCATTTCATTAATTTTTGGGTATATGTATCTTTTTGTGTAACTGCCAACAAAAAAAAGTCTTCCTATTAATTTCCAGATGTGAAAATAATTGGTAAAAAAGCAAAATCTTCAATGAAAGACGGGATTCACTATATTTTTCCAATCACCACTTGCTAAGATGGAATTCCTAGGGTAGCATTCGTTGGGCAGTTGCGGTTCCACGAAGGTGTCAACATTACACCGTATCACAACCTAATACCCATCTAAACTTGCTTCATGGTCATCGAGATTCCATTACATTTTGTCAATCCACAAAATTCATAGACAATGGTTCTTCTATTCTCTAGACGCTTAATCTATTTTGGCTCCAAGTTCATAGATTTGGAATTAACTATCAATCAAATTGTACACATGGCCTAGATTTTCCTTTGTGTTATTACGCAACTAGACTTCATTTAATTCCCTATTTTGTGAAATATCAGATAACTTTTTTCGTTTTTCTTATTGGCTAATACATCAGATAACTTGTGATGAATACTTTGCTCTATTTCCCTGATTTGTAGTGATATGCACAGTCATTGGTACTGCAAAAAGTACGCCTCCCCCTCTTTCTCTCTCTATAAACGACAATTAATGCTCTGTTTTGTTAGTACATGAATCTTTTAACTTTTTGTTATTGAAATGGAAAAGAATGATTTCTCCTCATAGCACCTTGCTAAGGCTTATTCAAAAGTGAGATTTGAGTAATTTCTCCTCATAGCACATCAAAGAGGTTCTCTTATAGGGTTTTTGTTTTTGCTTCCAAGGGAAGTTTTCAAATTCAAACTTCGGTAGGTTTTAGAAGAGATATAGTAGTGTACGTGACATAAGTATTTTTATGTGATACTTCCACTATACAGGGGTTGTCCCTCATTTTCTTTCTTACTTTTTTTTACAAGTGCACTGCGTAAAGGTTGCACTCCATTTTAGCACCTTCAATCGGATTTCCCAACGAATATATTCACATTAATTGCAAATGACCTACCAAACCATAAAGATCTTTTTGTTCCCAACTATGGCTTGCGCTGAACCTTAGTTGCAGGGAGCTTTTAAAGTGGTGCCAACTAAGGAGTGCAACTCCTATGCTCCCAACTAAGGAGCTTGATGGAAGCCCGATCCTTACGAAGATGAGAGCTTTTGTACAATTCTTGTATAGGAAAGCATGGATTTATCAATTGGCTTTACAATTGGTCTTTGATGAACTCATATATCTAGCCCAAGCCAAGATATCTTGAAAAGACAATCATATATTGTACCACTAGCCCATTTCTTAGACTTATGGTGGACTTGGCTTCTACTTTTACACCCTAAAAAGATTGTACTTATAAAGTGTATATTATATGCTACATTTTTTTCATCATATATGTACACGTTCCCTTCCCGCTCCCAACCTTGGGAGCTTATATATTCCCGCACTCCCCTGCTTCCGCTCCCGCCCCCGCTTTGTGCAACTAAGCGCTGAACCCTTTCTGTTAAAAACAAAGATTTCTGAACGTCAAAAGTATCAAAAGTATGTCTATAATGAACAACTGACAAACAAGATGCATTAGAACAATAATTGTATATAAAGACAAAAACATCTAGAATTATAAAAGCTAGTTCACTTGGATAATAGCTTACATATTCTTCTCTTCTTGTTCTTGCTTCTTCTTTCGTTCATGTTCACCTCTACCACTCTTGAGCGAAACAAGGCTTCCCACGCACATCACTACTTGCGACAAATCGTGTACATCACGGATTTTAACACTCTTGCATGTCTTCCTTTTAAGGTCATACCAAAGGAGCTTCAGAGGGCCATGTTGTAACAATAATTGCCCGCCGCTCTTTGAATAGCCAATGGGTCTCACATTCTGAAAAGACCTCAATGTACCCGGTTGCGCCATGGAAATCAACTTTGTCCAAGATTCCTTCACACCATACTCTTTCATCACCCATATATCAATATGGGTCAAGTAATAATTGCAAATCAACGAAAGGCATCCTCCCAAAACCTCCACATCCGCATAGAATCTCGGATGCGTAAACTCGGGTTGTGGCACGAACCCATACTCCTCGCACCCCAGATCAAAAGAAACAATCAAGTTCGTCTTACCCCGCTCGGTCTCTTCATTCACAATCCAGTGCAAGTTGCCACTAGCTAATACACCCCCCACTCTATTCAAATCAGGGTAGTGTGGGAATTTCTCCTCAACCCTATGCCACGAATTCGACCTCAAACTATAAACCTTAACCTCATAGTGCAAAGAATCATCCTCCCTCCCCTTAAGCACCACAATCCTAACAAGCTTATAGTCATCACTCACACCATCGTACCCGAACCCGTAAACCCTACTCACGAAATACCTCGGCTGGTTCGGGAACTCTATCGGCGCGTAAGGCAACCTACGCGATCTTCGAGTGGAAGGGTTCCATAAAACGACGGTATCTAACGAATTAGACAAGCACACTATGCCATTGCAAGAGCCCCATACCTCGGTCCCGTAGTCCTGGCACCTCAGCGGGTGGTGGTCGAGCTTCGCGGCGTCGGCGAAGGGCCCGTCGAGCGAATCGAAGTCAACCGAGTAGAGATGCTCCTCTCGTAAGATTAGGGCTTGGTTGGATTTGGTGTCGATCGAGCGGTTGAGGTGGAGTTTGACGAAATTAGGGCTTTCGATCAGGGAGCGCCAGGGTATGGACACTAGCTTGAATTGGCCGAGGGGTTTAACGGGTAATCGTGAGAGTATGTCGGCGATGACTTCCTCCGGTAGTTGAGACATGTGGTGAAAAATTGCCGGAGATTAGGTACTGGTTAGGGTTTCAGTAGTTGATTAGGAAAAGGGAGGGAGGGATATGGAGAGCACCAACTCCAAGTGTAGAGAGAGAGAGAGAGAGAGATTAGGTCAGGTGGGAAGTGACAGGCTCCCCATGAAATGAAATCTGCAATCCCCCACTTTGGTTCAGTTACGGACAGGTGGGATCCCTAGTCGGGACTGGTGACCATTATCTGAGCCGTTAGTATCACATAAATGATACTTACACAGATTTTTTTGTGCACAAATCATATGGGACCCACTCCGAGTCTCACATAAACCATCTAATCCGTTCATTAAATGCATAATATTTTTTCAAGGGTCTCCTCAAAAAATCAGCTTAATCTAATACTCATAGATACTCGATCCAATCATCTAACATTTCATTATCTTGAAATCTAAATGAAAAGTTAGATGATTGGATCGAATACTTATAAGTATTGGGTTGAGCTGATTTTTTGAGGAGCCTCTTGAAAAAATATTATGCATTTAATGAACGGATCGAATCATTTGTGTGATACCTAGAATGGGCCTCACATTGCAATCTATGCATAGTTGCTGTTTGAGTAGCATGACTGTATCATAGGTATTGCAGATTTCTTTGTTTGACAAACAAAGTCT
>JAOTQK010000022.1:12087473-12099878 GCA_025642025.1 Rhododendron ferrugineum
GAGTAAGAAATCCCTACCTCGAAGTGCATACGCGAAGATCCAACCCAAACACACGAGCCCTAGCTTTTGAATTCGAACTTCTCCATGAATACTCCTCTCCGAGCTGTACCCAACGAACTATAAGCTTGAAATCATGTCTAGAAGGTGGAATGGAGGTTGATAACCATGGGTTTTGAGTCTTGGGGTGAAGTTTTGTGAGATGAAGCTAGAGAGAGAGAGAGGAAGCCGAGAGAGAGAGAGAGAGGGAGAGTCGGCTGGAGGGAGAGAGATAAGGGGGACTTTTATCTCCTACCACACACACACACCCCTTTTATACTAGCACTCAACTCAATCACACTCACACTCCCTCAAATAACAATCCTATCATTTAAGCCCCAAATGAAATAAACTCACAATTTTCTCATTTATTCGATACTTTAGCATTTATAAAACCTTTAAATCATTTTCTAAAAATTACGGGTCTCTACAGCACACATTGTTGCAGCTCGGAACAACTTCTTGCAAAGCCCTCATTCTTTCTGCTATTCTTTCTCTACGCAACCGTAAAAGAGAAGCGGAACTGTAAATGCAAAGTAATGAGATTTACCCTGAGAAACAATAGCAGAATGCAGAGAAAACACCAAGTGAGGCCACAATAAGGTTAACAATGTAGAGGTCCACAATAATATAATCAAAACTTGCCACATCACTTTTTTAAATTACAAAAAACAAAAAACTTTGAACATAGAAAATAGATTTTCTAAGAATAGTTTTGAAACTAAACTAAACTAATACAAATTATTTATTAAAAATAGAAAATAGTTTTTCAAATTTTTTTAGAAAGAAAGAAATTTTATGTAACTATAGTTTTTGAAAAAATAGTTTTTATATAAGAAATGGTTTTAAAAACAAACAGTTCTTCAAATAAAGAACAATTTTTTTTTGAATAAAAATTCCTTTTGAATAAAAATTAAGAAAAGAATTTTTGGGGGAAAAAAACCTATTTTTTAAAAAATAGTTGTAAGTAATTTTTTTTTTGAAAACATTGTTGAGAGAGAGAGAGAGAGAGAGAGAGAGAGAGAGAGAGAGAGAGAGATAAGATTTTTGTGTAATAATGGGAGTATTTGATTGAGAATATATAGGGTTTACTAATATGTTATTGGCAAAATGTTGATAGTTTTGGTTATTCAATATCCGAAATTTGATTATTTCTAAGGAGATTGCTAAGTTTGATTATACTATTGTGAGCTATATTTTGCAAAATTTGAACGAATGTAATTGATGGACGTTGATCAATTTGATGCTTCAATATCAATCCTCCAATCTGCCATGAAGGAAAATTATGAGAGAAATATTTTGCAAAACCGCTGTGTAATGTAATATAGACATAGATATAGATTATTATACCAATTAATTTCTTTTGTCTACTTTGTAGAAAAGATTTAATGTTCATTATCTTCAAATAACAACCATGAACATAACTTTTTTGTATTTTCTATTAACTGGATTAATGTGTGTTCCACATAAAATAAGAAAGAAGATAATTAATTTACTTAAGAAGGTAGGAGGCTTAATTATCATGTAATACGAAGAAAGATGGAGAAAAAGCATTAGATGAGCAAATCCATATCAGATGAACAATGAAGGTAATTAATATAATCAAAATAATGAGCAAATCCATATCAGATGAACAAAGAAGGTAATTAATATAATCAAAATAATAGTAATTAAGATTTTACCCAACAGTACTTTTTTGTTTTTGGCAAGTGAATTTTACCATATACTTACTTACAACAATGGTGTTTGAACCTTGTATTTTTATTTTTGTGTATAAATATGTAAGTGTTTTGGGGTTGATGAACTATCAAAACCAATACAGATTTTGGATGCTTGATTCAGTTGGAAAGATGACTAAACCTTTCTCAGCTTGTTGTATTCTGCTTATCCTCCTCATTGCAGCATCAGGTAAATTTTCTTCTTCTTCTTCTTTTTTTTTTTGATAATATCAGGTAAATTTTCTTTGATAATCAAGAAAGTGAAGAAACAAAACATGAAAAGTTAATTTCTTTTTATTTCTACTTTACAATATAACAGAAACGTTAAGCTCTCTTCTAAATCTAGCAATCGAACACGTGCTCGAAGACAATAACATAGGAGTAATTTTTCACCTTTTCATTAAAATTTTCTAAAATGGCTTTCCATTCCAAGAAAGTCAATGGGACATCCGGACAAAGTCTTTAAAAAAAAAAAATTTGCCATTTCATTTCCTGAATATAACCCAATTTTTTTTTTGAAGGGCATTTAAAAAGTTTCCTTCAAAGGTTTAATTCTACCGCATGCATGGGCAAACAATTTGGGGCTAACAGAGATTAATTATGTATCGGTAAAGATGTTCGCGCAGTTTTTTTTCTTCATATCCTCACCTTTTTTGGTATTTATGAATGCAAATTTATAATATTACTGTTTATAAGATCACTTTGTATGGTAATACTATTAATTTAGACAAATAATAAAAACGAAAAAAAGAAGAAGTTTAAATGATAAAAAAGAGAATGTGAAAATCAAATGATAAAAAAGAAGTTCAATACCTTGTCCAACTCCTAGGAATTAATACATGATATCCTCTCCTTATCCGGCCGGCTAACACCAGATCGATCGCTATAACTTAATTATTTATGTACGTATGTATAATGTGTTATGGTTTGCACACAGTGAGTACAATAATACCAAAGGTGGAAGGAGCAAAAGGAGGAGGGTTTCTTTGCTGCGAAAATCTGTTTACATGCCAAGATAGAGATGACCACAATTGCCTCAAAAGTTGCATAGCAAGACATCCAGGGCCTTGGGACCGTCCCTTGGGTTATTGTGAACTTTATTCCTTAAATTGCCTTTGCCTTTGGGAATGCGATGAGTCAGGACCATGCCGCAAATCGATCTTGAGCGATCAATATCCATCATTCAATTCTCCCAATAAAAACAATAGTAATACTACCCCATAAGGCTAGCTAGCTTTCCTTCCACAGTTGGGTAGTATAGGAGGAGGAGGAGGAGGAGGAGGAGGAGGAGGAGGAGGAGGAGGAGTAAAGTAAACTCTACTCTGTTTTTGAGTTCTAATTTAATTTATGTAATCAACACTTGGGTATTTCATGCTTCAATTTATGCAAGCATCCACAGTTCATTAGTTTACCAAGTACTCCGTGCTTATTTGGAAGTGTCTCAATCGATCTCTTTCTTCTAATCAAACGACGTGTAACTCTCTCTCTTCAGTGACAATTTTGTTTATTCAGTATTTTGGACTCTCGGAGTATACTATCTCTCCTCACATAACATGTGGGGCTCACGTTCACATAACATATGGGTCCCACGTGAGCCCCACATGTTATGTGAAGGGGGGAATATACACCGGGAGCATTGAAATAATTTTCAATCAATGTTCATCAGGGGCGGTCCCGAGGGGGTGCAAAGGGGGACTCGAATACAAATTTTTATGTTAATTATAATTTTTTTTATGAGATTAGCCCATGCAAGTTCTTTGAGTGAAAAAAAAAATTCTTAAAATTTCTATATGCTTGTGGGGTAAAAATTCCCAAAAGTTCTGCTTATGAATCCTTTTTAGGGTATCTACAAAATTAAAACGGAGGCTGTGCACATGTACATAATATCGTCTCTTTTTCGGATCACGCAAGTAGCAATATATAGTTACGAAATGTATTTTTAAAAATATCAATATAAAAATACAGGTAATTCAAGCCACCGTTAGATACAAATCCGCATCCACTACTGAATTGTTCATACAAGGTTGGCAAAATATTTGGTCGTCACATTCGTATCGGTGCAATAATATGTTGTCACTTGCAGAGCGGCAATTCAATGCTTCGGAGGCTAGGGAGTGAAGTGAAGCATGTGTTTCAGGAAGCAAATTTTTGTATTGATGCACTTGCTAGTCTTTCTGGTTATCAGCTTAGGGATTGTTTGATAACTTAAATTCAGAACTTAAAACTAAATTAATTAAGTAATAAGTGATTCAGTAGGCTTGATAATGACATTTTACATTACTTAACAAATTAAGTGCTACTTAAAATGTAGGTTTTTTTCTTCAAAAGTTAGAAGATTGTATTGATAAATGTGCAGCGGCACTTACAAAACAGAGATCATTACAAAAAATTTGGACAAAGCCAACCTAATCGTCTAACAAATGCAAAACGAGTAAATCACAAAGCAATCGATGTATTTCATCCTAACCCAGGTATGGCCTGATGCAATAGCGACACTCTTAAACTACCAAACATCTAATTAGAAGTCTCAAACGAGAAAAAGTGCAAGGTTAAGGACATAAGACACCAAATACCTAAACGATCAGATGCACTCCAACTAAGAATATACGCACCAATGAACTCTCAAGAACTACAGATCTGTCAAGCCGCCATGAGTTGTCCTGCTAAATACATCGTGTAGGGATAGAACGCTGAAGTGTCGATATCGTTGTGAAGCAACCTTGATTGAAAGATCCTGATCTGTATACAAAATTCGTCCAAAGATGAAACTAACAACTCTTGTAAAACGAGAGACAAAACTCTCAGAGATCAGACGACAAGTTGTTGATCTAGAGAGATGGAAGAAAAAAAGAAAAAAAACAAAGAAAATGAGTCGAAATAGTACCATGGCCTTCTCCTCCTGCCGCCGCACACGAGTATGGAACCCACGGGGGGAGAGGAAGAGAGAAGAGGAGTTATGGTGGCTAGGGTTGAGAGAGAAGGAGAGAGAGAGGGTTGGTTGAGGATGAGTTTTTTTGGAGGGAGTAGCTTACTTAAAATGTAGGCTAAAAAGTTTATAAAAAAAATTAAAGTAATTCTGGTTGAATTCTTGTGTACTTGCATTCAACTACTATACCGCCACAATCACCACCACCACAACGCCACCATTGCACAACTATCACTCCACCGACACCACTCACTGACACCATTACACCATCATCGATCACTACCGCCACTACAACCATTATACCACCACCGTCACTACTCCAACACCACCACCTCTACTCTAACACCACCACCATCACTCACTGCCACCATTACACCACCATCACTCCACTGACACCATGCATCACTCCAACACCACCACCACCACTCCTACTCCATCCCCACCCTCACCACTCCACCACCACCACCACCCTCACTCCATCACTACCACCACCACCACAATCACCACTCCATCATTACTATAAATACATTGTACATTAGTAAATTAGGAGAGAATCGAAACTAAAATTAATTCATCATTTTTTTAAGGGATAATTTTTGGGAGGCCCGCTATAGCACTTTCCTAACCCCTCTAGTCCACCTCTTAAGTTTCTAATCCCTCTAGTCCACTAGCCTAATAAAACAATTCATATGACAAAAATACCCATCCTATATAACCACTCATAAAAGAGAGAAACCCTACAAATATTTCTAGATTTGGACTCTCTCCCTCTCTCTCTGATTACTCATTGCCGCCGTCGGTACACTCCTCCTCCGACTCGCATGCTCGGCGCCGCCCTTCATCGCTGTCGTGGTCGAGTTCCCGTCCTCCATCACCGTCGTCGACACCTTCATCATCCCCCTCACCACCACCGACGACCTTCCCCACCACCCTAGATCAATTTTTTATTTTTTTAATTCAGTACTTAATATATTTATCAAACAGCTTTTCAGCTTAAAAAATTTCAACATTCAGTATTTAATTTTTTAGCTTTCAGTTTCAATTTTATCAAAAAACCCAATCTTGTTGTTTTTAATTCTATGCCAAACTGCTTAGAGCAGCATGTGTACCCGGATTCGATAGGGACTTCGTTCCCTAGAACTCGGTTTGTAACAATTTAATTTTATCGATGCAGTACGTACGTTTTCTCTTCCAAAAAAGAAAGAAAGGTATGTATATATGTGCCCAATCACTCGCCATGAGTGTTCATTCAATGCTCTTGGATTATCGTGCGACATATACTTGCGAGGTATCCCAACAAAGAGAAATACTTTTATTCACGGAGTAGCCTGTGGATATGTTTTACGGAGCTCAATCTCGCGCGTTTGAAAGTGTTTTTGTGGTCCGGATTAAAAACAAACAATTACTGGTCAAAAATATTTATTACTGGTCAAAGTTTAAAAACATATCTTAACTATTGATTGTCGAAACGAACGAATGTGATTACGTGGCTCCGTGAATAACTTATTCTCCCCAACAAATTACGTAGTTCATGATAAGTTTTGTGGGTGAGTACATTCTGTTGTCGGCACTGAGGAGGGATGCAAACGAACAGAGCTGTTCGCGAGCAGCTCAAAGCTCGGCTCGATAACAGCTCGACTTGCCTCGACTCGCGACCTTAACAAACAAGCTCGAGCTAATGTTTTTAGCTCATTTAATTAACGAGTTCAGCTCGAGCCAGCCGGAACTCAGCTCGAGTTGGCTCGTGAACTAACCTTAAAATATAGTATGATTTTTATTTTTATATATTACGTCCATTACATTTGTATTTTCCAAGAAATGATTAAAAAAATAAGATCTTCGCATCGGTTCAAACGGATTGATAATTGGAATACTTAATTTTTTTTAGAGTGTTTATTGATTAAAAAATATAGCAATTTTTTTTAAATTTTTAAAATTTGAATATAATACACATGGTGACAGAAATTTTTAGAGTGTTCATCTGATCTTTTGATTTTTGAATAACAATTTGAGTTCCTAATGTTCTGTTTTATGGGTTTCTATTTCTCCAAATTATTCATCATGATAAGACTGGCAAATTAATAAAGTGGTGACAGAAATTTTTAGCGTGTTCTTCGGATTGGCATATGATTGTCTCATTGCTTATGTGTCAACCTAGTTGGGATGTTTGCAATAGGTTGTGATACCGTTTTCCATGTTCCCTTTAGTCTTTGTAATACTTATTCGAAGATTAATAAAATTTCTTTGCCATTAAAAAAAAATGATCTCAAATGGTAAGATTCAGTATAAAAAAAAAAAAAACCCAAGGTTCAAATGGTAACATTCAGGACATAAAATTAGAGTTCCATAAAGATTTTAAATTTCCCAAAATTTAGTTAATAAGAATAAGAATGCTTTTCTTATAATAACGCTAATTTCTGTACTATAATTGTAGACAATCTTATAATTTCTTTACCTAGCACAATCTGATGGATCCATTCCCGATTTTGTGTAATTATATATAGACAACTGTCATGGATATTGTTCTGATTTGTTTCAAATTTTGAATGAATGTAATTGATGGACGTTGGATCAATTTGATGCTTCAATATCAACCCTCCGACCTGCCATGGAGGAAATTTATGGAAGAAACATTTTGCAAAACCTCGGTGTAATGTAATAAAGATAGATATAGATATAGATTATTATACCAATTAATTATCTTTTGTCTACTTTATAGAAAAGATTTAATGTTCATTGTCTTCAAATAACAACCATGAATATATATACTCAACTTTTTTTGTACTTTCTATTGACTGGATTAATGTGTGTTCAACATAAAATAAGAAAGAAGATAATTAATTTACTTAAGAAGGCACGAGGCTTAATTATTACTACAAAGAAAGATGGAGAAAAAGCATTAGATGAGCAAATCCATATCAGGTGAACAAATAAGGTAATTAATATAATCAAAATAATAGTAATTAAGATTTTACCCAACAGTACTTTTTTAATTTTTTTTTGTTTTTGGTAAGTGAATTTTACCATATACTTACAACAATGGGGTTTGAACCTTGTATTTTTATTTGTGTATAAATATGTAAGTGTTTTGGGGTTGATGAACTATCAAAACCAATACAGATTTTGGATGCTTGATTCAGTTGGAAAGATGACTAAACCTTTCTCAGCTCGTTGTATTCTGCTTATCCTCCTCATTGCAGCATCAGGTAAATTTTCTTCTTCTTTTTTTGATATTATCAGGTAAATTTTCTTTGATAATCAAGAAAGTGAAGAAACAAAACATGAAAAATTAATTTCTTTTTATTTCTACTTTACAATATAACAGAAACGTTAGGCTCTCTTCTATAACCTAGCGATCGAACACTTGCTCGAAGACAATAACATAGGAGTAATTTTTCACCTTTTCATTTGTGAATTTTCTAAAATGGCTTTCCATTCCAAGAAAGTCAATGGGACAGAGTTTTTTAAAACAAAATTTGCCATTTCATTTCCTGAATATAACCCAAATTATTTTTTGAAGGGTATTTAAAAAGTTTACTTCAAATGTTTAATTATACCGCATGCATGGGCAAACAATTTGGGTCTAACAGAGCTTAATTATGTATCGGTAAAGATGTTTGAGCAGTTCTTTTTCATATCCTCACCTTTTTTGGTAGTATTTATGAATGCAAATTTATAATATTACTGTTTATACGATCACTTTGTATGGTAATACTATTAATTTAGATAAATAATAAAAACGAAAAAAAGAAGAAGTTTAAATGATAAAAAAGAGAACGTGAAAATCAAATGATAAAAAAGAAGTTCAATATACATGATATCCTCTCCTTATCCGGCAGGCTAACACACGATCGATAGATATAACTAATTATCTATGTAGCTATGTATGTATAATGTGTTATATATGGTTTGCACACAGTGAGTACAATAATACCAAAGGTGGAAGGAGCAAAAGGAGGAGGGTTTTTTTGCTGCGAAAATCTGTCTAGATGCGGCCAAGGTAGAGATGACCCCAATTGCCTCAAAAATTGCTTAGCAAGACATACAGGGCCTTCGGACCGTCCCTTCGGTTATTGTGAACTTAACAAAAATTGCATTTGCGTTTGGGAATGCGACGAGGGTGATGCAGAATGCCGCAAAAAGATCTTGAGCGATCATCCATGATTATATATATCTCCCAATAAATATAACACTAGCTACCTCATAAAGCTAGGCTAGCTAGCTTTCCTGATCCAACAAAGGCTAGCTAGCCCAGGTCCTAGGGTAGTATGGGAGGAGTTTTAAAGTAAACTCGATCTGTTTTTGAGTTCTAATTTTATTTATGTAATCAACAGTTGGGTATTTCATGCTTCAATTTATATATGCATCCACAGTTCATTAGTTTACCAAGTACTCCGTGCTTAATTATTTGGAAGTACTGTCTCAATCGATCTCTTTCTTCTGATCAAACGACGTGTAACTCTCTCTCTCTCTCTCTCCAATGACGGCATTTTTTATTGATCAGTACTATGTACTCCCTAGGTATATTCTCTCCCCTTACATAACATGTGGGTCCCGCGTGGGCCCCACATGTTATGTGAAGGGGGGAGTATGCACCGGGAGTATTGAAATAATTTTCCATCAATGTTCATCAGGGGCGGTCTTGAGGGGGTGCAAAGGGGGACTCGAATACAAATTTTTATGTTAATTAGAATTTTTTTTATGAGATTAGCCCATGCAAGTCCTTTGAGTGAAAAAAAAATTCTTAAAATTACTATACGCCCGTGGGGTAAAAATTCCCAAAAGTTCAGCTTATGAATCTTTTTTAGCGTGCATCTACGAAATGAAACGGAGGTTGTGCACATGCACATAATATCGTCTCTTCTTCGGGTCTCGCGAGTAGCAATATATAGTTATGAAATGTATTTTTTAAATATCAATATAAAAATACAGGTGATTCGAGCGCCTCTGCTAGATACAAATCCTGCATCCACCACTGAATTGTTCATACAAGATTGGCGAAATATTTGGTCGTCACATTCGTATCGGTGCAATAACATCCGGAGGCTAGGGAGTGAAGTGAAGCATGTGTTTCGGGAAGCAAATTTTTGTGTTGCTGCCCTTGCTAGTCTTTCTGGTTATCAGCTTAGGGGGTTTTTTTTTTTTTTTTCCAAAAGTTTAGGAGTATTATTTTTCTTTGATCGGCAAAAGATGAATTTTATTAAAAATGGGGAAAGAGAAAGGGAATCCAACAAATAGTTGGACAAAACACCATAAGGGCAAAGCTCAGAATACCCAAAGGTCTACCAGGGTCCACAACAGATAATATAATAAAGTTCAGCCCAACACCCAAATAAAACAAAGAAAGCCCAAACCCAAATCCGGCCCAAGCCTGGACCGGCCCACCCAAACCAAACCACAAAACCCTAACAACACCGGCAGCCACCGCCGTACAAACCACCGGAGCCCAGCCTCACCGTTAAGCCAAGTTTACGAGTATTATTGATGATGGTTCGAAATAGAACATCAAAACATGCATCCATCCCGTAGCAAAGGATTGGATAGCCAAAGAGGGGGATAGGCTTCCCAAGTGAAAACACCCTCTCCTCCATAACACCTTTTTTGGTATTTATTTATGAATGCAAATTTATGATATTATTGCATGTTTATATGATCACTTTGTACGGTAATAATATTAATTTAGATAAATAAAAGCGAAAAAGAAGAAGAAGTTTAAATGATAAAAAAGAGAATGCGAAAATCAAAATGATAAAAAAGAATTAGTTCTTCAATACCTTGTCCAACTCCCAGGAATATATATACTCGATCTCCTTATAGGGCCGACAAACGATCGTTATAACTTACGTATGTATGTATAATGTGTGATGGATTGGTTTGCAGTGAGTAGAATGCCAAAGGTGGAAGGATTAGGGTTGTGCTGCGAAGATCTGTTTATATGCAGACATAGAGATGACTTGGATTGCCCCAACAGTTGCAAAGTCAGACATCCATGGCCTTGGAACCGTCCCTTCGGTTATTGTGAAATTTATTCCTTAAATTGCAAGTGCATTTGGGATTGCGATGAAAAATCAGCAAAATGCGTCAGGCCTAAAAATAGAGCGATCAATATCCATGATTCGATCTCCCAGTAAAAATAATACCAGTATGTACTCCATAAGGCAGGCTGGCTAGCTAGCTTTCCTCCCTCCAAGAATTAGGCTGGCTGGCTAGGGTACGTAGTAATATTAATTGGAGGAGTAAAGTTAAACTTTGTTTTTCAGTTCTAATTTTATGTTATCGACAGTTGGGTATTTCATGCTTCAATTTAATTATGTATCCACAGTTCAATTAGTTTACCAAGTACTCTGTACGTACTTATTTGGAAGTGTCTCAATCGATCTCTTAATTTCTTAATTTTCTTCTAATCAAACGACGTGTAACACGCTCTCTCTCTCTCTCTCTCCAGTGGCGGTCCCGAGGTGTGCAAAGGGGGACTCGGGTCCCTACACAAGTCCGAACACTCTCACGTAGTATACAAATTTTTAGGTTAATTAGAAAAATATTTATGAGACTTACCGACACATTATAAGTTTTGGGGGTCAGAAGCGAAGCCTTTAAATGAGGTCTCTCTATATTTTTCATACAAAAGTTGGTATACAAAGAGTTTTATAATCCGGGGAAAAAAAAGAGTTTCATAAAAAAAAATCATTACAAAATGTAAGCATATAGTTATCTCAAAAAAATGCAACCATTACAATATCTCAAAATTTATTATTTGAATATTAGTATTCTCGCATATTTTGCCGTACTAATTAAGTCTCCATAGTCAAACTTATTCACCAACTCCTTCTTAATAGACAATATAGCCAATCCATTTAATCTTTCTTGAGGCATAGTTAACCAAAGTTAATTTTTTATCAATTTTAACTTCGAAAAGCTTCTTTCCCCCGAGTCCTCTGTCGTCAACCTTGAACAGAATGTCGTAATGGGATGTAATTCTAATTCCAACATTTCTATCTAATTGAATTTATTTTGTAGTCCCTAAATTTCAATTGGGCCCCTATTTTGTATAAAGGAGACTTAGTTAAATTTATTTAGGCCATATATAGGGGTCCTATAGAATTTTAGAGCCCCCTCATTTTTAGCCTTTTTTGGGGGGCCCAAAGCCCATACTTCTCTGGTTTACCTGATGAGATTAACCCATGCAAGTCCTTTAATATGAGTGGAAAAAAAAATCTTAAAATTTCTACACGCGAGTGGGGTAAAAATTACCAAAAGTTCAACTTATGAATCTTTTTAGGTTGCATCTACAAAATTAAACAGAGGCTGTGCACATACACATAATATCGTCTCTTCTTCAAGCCTCGCGAGTAGCAATATATAGTTATAAAACGTTTGCTTTTTAAAATCAATATGAAAAAATACATGTGATTCAAAGCCTTGCTTGACACAAATCCTGCATCCGCCAACTAAATTGTCCATTACAAGGTTGACGAAATATACTAGTATATAAAATTCCATGGTTTGTGTAGAATGGAGATTAAAAAGCGGGGATAAAATATCTCGCTAGCTAGCAAGCAACAAATTAAATAAAAGACGAATGCAGAGTACACTATACAGTTTGAGACTTTGAGTTTATAAAGTCCACTCCAAAAATCGTAATTTCAATTTGTGTGGCCCGCGATCTCAGGTTGAATCCTTCCTCCGGAGGTTGGTGTGGTTTCCTAGCTTTCCGCCTCGTCCTGC
>JAOTQK010000022.1:12135226-12148266 GCA_025642025.1 Rhododendron ferrugineum
AAAGACCAAACTGATTTAGGAAAGCTAGAATGTCAAAATCTACCGAAAGGATATCTCGCGAACACACACTTTAATCTTTTTTTTTTTTTTTTTTTTTTTAATGCTGGGGGGCATTATAGGGAATGAAGTGAGAACGCGGTTTGGCCGGCTGGAGTCGTTTGGTTGAACCAACCTAACAACCACCACTTTCCTTCCTTCCACACATCTTCTTCTTCTGCCTTTTTCCTTACCAAATTGGAATTAGTTTCCCAACTAATAAAACACACCAAACCCTTTTTCCATGTAGTAATAAACCTACCTATAAATTATCCTCTCTCTCATCTTTTTCCGGTTTCCAAAGCCATACTTCCTTCTACTGTTCCCTTCTCTCTCTCTCTCTCTCTCTCTCTAATTCCTTCCGCTGTGCCACCTGTCTTTCCCGCCGGTGAATCCTTCCTTCGCCGGAGGAATCTCTGCGGCACAATTCTCGCCCGACTGCTCTCCGTCAACCAGTAGTGTTGGTTCGTGGCGCGTGGAGTTGGTGGCTCGGTTGTTGGAATCGGTCCGATCCTCGAGTTTGACTCGGTAAACCGGCGAGTCGCGAGAATGTGGTGAGCCTGAGGCCTTTCTTCCGATCTCTCATGGCCGAAATTGTGGCCTAGAGTTTCGTATTCGGCTTTTGTTATTTGTTTGTTCAGCGTAGTCGAAAGAAGACGGAGGCTCACAGAGAAAGGCTTCGGAATGAAATGGTGCGTGATTCAGTTGACCGTCGATGTATTTCTTGTTTTTTTTTTTAATGCTTCTTCTTCTTCTTCTCTCGGATCCTGAACAGTGTTTTAAATTTCGTCGCTCATTCATGGATTTCCTTAATGCCTTTACACATCATCACTATGATTTGGTATATCTTTTCATGGTGGTTTGATCCGTAGAGTTTCCCATATGCTTCTAGAAAGTTGTGGATGCCTTTATACGATTTTGGCATTTAGCAATTTTCTGCTAATTTTTTCGGTAGTGGTGCCTTTTTAAAAAATATTAATAATTTCACATCAATTGATAATATGATTAATTTTGAGTTGTGGATTTTTGCAGTATTTGTATCTTGATATGGTAGGAAGTAAAATTTCAGCCTTACCCTCTCTGTCAAAGAGAGAATAAATTGGCTGATACTCATGTTAAGGAACTAAAGTGGTCAACTGGAAAAGTGACAATATTTTGAGAAAATACAGATGATGGTTTCTTGCTATAGCATATTGCCCAATTTTTTGCGAGTTGCAATTCCTAGTTTGCCCTTTTCCCCAATGATTGTGGACTAGATGGGTTCTGTTATTGTTGTTGTTGTTGTGATTCCTAGTTTGGTTAGTAATTATTTGAACTATAATTTGTCTGCCGCTGCTGGCCTGCAAAAGTGTAATATCCATTGAATGGGCTAAAATTTGAAAAATTTAGTAGTTTGCCGAGAATAATTAGGACCTCTTGTTTCATGTGGCTGGAAGGGATTGTGATGGAGGAAAGTGGGGGTAGGGGGTGGGGAAGTTGCGGCGCTACTTATAACCAAAGGTACTCACATGAGTCCCCAGGCTTCTATCGTGTCTATGCATATGTATGTCTTGAGTGGTCATATGTTAGGTTGAGAATGAAGAATGAACCCCTTGGGACCTCTGATCTAAAACACTCTACCAACCTTGTGAAGACTGTTTTGAAATATAAGAATATATTAATTTTTGTGTTTTTTTTAAACTATTTGATAAACGGTTGTGCTAATCACCACTCTCAATGGCCTGTGGATAAAATACAGAAGTAAATAAAGATGCAGATGATAATGATGCATAAGTAATTAAAGTGGTCAAGTAGAAAAGTCCCGTATTTTCTAAGGCACAGATGATGCTGATGGTTTCTTGCTATAGCATAGCGTTCATTGCTCGGTAGGAGGGTAAGGTGGAGATGGAGTGCGCTAAACAATTACCAGAGGTGTCGTCCTCCTCTCAATTACCCCTCTCTATGTGGGAGTGAATCTTCAGTCTATGATGAATTTGGCTGTGAATTATATTTTGCGTTCAATGTGTTATTGAAAGAATACCACACATCTATGCTAGCATTAAGATTGCAATGGCAAAAATTGGTTTCATCTCCAGTGCATAATTGCCTTATCAATGATATTTTCCCCTTTTCTTTGTACATCCAGAATGAAGTGTCTCGTGATTCGTCAGTGTTATTGACAATATAAACTATAAAGTGTGTAGAGAACGTTCACACAAAATAAAATGCATTTCTGAGATTAAGAAGTTTTTGTGACATGAATACATGATTGCATTGTCTCAATGTGTATAAAGCTTGTGATAAATATATATCTTCTCCTTTTCCTATATGGTTCATTTCATAACTCCTTGTGGTTCGTATCGTAGTGCACCTTTGACATCCATTGATTTGGAGTAATGTACTTCAGTATTCTCCTATTCATCCTTTGATCTGATGAGCTAAACCCACACATAATTGCCCACACGCATGCACGCACACACACAAACACACATCATTAGGCACCTATTTTATATGAAAGTAGAGGTATATGTACTTATGAATGTATGTACAAATTGAAAACCCGAATTATACTCTAGGCTTTGCATTCCTGGCTCAATCAATGAAGAATAGCTATGGTTTCGGCTCAGTATTTCTTAAAATTTGTAACTCTAGCTTCAATTTGATAGTTTAGAAGAGATTTCAGTGGTTTGGGCCGGAGGTAGGTGGGAAGCATCAGGGGGGCGGGTAGATGGTGTCGATGCATGGGGAGGACAGATGGGCAGGCATAGGGAAAGGTGGAGAAGGAAGAAAATAAGTGGCTTTGTTTGGAGATTTGAAGATTAGACTTACGGGTCATCATTTTGTGTTAAGAAAATGGTTCACTCCCAATATAGGCGAGTGAGGTGCACTTGTGGTTAGTTTGGATGGGGAAATGCTACGGTGCAACTGGTCCACAAACCATTCAAGATGTGTGTGGGGTGTCTGTGTGTGTTGGGGTTCGGGGAGAGGGGTTTGTGGAGGGGTTTTGGTGAATCAAACTATCGTTACGATTCTAGCATCATGTTTCATGTGGTCATAAGAAAATAGGCTGCTTCACTTTGAACTCTATTGGAATTGTTAGCAAAAGCTGTATGTGTTGCATTAGGAATTCCTATTCTGACTCTGCTGAGTCTGCTCAAGAGAATTAGTTCTTTGAAAGCCTTCACATTCTTTCATGTTTGCTGCATTGTGTTTGAATCTTTTTGCAAGGTCACATTCTTGGCAGACCCTTGAATCACATTTTTGTTACGTGTTGTCCTTTATTTTATACATAGTTACAGTTCACTCAGAGAGAATCATGGGCATCATCTTTAGATATGACAACAATTCCTATGGTGTGCTATTGGTATAATATGGTTTTAGTGAAAGTGGGATATTAAATTCCACCATCTGTTGCTTTTACAACTAATTTAAACCTACCTTTTTGATTAATCTCAAACCTGCTTCGTTTACAATTATGTAACTATGCAACTCTTCTGAAATTCATTTTGAACTTAAATGTGCGCTTTGATTGAACACCCACTTGCAAATAGAGAAAACATTATTTTGCTTTATGCCAAGGAGCCGCAAGTGCCATAGCTCAGAAATCCCGGGGTTGAAAGGGACTTTGAAGTGCCCAATCTCTTACAGTAGTGTTTCTTTTTCTATGTTGGTGCAGTTTATACATTATACAGTGATCCTAGGTAATATAAAAGATCCCTAATTACATGGTGAGTTTTAAATATATCTGGACGTTGCTCAATGCCATTTGTGACCAGTTTTATTACTGAAAAAAACGACAACTGAAGTGCAGTACTACAGCCGCTGCTAGAGAAAAAGATGAGAGTTATACATCTGATGAAAATGATTGCAAATGTGTAGTTATCATTTGATTTTAATATCGCCATTACCCTTTTTTTCAAAAGTAAATTGTGGAATGCCAGCAAGGTAATATTTAAAGATAGTTGTGGAGCAATCTGAAGACTGCTGAGATTTTCTTTTGGAGTGAAACCGTTGTCAGCTTTGTCGAATTCCTTTGATCGTTTCTTTATATCAGTGTTGATTTGATTTTATGTCTGTCACAGCTAATTTTCTGATGGGAGTTATATATGAACTGTTTTTTTCTCAGGTGGAAGGAAGGGTTTGTAGCTCCAGAGATGCTAAGTTAGAATTATTGAAGCGTAAAAGGCTTCAGCATATAAAGCCCGAACCTTTGACCGACAATATATGTGTCATTAACATGAATAGAAGCGGAGGAGATGCTTTAAGAGCTCCGGCATCATGCGGTGTGAGGTTACATGGTAATCTTGGTACATTTTCTCGATCCGGCGGAACTTCAAATGGGAATGATGCCTTTTCAAAGCACAATGTGGCTAAGTTTGACGTAAATGATCTAGAATGGACTGAAAAAATTCCTGAGTGTCCTGTTTACAGTCCAAGTAAAGAGGAGTTTCAGGATCCTTTGGTTTATCTGCAAAAAATAGCTCCTGAAGCTTCAAGATATGGTAACATCTCTTTTAATCTAGCATGGATGATGCATATATAACTGTTTCGTGCTTCCTGCGATATTATTCACATTGTGTTTAGATGTTTGTTAAACAAAAATGGCACTGAGTCATGGTTTAGAGGTACCACTTAATTGATTAAACTCATAAGGGTGGCTCCTTAGCTGTGTTTTGTTGCAGTTATTGGTTCGTGTTTTCGAAACACTTGGATAATGAAATTATGCAGAAGATGCGATTGCCTTCAACCAGAATCTCTTGAATATACTTCCTGTTTTCTTTAAGGGATTACAAAAATACCCTGCAAAACCTTACATAGTCTGGAAAGTCTTTATTGTCCTCTCTTTTAGAGCTAGAGCATTTGGAGTTGAAACGAAAGTTTCAAGTTCCTTTGCCTCTTTAGGACACTGAGTAAGGTCTCAACTTCATTTTTATACAAAATTTGATTGGGCTTAAAATTTAAAGGTTAGAAACTGGATTTCTGATTCCCTAATTGTGCACTGGAAGGCAACTTCATCATCATATAAAGGAGGAAGCTGGCACGCAAGGATATAACGATACTGCTGGATAATAGCACATATTTGCTTCTTAAGTATATTGAGTATGGTCAACTTCATCATTATACGAAATTTGATTGGGCTTAAAATTCGAAGGTTAGAATCCAGATATTTGATTCGCTAATTACACACTGGAAGGAAATTTTAGCATAAAAGGAGAAAGCTGGCAAACAAAGATATATAGATACTGCTACATAATAGCTCATATAGGAACAGTATGCTCTTTGTTGTTAATATATTGATTTGAGGCCTAAAAACCTGACTCTGTTTTTGTTTGTTGTATGACATTTATTTTGCCGCTTTCTTTCTTCCCATTTTCACATGCATTTCCAATCAACGGATGTATAACTATGGTTTCTTGAATTCAGGAAGGGCATGTGCTGTCTATCTTCCTGTTGTTTTTCAAATTTTGTCGCATGTTTTAGGGGTTCAGTACTTGCACGACAATTATTAGCTTGTTAAAGTCAGATGCTCTAGCTTAGTAGTATTGCTTGGAAATAATGCTAACGCAATGTAGGGGATTCACATCAATTTATTACGGCATCACATTTCATCAATCCATATAATTCCTCCTCTTCATGAAGTTATTATTTCTACTGATACTACTGTGTGCTGCTAATTTTCTGTTTCGAGTTATTGTGCATGCACTCCCTTCTATTTCTCGAAATACAGGAGGGATGGCAAAAAGGAATTATGTAGCCAATCCCAAGTGATTGGGACAGAAGACTTAGTTTTGTTTGACTTTGGAGTTGCTGTTAATGTATTTACGACTTAATTTCGATGAATGAATTGAAAATGGACCAATGACCTTAGTTAACGTTGATCCGTGCTTCTAATTTTCAGGCATATGCAAGATTGTTTCCCCTTTGAGTGCTTCTGTTCCAGCTGGTATAGTGCTGATGAAGGAGAAAGTAGGTTTTAAGTTTACATCTCGAGTGCAACCCCTTCGTTTTGCTGAGTGGGATACTGATGACAAGGTCACCTTTTTCAAGAGTGGGAGGTGAGTTTTCATGCTTAAGGGGAGCTATAAACTTTTCAGCGTATCTCTTCAGTGTTTGAGTATAAATTTGGTTTTTCAGAAATTACACATTTCGTGATTTCGAAAAGATGGCGAACAAGGTTTTTGCTCGTAGATACTGTAGTGCTGGATGTCTTCCTGCCACATACTTGGAGAAAGAATTTTGGCATGAAATAGCTTGTGGAAAGACTGAAAGCGTTGAATATGCTTGTGATGTTGATGGCAGTGCATTTTCGTCTTCTTCGGAAGACCAGCTTGGGAAAAGCAAATGGAATTTAAAGGTATTGGATCTTTTTCTGACTTTGCTGGAGCCTTGATGGACGATCTTCTTTTGAACGTATGAAAGTAGGCATATTAGAAAAACAAAGATGGAAATAAATGTACGTTGAGCTTTTCTTTATACTGATAAATTTTCGTTCTTTATCAGCGAAGAGAATTTCCAACCAACTTGTACAACTTTTTTTTGTGGTGTATCCCTTTATCTTCCTTTTTGTATCTTCAAATTGCTCATTCCTGATTTCGAATGAAACACATCTAGAGTAGATATACTTCTTTCCTAGTGAGTTTCAATTGTGGCTCCGTCTATGTTTTCCTGATATCTTCCGTGGTATTCGTTATCAGATTACACGGTTCTAGATTTGCCATTTCTTATCCTATTGACATCAATATTGCATGCATGTGTTTTAGTTTATCCTCTTTTATTACCCCTATCTCCTCTTTGGGATATTAAATTTTGTGTAGGAGCAATCTTTTGCCAGCTTTTTACTGTTATTTGCTCATGCCTGTACCTTTTTATTTGAATTATGTCATCCTATTGTGATGCATCTTAACTATTTTTATTGCAGAAACTTTCTCGGTTGCCCAAGTCTATATTACGTCTTCTAGAAACCACAATTCCGGTACAAAGATAATTCTCCCATCGTAATTTGAATTTCCTTTTTTAATTCTTGCTTGCTTCTGTTTCTAATCAGTGCAGGGTTCATTTTCAGGGAGTTACAGAACCAATGCTTTACATAGGAATGCTATTTAGTATGTTTGCTTGGCATGTGGAGGATCATTATTTATTTAGGTATACATGCTTAAATAAACAGAATGTCTCTTAATACTTATATTTCTGCTCAGAGAGAACTTTATCAATAATCTGTTATTCTGCAGTATCAACTATCATCACTGTGGTGCGGCAAAAACTTGGTACGGTATTCCTGGTCATGCAGCATCGGACTTTGAAAAGGTGGTCAGGGAGCATGTTTATTCTCGCGATATACTATTGGCTGACGGAGAGGATGGTGCATTTGACGTGCTTTTGGGGAAAACGACTTTCTTTCCACCAAATATTTTGGTAGAACATGACGTCCCTGTCTACAAGGCTGTGCAAATGCCTGGGGAATTTATAGTAACTTTCCCCCGAGCATATCATGCAGGATTTAGTCATGGTAATATTTTGGCATGCCCTTTTCTTCGTCCGTTTCCTACACTACTTGTTCTTTTCGGGCCTGTTTGTTTGACTGGATTAATAGTGGAGGGATACATAATCTCTTATGTAATCCTCTCCAACAAATTATGTGTGACCACTAATACCACATCCTCCCAAGATATTACCGACCACAAAGTTTGTGGTCAGCATATCACGCAGCACTTTAACTAAATGTAGGATATGTGGTCCCCTTGTTTATACTCCAAGCCGGAGCAAAGGGCCCCTTCATTTTTACTGAATGAGCATTGTTTAACTTGTACACTTGTCTTAATTTTCAGGTTTTAATTGCGGTGAAGCAGTAAACTTTGCAATTGGTGATTGGTTCCCTCTGGGTTCTATTGCTAGTCGGCGTTATGCACTTCTTAATCGAATTCCTCTCCTTCCTCATGAAGAGCTCCTTTGCAAAGAAGCGATGCTGCTTCACACGGATTTGGAGCTTGACAATCCGAATTATGCATCTGCAGACTTAAGCTGTCACCATAGTATCAAGATTTCTTTTGTTAATTTGATGCGATTCCAGCACCGCGCTCGCTGGTGTTTAATGAAAAGTAGGGCATGCATCGGTGTTTCTCCAATTCCCCATGGAACTATTCTCTGCAGTTTGTGCAAGCGTGATTGTTATGTAGCATACCTTAATTGCAGCTGTTGCTTGCACCCCCTATGCCTTCGTCATGGTATGTTGCTCGTTATTTTGTTTTAGTCTAATTGAATGGAATGTTTGTTGCGATTCTTATCGTAACCGATGATTGAACTGTGCAGAGATTAAGTCGCTTGACCTACCTTGTGGGGGGAATTTTACTCTGTTCTTGAGGCAAGATGTTTCTGACATGGAAGCTGCATCCAAGAGGTTTGAGCATGACGAAAGTATATTGTCTGAGGCTCAACAACAATGTAGAAGTGGCGATGACTTGTCGATTCTACTGAAAATGTTTCCAACAGCAGAAGAGGATGGATATACCCTTTATTGCCCTACAAACTTTGATCTCAGCCCACAGATTGCTAAGTCAGATGATCAGATCCAACAACCAGAGTTTGGCTCTCACAGCCAGCATATGTCCTGCGCTGGTGCAGAAAAGTGCAAAGCTCAAGGATTGGATACTTCTTTTTCTCATGCTGCACAAACAATATGTCCAGCCAAGAAGCTTCTCATACCCAACAATGTAAGATTTAGCACCTTTTTTGCATCTCCCTGACCCCTCTTTCCTTTGTCCCTCATGTTGTATGCTACATAACGCATAATGTCAGAAGTCTTTGCTTCATGGGTACTCTAAAAATCTAGAGTCTGCTGAAATATAATTTGTTGCTAACTTCATATTTCCAGCAGGTACAGAATCATTCCAGCTTAGGTTTAGGAGATCTTACAGCCACTAAGCTTTTTAAAGACGCACATTCCGTTGTTTATGAGTCTTCAGAGTTGTGCATCAGTGATTCATGTTTGAGCACCAAACACGGTAATATTCAAGAGTCGGGGGTTAGGCCTGTTCTGAATCAGGACAGTGATGAGTCTGATTCGGAGATATTCAGAGTTAAACGTCGTTCTTCTGTGAAAGTGAGACAGAGAAATGTGATTGATGCCTTCTCTCCAAATTTTGAACATCAGGTATAGTTCCTATCTCTATTCCATTTTGTAAATTGCTTGACTGTCTCAAATTTAACAGTTGATTCTGAAATGTTGGACCTGTACTGTATAGTGTCATAATTTTCTTCACTTGAAGTTATTTTCACTCACCCGTGGTTGCTTTTCTTGTCATTTCTGGAATTGACTAGGCTGGTTCTAGGGTCCCCAATCCCCATTCCGTAAGTGATGTTAAGTTTAGTTGGTCCTTTTTAGGTTTGACCTTGGGCAAGTGTTTTCGTGAATAGTGGGCTAAGCTGGGGTTGGACTTAAACCTATAGAATTTCTGAAGTTGCAGTCCTGGGAATGAGGAAGGTAAGAATACCTAAATCCAATACCTAAATCCACCTTTAGAATTGAGAGGAGACTTAAATTGTAGATGAACCAACTGAATTGATTTCCAATGAAAAGCTTTAAAGCCATACTCTTATTTGGATATCTTCTAATATCTGCTTTTATAGATAAGTTCTTATAGTTTGCAATCGAAGTTTTTTATTTTTTATTTTTTTATTACACTTGAGAATACAACTAAGGTTCTTGTTTGGCTGTTGATCAAAATTGCCTTTTGGTGTTTTTATTAATTACTTGAATCTCTCTTCGATCTTCAAACTTCAGTATCTCCATGTAGTTTTAATATGTTCACAAGATGGCAAAATCGACCATGTTAGACAATAGGAAATGATACCTATCACCTTTGTCACTCGATTGGAGTAGCTAATAGAGTACATTTCCTGAAGCCATATGAGTTATTCTAGTGTTTAGTGCAGTGGAATCAATTAGTTGTCCCTCATTTGTAGCTAGGAAACTGGATGCCCCTTCCAAACTCGCTGCTGCAGTTGCAGCAGTGGAATTGTACAATTAAATTATGTGATTCTCTGTTTTTGTTGGCTATGTTTGGATCAGGGATTTGTCACGGGAAAGGCAAATCATATGGATTTCAATTGGTTAATAGATACATTAGTTTATAGATCAGTATACGTGGAAAAATTGGTTTCTTCACGGAATATATACTCAATTCTTCCCATTCTCTAGCCCAACTAAAAGGGAGAAAACTGAACCAAGCCTTGTATCCCAATTGAAAATTAGCTTTAATTTCATTCTCTTATGCCATATCTTGCCTTGCTTTGCCTTTTCTTTTTTCTCTACGATTCCAAGATGCCAACACAATCCTAGAATTTGGTGTAAATGGGATTTTTCTTGCAAAGAGAAAATATACCTGTGAGTTACTACGTTGCTGATATGGAAATCATTGTTCGAACAGGATTGGGATTTTGTGCCTCTTATATGGTTTTTTTTTCCTTTCTTTTCTGGTACATAAAATGGAAGTGCAGGTATGATCTCTCGTCACCTCCGACAAGGAGTATTGTCCCATCACACCACGCCAATATTCGTAGGGGACCCCACCGCACCTACTTCGGGACCGAAGCTCCCAGCACGTGTTGGTGGTGTTAGGAGTATGTTTAGCCCTAATAAGGGGCTATGGGGACTCAAACCCGGGCCTTGTCCAATCAAGTCTGAGTTTTCACCACTAAACCAACCCCTCATTGGTGCCTCTTATATAGCTTTAAGGATATGAGTATGACATGTTTTTTAGAGACTATTGGTTCATTGGTTGCTTGTTTTGCTATTTTCAGAGTTGAAAGTTCCTGAATAATTTATCTTGAGAAGTCAATAGTCATATCTGTTAACTGTATTTCATGATAACTGGCCTTATTGGCAATGAAGAGAAATATAGTGTTCCGACACTAAGTTTGAATACCGTTCCCGACCATCAATCAACCATAGTTTAAGCAAAGAGCATGACTTAAAGAAGCAGCCTTTTGGCTTAATGCTAATGAAGAAAAGATTTGATTGATGTCAACACTTGTGAAACAAACACCACTAAAAATTTAAAAGTGGAAGGAGGACATTGGTTTTCAACAGTTGACATAGGTGGTAGGCCTATGTCTGCTCCCATTTCAGTTAACTTGTATGGCTGTAGTATTGTTCGTATGTGCTCAAAGCCTTCAATGCTTGTAATTTGGTTTGAACTTTGAAGCATACTGGTTGTTTACGATGTTAATTACTGACGCATGTTTTAAACACTTAACGCCACACCAATCATCTCCTCACATTTTCTGTGCTAGTAAAAGCTTGCTCTCGTGGCCTGAGTTGTGTTTATTTCCACAGGGACTTAAGCGACTAAAGAAACTCCAACCTGAGGAAGGGGCAATGAGAAGAGAGCCACACCCTGTAGAGATTGGGCCGAAGCGATTTAAAGTCAAAGGTCCGACAATTATTGGGCCGCACAGCAAGTTGCATTGAGTAGATCTCTGCTAACTTTGTTTCTCTAACGGGGTTCTAACGACAGGAAAAAAACTGAAGAATTGTTTCGGGTAGCAGCACAAAATTAACCTGAGTTTAGATGACAAAACTACATTCTTTGTGCAGGCCTCAAATTGGGGCGATTCGCAGGATGGTGATATTCTTGAGGTTCTCAGGCCGGGGAGTTTTTGTCTTGTGGCTGGAGAACCTTTTTCTGCAAACAGAAGGTAGATTTTTAGGTTAGTGGCTTTTGTTGTAAATTTATTTTAACAGTCAAAAGTAATTCTTGTTAGGAAAATGGGTATTCCCATGATCATGTTACTTAGTCTGCTGCTTCCTCTGATTAGGTTATTCTTTGTAGCAATGTGGCATAATTGTGCCTTGGACTACTTGAATAAAATTCACAGTAAATTCATCAATTGGAATTGTGGCATCCTTGAAATTTCTTATTTCCTTATTTGTTTCTGCGTGTTCCGTGAATGTATAAAATTCATCAAGTTGGAGGTGTTGGTTGTATAATGCAGATTCATGTAAAGCATGTTTAGGTGATTATATATTTTGAGAGAAAATGAGTGGTTTTGAGGGTTTTTTTCTCCTTAGATGAGAGAGAAAGGGCTAACGTTTAGAGTCTTGATCAAAAGTACTCAACTATGGATGGAAGGATGGTAATAACTTGACTCGATAGCCTCTTATTGAGGCTAAACATATTCTTAAAACCACTCACACTCGAAGAGACTTTAGTTTCAGTATCGACGTAGGAGTAGTGTAGGCCCTTACAAGATAGTGGTGTGGTGTGCTAGGATTATACTCTCCGGTAAAGATAACGGGGTACCATACATGCACTTTTATTTTTTGTGAAAAAAAAAGGAAGAAAATCCAACAAGATTAAAAATGCTGGCCCCACATTTTCTTTTAATGCATTTGTAACAACCACCACTTGTAGAAGTGTAAAAGTTCCCCAATCAAAGGTGCAATATTATAATTGAATCCATGACATTCTGTACCTTAACCTTCATGATAGAAGCACCATAATTCAATCTGATTGGACTCTATTGTTTCATCAGGCTTGTGGGGTCTGCTCTCAAAGGTCTTAATTCAAGAAAGTAGAACTGTGGAATAGAAGAAAGTGAAACAAATTACTCAAAAACTGAAAAGAAAGTGAAACAAGTAAATAATATTATAACACTAAATAAGAATGGAACAAGGAAAAGAGAAAAAGAAGACAGAAGAAAAATGTTAATGGGTTCTTGTCAAAATCTGCATATTACTTTCAATCACTAGTTTCAATAGATTTGTAGGGCACTTAGATGAGCTTTTCCTTTGCTCAAAAGTCTTTCGGAAAGATTCAATATGTCTCAGCCTTTTGAATTTTTTGGATGTTATTTCAGTCTTTGAACAGGATCCTATACTTGTAGCAACCAGAAAGATAGGAAAAAACTAAGAATATATGAGGGTATATATATGATTGGGAAAATCTTTGCTTTTGAAATGTGGTCAAGTTTCATGAGAATATTTTTGCATGTTGGGAAATAGACACTTTGCATCATTCCCAATTTGA
>JAOTQK010000022.1:12188473-12215699 GCA_025642025.1 Rhododendron ferrugineum
ATTTTAATGAAATTAAATCTGTTGGGGAAAGAATAGGGTGCACAAGAATTGATAGGGGTATGAGAGATTTTCAGGAGTTCATCAATTCCATGGAGGTCAGAGATATGGCAATGGTTGGGAGAAAATATACTTAATTGGTCTTACTTTCAAGAAGTAAATATTCAATCTAGGATTGACAGGTTCCTTTTGTATCGCAAGAATGGTTGGATAACTTTCCAATTTATTTATGGGGCTTACCAAGGATAATTTCAGACCACTGCCAAATTATGTTGTCTGATGTTTCCAAAGATTGGGGACCAAAACCTTTTAAGTTTATGAATGCTTGGTTCTCTAATCCTAAATGTGCTCAGATTATCAAGGAGGTGTGGGAAGCTGGGGGTTGTGAAGGTTGGGCTGGTGTTAGAATCATGCAAAAGTCAAGGGAGAGGTTAAAGCTAAACAAAAGATCTAGAAACACTACTGAATTTGGCAACATTGTGATCAAAATGGATGAGCTCAAGAATAAACTTTCATCAGTTTGATATGGATGCAGAGGGTAGGGGTTTGAACTTGGAGGAGAAGGAGGCAAGGGGAAAATGTAGACAAGAAATTGGATCATTGGAAAAGACGAATGAATCTTTTTAGAGGTAGAAATCCAGAAATAAATGGATCAAGTTGGGGGACAGGAATTCGAGATTCTTCCAAATCTATGCTAACAGATACAAAAGGAATTTCCATCGGTTCTATTGAATTTGAAGGTATTCTGTATGAGGATCCAATGCAGATCAAACAGGTAGCAGTTGCGTATTTCCAAGGGATTTTCAAAGAACAGAGATGGCGTAGACCTGAAATTGGGGGGTAATCTACCAAGGAGATTGGATAGAAGATCTGCGATGGAGGTGGAGGGCCTGGAGGCTCCTTTTTCTTTGGAGGAGATTTATGGGGTTGTGAAAGAATGCATCTCCTTCAAAGCACCAGGTCCTGATGGTTTTAACATGCTTTTTGTCAAGAAATCGTGGAAAATTATCAAAGCAGATGTACTGTGTTTCTTTCTGGAATTTCATTCGAACTGTAAGATTGCTAAGAGCATTAATTCCACCTTCATTGCTCTCATTCCAAAGATTGAAGGTGCAACTACTTTAAAAGATTTCAGACCTAGAAGCATGGTGGGATGGTTGTATAAACTACTATCTAAAGTGCTCACTAATAGATTCAAAAAAGTTCTGCACTCTTTGGTAGGTGAAACTCAAGCAACATTCTTGGGAGGTAGACAAATCTTGGATGGGATACTTATTGCCAATGAGCTGATTGATGGGTGGAAAAGGGATGGCAACCAGGGCCTAGTTTTGAAGCTGGACTTTGAGAAAGCCTATGATAGTGTGAACTGGAATGATCTATTTACTATGCTCCGGAGGTTTGGATGTGGTAGGAAGTGGGTATCTTGGATAAAAGCTTGTGTTACGTCTGCCACTATGTCCATCTTGATTAATCATTCTCCTTCTTCTGAATTTAAAATGGAAAGGGGATTAAGGCAGGGGGATCCCTTCTCTCCATTGTTATTCAATATTGTGGTTGAAGGTCTCAACATTCTATTTGAAAGGGCCAAAACCGAGAATGTGATTTTTGGGATTAAAATGGGTGAGAATGGGCCAACCATCTCTCATCTGCAATTTGCGGATGACACTATAATTTTTTGCAAAAATGAAAGGCAACAAGTTCAATCTATCATAGATATTTTATGCACTTTTCAGTTAATTTCAGGGTTGAAAATTAACTTTTCCAAAAGTCAGCTATGTGGGATTGGTATTCCTGATGAGACTGTTGAATCCTATGCTGAGATTTTGGGGTGCATAGTGGTAAAGCTTCCAATTAAGTACTTGGGATTACCACTTGGGGCCAATCCTAGAAGTTATCTACATGGAAGCCAGTCATTGAGAGATTTGAAAAGAAATTATCTAGTTGGAATAGGATGAATATGACTCTTGGGGGAAAGCTTACTATGATCAACTCTAACCTTGGAAATCTTCCTCTGTACTATATGTCCCTATTCAAAATGCCTGTTTCGGTTGCAAGGAAATTGGAATAACTACAAAGGCAGTTTCTGTGGGGTGATTCTGAGGATAAAAGAAGACTTCACATGGTTGGTTGGGATAGGATGACCAGAAGCAAGAAAAATGGTGGTCTGGGAACTAAAAGGTTGTTAATTCAGAATGCTGTGTTGCTATGTAAATGGTGGTGGAGGTATGGGGTTGAAAAAGACTCTCTTTGGGTAAAAGAAATAAATGGCAAGTATGGTGTCTCTGGTTCTAAATGGCTTCCTTCACAAATTTCTAATACAGCCAGGTTTTCGAAAGTTTGGAGTGATATCTGTGATGTTCGTAGAGAAGGTTCTAACTTTGAGATGATCATTGCTGAAAGCTTTTGGATTAAAGTTGGATCAGGTATGAATACTTCTTTTTGGGAAGATACTTGGTTAGGTAATCAACCCCTAGCCCTAAGGATGGTTTACCCAAGACTTTTAGTTTGATCAGAAAAACTCAAAGGTTGGGGAGATATTCAATCCCTCCACCACTTTATCTTGGGATCTCATCTTTAGTAGACAATTGCATGACTGGGAAATTGATCAGGTGGAGGAGCTGAGGGGGAGTTTAAACTCAATCTATTTGCAACCTAATGTGGAAGATTCTCTGTGATGGAAGTGGGATAGCAAATCTACTATATTTTCTGTAAAATCTTGCTTTGAAAAATGGGAGCTGGAGTTCAATCCACAGAATTTTATTGGGCCTCTCTATAAGATGATCTGGAAAAATCTAAGCCCTTTCAAAGTTGAGGTGTTCTTGAGGCAAGCTGCACAAGATAAAATTGCAACTGGGTCTGAATTGATAAAAAGAAATATACGAGATCCTGAGAATGGTGATCGGGGATTTTGTCCCTTCTGTAACTTGGAAGTAGAAACTGTGGCTCATGCTCATCTATTTCTTCACTGTTCCAAAACTGGAGGATAGGGTCTCAAATTTTGGAGAGGTGGGGTATGGTTTGGGTATGTCCTACAAATTTGTTTGATCTCCTTTGTAGGTGGTTTTCTAATAAATTCAAATATGTGGAGAAAGGGTATAGGGAAATATGTTTCTATGCAGTGGTATGGTCCATTTGGCTGGAAAGAAATCAGATCATCTTCAGAAACAAAGCTTATGAGGAGGGGCTACTAGAGGAGATTATTAAGACAAAAGTTGCGGTGTGGTTAAAAGCATGTTATGACCTCAAAGAATACTCAGTGGAAGACACTAAAAGGAGCATTCAAAGTATCAAGAAACTCAAGGTTAGTAAAATTTTAGTTGACTAATGTCTTTGGGATTTCTGGGTTGTGTGCTTGGATGTTTTGCTCTGATCTCAGTGATGGATATGTTATAACTGGATGTATGTCTTGTCTGTTATGTTTGGTTGTTTTGAGTTTAAGTTGAGTGTGGAGTTTGAGGACAGGTTGTGTAACTTCATTGATTATGTGGATGCATGTTTTGGCTACTATTTGGGTTTGGTGGGTATGTCAAGTCTGCTGGTGGTGATTTTGGGATCAGTAGCTAGTTCGGATGTCAGGTTGAGGGTATGTTTTTGGGCCTTGGCGGGGTTTGGTTTTCTGGGGATTGTAATCCGTATTCTATTGCATTTTTTGGCTTTCATTTTCTTTCACCTGCAGTATATGATGGGGACCTATGTTCTTTGATACTGATTTGCATGTCTCTAGTAGATGATGGGGACTATATATGGTTCTTTGATGCTGCTCTATCTAAGCTTGTTCTGTTGTGTGGAGGAGTAGAAGATTGAGACTTTTGTTCTTTGATACCGTTTCATCTCTGTTCTTTCAAGTCGACCATTCTTTCAAGTCGGCCATTTTGAAGACCATGATATGGGTTGGTCTGTTGAGTGAAGCAGTAGAAGATTGGGAATCTTTTTCTTTGATACTATTTCCTCTCTGTTCTTTCAAGTCGGCCATCTGAAGATCATGATATGGGTTCTATTCGAGAAAGCTCATTTTCAATTTTGCTGTCAATGCTTCTTCCATGATTCTTACACTTTTCAGAAAAATGTCAAGTTGGTGTGTGGTTTGATTGATTCAAATTTCAGGGCTATCTACTCCTTACTCCCCTTTATTGTATCTTGGGGTTACTCTATTGATGTGCCTGAATGTGGAAACGAGGATGCTGTTCATGAATTGCTGGTACAATATATGGAGCATTCGAGGTCTGCGTGAGGTGGGTATTTGCTAAGGAATCTGCAGTTAATGGCTCTGTGTATTTCATTCTAGACAATGGTGTTCGAAAGCGAGTCTTCATAGGGCAATTGTCACTACTTATGGACCCGAACCTGGTTGATCGTCAAGTTATGTTTTATGTTTTCCCCTTTTGTTTTCGGGTGGAATCAATTTTAGGTTGTCTCTTATAAATGATGTTTTTTGATTGGCTTCTCGCCAACTCTCCTTCCCTTAGTAGCGGGTTGCATATGATTGTCCTCGGCTTAGGTGCCAACATAATTGAAATGTAGATCGTTGGTTGTGATGTCTCTTTCTCCCGTTTCCTTTTAATCTCTATAACTTCGGTTCATTGATTAATAAAATTCTCTTTGATGATAAAAAAAATACATATCATACATAACCAAATAAAATAAAAGGCCTGAGTTTGAAGTAGCCCACAAAAGACTGAATAAAACTGACCTCGAGAGCCTTAATCAATTCAACCTTGTATGAGACATTTTCACACACATTAAATGCAATATCCACGCTAAATCCACAAGTGATTTCCAATTCTTTAGAAACGAAAATAGAGGAAATACTGAGATTGGATGACATGGTCGAGAAGATCATAAAAGATAAAAGAACTGAGGGTGTGAGGAACAAAAAATAGAATGATACCCAGATACACGCAAAACCTCCTCTGCGGAGGAAACCTGTTTGCGTGGCCGGAGAGAGAGAGAGAGAGAGATAAAAGTAGCACACAACTGAAGGGTGAAAATTTTAGTCCAGCCCATGTCACGACCCTTAACCAAAGGGTATAAATTCGTGACATGGCCAGTGATTTAAAAATCACCCCGGACCTTGATATCAACCACAATAAGATTTTTACTAAAAACTCCAAGGTCCATAAAAAATAGAATATTACAATCAGAATTGTCTATCGTGCATATCAATTACAAACTTCGCCCAACGGCATTAAAGTTACAACAATTATGGATCCAAATCTTGGCTCTACTAAATCACTCATAGAGCGAGTTCCAAATTACCAAAACCATCACTATAAATCATTCTGAGCCCCATTGTCTAATGTCTATCAGCCACGTCAATAAAAATCAAAATCATAATCATTGAATGAGCCACCTTGTAACGCCCCGATTTTCAGACACGTTAATTAAATCATTTTTACTTGATTTAATATTCTCAAAAATATTTTAAAGCTATGCAATCTTGAAAAGAAACATTGGGGACATCAGAAACATATTCCATAAGTTGGAACTCAGACTTCTTTGACAAACTGTTTCTGAAACATGTTTCAAAGAAAATTTACAGAAAAGCAAACTCCACTTGAGAAAACACCAAAAGACATTTGAATACAGTTTTCCGCATAAAAGAGAGAATAATAAACTTCTCGAACTTGCATTGGTTCTGTTTTCAAAACCAGCAAAAAACAGAAACAAAGAACATGAAAGCTATACCAAACTGAGATTCCTGAACTACCCAACTGGCAGCTCAGAGCGCATCCAGCGATGAGAAATACTCCCACAAAATTGGCAAGCTCCGCAAAACCTTTATGTACGTACCGAGATTTCCCTTGGCTAAAGCACAAACCTCGGTGTGCAGAGAGGCCAAAGAATTTTATGAAGAAACTGCTTATGTCAATGATGTAAATTACGAAACAAAACCAAGGAATAATCCGATAAATATCCAAAACGACCAAAGTTTCAACCCAATACGGCTGTATCAGTTGCAAATCCAAAATGCCTACCAGGAATTACCATGTATCAGTTCAAAAACGAGGACCTAACTTTATTCAAAAGACAAGGAAAACTTAAACAGTTCTGATGATATATTTCATATCTAAAGCTATTCAACCAGGTCCAACTAAATATTCACATCTTCATTTCGACGCATTCCCACCACCAAAATCACCAAACCACCTTGTCCTCAAATAGGCCAACAGGAAATTGAGATGTGATCACTTAGAAGCTACCTGAATTTCATAGCTTCAGAACAGGAGCACCTCAATTCGCATAGATTATGTTGTTTCCTGCAAAAAGGGCCAGATTGAGCCACAATTAATGGACCGAAAGATTTCTCAATCCCTGACATAACTTTGATCACATAGATGCCAAATCAAATATACTCAACCAATCATACCGTTTCTAAATGGGAAAAATTAGCTAAAGATGAGAAAAACAATCATCGTAGATGCTACTACAGGTGGTATTTTTCCACATTCATGAAAAAAGAAAAATTGTGCAACTTTACAACCAATCTATTGCTGGTTTAAAATGTTAAGTATATCGAGCCATCTGCACCAGCCATGTTATACACCCCCGGCATGCAGAGAGAGGGAGAGGAAACAGATTTAAAAGATGAAAACACATAAAGACAGTCTATTAGTCCAACCAAGATATTAATAAATAAATAAAAACCCACCCAAATCTTCGCAATTCAGATTTGATTGTAATCGGATCAAAGTGCAAATAGGGAACATGTCGATTAAATCCTACTGAAATACTAGATGAATGTCAGTTTGTCTTACAAGTTTTGATCACAAGTAAACTTTATATATCCCCTTATAAACAAGGAATAAACTTGACTTGACTTGTATAAACTTGATTTAATCGACATGTTCCCTATTTTATATAAAATTTATTCCTATTCGCCTTAGATTCAAGTCAAGTTTAGAGTTTCCAATATCTTGTCAAATTCTGATTACTCAAATAACAATTGGATTGGAATATAAACATCAACATGATCGGTGGAGTTAGTAAATACTAAATATGATGTCAGCCTTTACCTGGTCAACCTCCAACTTAACCTTTCCAACTCCCTGCTTGACACCATATCCAAATAGAACTTTGTTATTTTCCTAATACGAATCATGCACGCAAACTATCAATTGCATTTAAACAGAAAGGATGCCACCTAATGTGCATAAAAGCGGTCACATGCATGAACAAATACCAATAACCCAACCTTACAAACAATATACTGCTGGTTCAGAATGTTAAAGCCCTCTATACCCAGCTCATACATGCACGTATATTTAGATATCTATAAATATATGTATATGTGTGCATGTGTTTGTATATACATTTAGAGAGAGAGAGAGAGAAGAAATCGATTAAATGAATGAGAAAACACAACTGTGTAGACTGTAGAGGCCCAAGATAGAAAAATAACCAAATCCAACATTTTTCTATTTGATTTATTTAAGTTCAAACAGGTTTCCACTTAGACTTTGACATACTGAAATGCTGTATGAACTGTAATAAAATTACTAATAATCTAATATGGTCCTACCTACAAAGCACGCCAGACAAATAATTTCATTTGTTCACAAGCCAATCCATCGTATCAATATTTGCCCCAGATTCAGGTCAAATTGATAGTTTCCAATGATTTATTACATTCAAACACCCACATTGATAATTGGATTGGACTGTGGCCATCAACATGAAAACTCTATTATTTCTTAATATATCCACATTTACCTGATTAACCCCATACTCGACCCTTCCAGCTCCCCGCTTTGTGCCTTTTCCAAATGGAAATGTGTTCTTTAGCTAATAAGAATCGTGCACAAAAAGTAAGTATCAGTTGCATTTAAACTCGAAGGATATGGCCTACAATAAAAGCAGTCAACATGGCTTGAATAAACAGTGCGCGAATAGTATTATTCTTTGACAATACTATTTATGATGCATAACGCCTGTAATAACAGTAGAAGAGAGCACCACTGCACTACTTACTTAAAAAGAATAAACAACATTACTGTGTTAACTGAGTTCTGACTAGGTCAGTCGAACACAATCCAACAAGGAATTGAGAGCAAGTTTCCCATTCAAACATATTCCATATAAAATTCTTCAAGGTCACCAAAATTAAGGAGGGGGAATGAAATGGAGGGTTAATCAGCTGGCCATGAAGCCATTAAGATTTAAAACTTGTAATTTTCAAACCAAGATCCCTACACAAGGCTGGCCAATAAACTGCAGCCAGCTGGAGCAAACACATGCATAAACAAAGACAACTCTCGGAGCCTTACAAAATTTAGGGCTGGTTTAAAATGTTCCAAAAGTATAAAGGATTTTTTAATATCACACAAAACGATACCACCTAATGCCTACAAACAAACACATGCATGAACAAAGACAACTCTCGGAGCGTTACAAAATTTAGGGCTTGTTTAAAATGTTCCAAAAGTACATAGGATTTTTTAATATCACAAAACGATGTCCTCAATGGAGAAAACTGATTCATGTAGCCGATCCAATTAACTGGGACTTAAGGCTCGATTATGGTTTGGTTTAAAATGTTTGACTTCAAGCCATCAGCACCAGTTTTATGGAGTAAAACCCCCACCCCACCCCACACACCATACCCAGAGAAAGGTGAAGAAATAGATGAAACTGGGTAACAAACATAAGGGCTGTACTTATCTTAAAAACATCGTAAGGGCTGTCACGTTCCAACAAGATACAACCAAGATAAATTGGTTAAATATTATCAGCTGAATTTCAAAAAGGAATCCATGTCTATTGTCCCACTGCATTTTACAAAGGCGAAGTCCCACATCGCTTGGGTACAAAGTAATATGACGTATATAAGTGTGAGGGCACCCTCACTTCAATGGCTAGCTTTGGGGGTTGAGTTCTACCCAAGACCATATAACATGGTATTAGAGTTAGGTACCAGAGATGGGTAGGGTGTGTGTCTCTAGCCTACACACGGTAGGTGCCGCTGAGTGAGCATTCTGCGTGTGAGGGAAAATTAAGTTTACCAGTTCCCACCTTGACAAACCGATCCATTTCAACAAATCCAAACTTCTCCTTTTGGCCTCAGATTCATGTCAAATTGACAATTTTGCAATATCTTATCCAATTCAAATCACTCCATTAATTATTGGATTGGAATGAAAACATCAACATAAACACTGGTGTTACTACATATGTCATCGTATAATCAGCCTTTACCTGGTCAACCTCCAAATTAACCTTTTCATCACCTTGCTTGATGCCATATCCAAATAGAAGCTTGTTATTTACCTATTTAGATCATGGATGCAAAGTAACCATGAATTACATATTGCGAATGTAAAAGCTGACACATGCAGGAACAAATACAAATTGTGCAACCTTACGAACAAACTAGTGCTGTGTCAGAATGTTTAAGCCCTCTATAGATCCAACAACTTAATTTTATTTACTCAGATCAAAGTTCAAACAGGGATCCACTGGCATTTTGACATAAGCAAACTCTGTAGGAATAGAAATTGAATTACTAATAACTTTATTTGGTCCCAGCAAGCCAAGTAACTTTTTTTGTTCCACTTCCCATATTCACAAGCCAATCCATCTGATCAAATCCAAAATTTCATATTTGCCTCAGCTTCAGGTCAAATTGATAGTTTCAAATGATATATTTAATTCAAACTCCTCCGTTGATGATTGGGTTGGATGTGAGCGCATCAACACAAACACTGATATTCTTTTATACTATATCCCCATTACCTGATTAACCCCAAACTCAACCCTTCCAGCACCCTGCTTGGTGCCATCTCCAAATGGAAATTTGTTATTTGCCTAATAAGAATCATGCACGAAAACTAATCAGTTGCATATAAACAAGAAGGATATGACCCCATGTGTTAAGCAGTCAATATGACTTGAACAAACAGAGTTAACTAGTATTAATTGCTGGCAACACCATCTATGAAACAGAATTTCTGTGACAACAGTCAAGAAGGAAAACATAAATGCACTACTTACTTGAAAAGAAAAAGGAACATCACCGCATTAAGTTATTACTGACAAGGTCAGCCGATCACAATCCATAGATTGACGAATGGAGAGCAAGTTTCTCATTGAAACATTTTGACATATTGAATTCTTCTAAAGCTAACCAAGCCACTAAAATTTAAGGGTAGTACTTGTCAAGGAAAAAAAAGCATATTAAGAGCACTATACAAGGTTGGTCAGTAAGCCGATGCTGGCTGTAATCCATCTACAGATTCTTGGTGAAATAGAGGGAAAGAAGTCTCATCAGGCAACAGAATCAATTTCATAACCAAATCCTACCATCTACATGACCAAATTTGCTGGAACGACATGATAGTGGGGCATTCATTATTACATAATATTTTGCATTAGCAGTTGCAAAGTAAAAGATAGGAGGTCAATGGAAAATAAATTTTCAATGTGAAAATATACACACGATCGTGTCTGTATGCAAAAAGATACTAGCATGAACAGCTACATTAGAATGCACAATTTGTGTCTGACAAAATAAGAGAAGCAAGAACATGAGAAAAACCACAAGAATACTAATGATTTCGCCAGTAAAACCCAATAAAACTATACTGTAATTCCATCGTTCTCATTTAAAACTCGATCCCATCTCCAACTCATCTGGACAGTGCCCATCAATACTTTAAGGTTTTTTTTGAGGCACATCCCTTGACTTCTACATGACATGATTAGAACCAACCCCTCAATCCACAAAGTAACACAATCTCCGACTCCTCAAAAAGGGATTGTTTGATGTGCAACATCCATGATGTGCACTATCTTCATGCATAAGCATTTAAGTGCTAACAACTCCAACATAGTTGGATTTCTATGTTTCCTTTTGAAAATAACTTGAAATTCTCCATGTGTTTCATCAAAGGTGACAGCAAGAGAGGTCCTTGGCGTCATAAAGCTTATGCTGAGATATTTACGAATAAGGCTCTGTTGATGCCTTCTAAGCAAAGTGGGAAATAAACAAGGTCAAAGTCTTGCCCCTGAAAAGGTTTTGGAGGCTCACTTCCTTCAAATGTGTTACAGAACCACTAAAATTTTGCATGTCATTATCTTCCTTACAAACAACCAGATACAGAACAAAGAAAGTTCTTTCAGTTTCCTTCTCTTCGTTTTCACTTTTTTGGTTTTCTTCTGGTTCTTTTACTTCATTGTATATATATTATTTCCACTTCAAGTAGACCTCTCACTTCATAGAATGTTCAAACTTCAATTCAAAACCCAGCCAAAAGAGAGAAAAGAATGAATGGTTTGAAACTCAGAAGTTCATGAAGGCCATCTTGAATGTTATTAAAGGAGAACTGCTTTTTAGACCAAAACTATGCACCGAACAAAAAAAAGGCAACTATTCTAAATGGACAATTGGTTTTGGATAACTTAACTGTTCAAGAAAATGTTCATCACTTGGCCAAAGGACCAAGGCTGTCAGACCAACATAGATTGAAACCAAATCCGATATTAAATACAGAACCAATATGATTCTTATACTACACTACATCACAGGATATTTACTTAGTTGGGATAAAAGCAGCAGCTGCATTTCATCATTGTGCAGTCCATCTCCATGAGGAGAAAAACACATACAAAAAGGTTATTAACAAGCAACGATGACCCTACCTCAGACTGAAGATTTGTTAATGTAGACCTCAGCAAAGTATCTCCAACTATCATTCTCAATTGTTTAACAAAATCGTTCCGACTTATCTTCTTGCTCTGGATTATGCAGTAGGAAAAAACAAAAGCAACAGAGACCAAAAAAGCATGAGGAAAGATCCAATCACAAGATTAAAGAACTTAAAACACAATGTCAAAGGACATACCACGAACAACTCATACTTAGCTTCAACTAGTTCCATAAGATTAGGAGGAACTTTATTTGAGATGGCTGAAAACAACATTCGGAAAGGCAGCCAAGGGGACTTGGGAGTCCTTGTATTTCTAGAACCCAGGTTAGCAGCTGAAACCTGAACGCAATCAACTCCCTAGGAATAAACATATTGCTTTTATAGGACAAGAAGTGACTTTCAGCAGATATGACAGTAAACGTAAAACCACCATACTCAAATAATCATTAACAAACAACTGAAAGTCAGGGCCGGCTTAGCAGGGACAGATTCAGACTGCACTGCTTAAGAGAACAAGACCAGATCTCAACTGGGTAGTCCCAGGCGCAATTAATCCACTTCATGGAGAAATCGCAGAGGAAAATCAACAAACAGCAAAGGGTCTTTTCTTAACTACTGATCAACATAACAGAAACTATAAAGCGTATTTTTGGTTAGGCAAAAAATCAGTAAAGAACTCTGCAGCATTTTGATGCACTAAATTGTCGCAAAGAGTCATATAGACAAAATAAAACCAAAGTTAGCAATAAGAAGCTTAAATCATTAGTAATTTTTGCACGCACACAAAATCCTACAAAGCACCCTTTTTGTTAACTCAGGTGTCCAGCGGGGCTACAAAGCACCATGTTCAAGTAAAAGAGTCACAAGGTCTCAATAGGTGACATAAAGCACTGGTATTCTACTGCCTGAGAAGTGCACAAACTTTCTAAAAAAATCACTGCGAATGAAATGCTTTTACTTCATCAAAGACAAAGATTTTACTTTCTGTCAGTAGCAGCGTGGAACAACTGCCAAGACATCAGTTTCTTGGATATCAGATCACAATGCTCTCAACAGAACTCGATGGAGACAAAGAATTGGGACTTTGGGCTTGTTTGATTTAGTTCAGTTGCAGTGTGGAAGCCTCAATGTATTTGAGCAATTTAAGATAGTGACTTTGTGCCAGTGGATGAATTCTTTGAGGTTCTTTACCAAGAATAAGTGAGTGTGGATGGAACGAAGTAGCGGGATGGAAGCGGGAGATCCTCAACAATTATTAGCAAATTCATCTCTGTTGAAGAGACCACAAAGCTGTTCCTTTTCAAATGGATTACAGAGTTGAAATGAACTGCTTCTCACTATTAGAAAAATTAGGCAGGAGGAATGTAGCTCTTCCAAGTTGGGGACCAAAACTATAACCAAGTGCTTAATGTCCACTAGAATGTCAATGGAACATCTTATCAACTTCATGAACTGATCACAAACAATGTTCTACCAAACCAACACAATAGTAGATCACAATGACCAGTCCTAGTTGGGTACTGCTATCCACTGAATATCCTGGATATTGAATACTGCAGAACTGGAGTATCTATCACACTAATCATCCAATTAAAGTAGTTGTCCAGGTGATCACACAATAGCTGAGAAATCAAGGTCCATTAGTAGTACTCCATATATTTTCCCCCACATTCCAGGCTAAAATTCTAGACAACTTACCAGAAAACAACAGGCAAAATCAAAAGTAGAGGCAAGAGCAACGAACAACTTTCCAATAAATTCAGTACTGTACTTACTAATTGAGCTAAAGTTGAATTCAAGTCTAATTGGCTCCTTGAAACATCAAGCTTGCTCTGATGAATTGGAGATGAATTCAAGCCTAAATGGACCCTTGAGCTCTTGAGCCTGCTTGGATTTCCAACCAAAAACCCTGTAGAAAGATAGAACTACTATTGTAGGTGCTAAAAAGTTTGGAGAAAATCAAAGTCAATGCATAAAAAGCCAGAAAAAAAGAATACATCATCTACAAGGACATGGGCGGCAAGGAAGTCCACTACCCCACATATTACAGTAAGCACGGACAAATCAAGCACAGTTTTCAATGCAAGTACGTTCTGCACTCTCAGGTTGTTATCATGATAATGACATTGAACAGCAGAGATCAACTGACTTGTCCAAGACTATCCAAATTGTTGATCGCAATATGAATCAATTTTATGATAGCACGTCGGTAAAACGTATGACATCCTATACAATTGTTGTTAACGAAAATATACATTTGCCATCAGACGAGAAAAACTTGAAGAGTAAAATCACCTTCACCATCCGAAGAGACCTTGAAAGTAACAACATATTCTGGGTAAATATGGGTATTCTTATACATATCCCATATAATGTAATTCCTTGGATTTTGAAGATCATCAACTCCACTGTCAAAGTTCTCGTTGCTGGGATGGGACTGTTTAGATCCTGCTGGCACAAGCTCCATGTTTCCCATTACTACGCGACAGAACAGCATGTATCGCACGCCACTTTCATCCACATCGCAGTAACGTGCACTGTCAAAAAAATAAAAGAACAAAGCAAATAGGGAAAAAGTTAAATCCATACCTGACCCTATTTCAAGGTACATGATATGGATCATTCAGAGGGTTGAATTGTAACCAACAATCACAGAAAGAAGAGAAAAATAACTACCAAATAAAAAAAACAAAGAAATGCCTACATGCTTTAACTTCCAAACATAAGTGGCCAGAAGTTCTACAAATTGAACATAGAGTCACTAGTTAGTAGCAACCACTGGCATCACAATAAGGATCTCACAAGCTCAAACAAAACCAATAGGTTGGTCATTTCCAGCTATATTAGAACACCAAACGAACACTTTAACCAAGAAAACTCACAATTTCACCACAAACCAATGGGTAAAGCCTCAGCCATGTCTCATACACTGGGACAGAAGTTAGAAAATCAACACAGGTAGATCTGAGACATTGCCGCTTGACCCACTTCTACGATCAAACCAACAACAAACCGAGGGCAGATCAAAGGAGGACAGCTGTTCACGAACTGCTAACTGAGTCTTGTAAACAAATCTACTGCAACTACCAGGTACTACCATAACAAAGATGCACCGACTAAACAATTGTAGCTGGGCTCGTCAGGCCCAGATAGGTTAATAAATCCTGTCAAAATTAAAGAGACTTTAGCCTGTGATAGGTTGGGTTGTAGTTCTACCATCCAAAATAACCTCCTCGTCGAAGGGAGTCACTCCACTATCTCCGCATATATGTCAATAGTTTCCAAATATTAATCTCAAGTCATAAAGTAAATAAATTATTGATTAAACTAATACAATCAGACCTGGTTATAGAGCAGTTTGCAGGTGAAAGATGAACACCAAAACCATGGGTGGATTGTCTGGCAGATGTTCCACAATGTCCTAGCCCATACATAATGATGCTAGCCACCGCTGCTTTTGTAGAAGGGAGCCAAGCATATCGAACATTTGCATCTCTGCGATACTTGTCAGTGATCTCAACCTGCTTCTGAAACAACTCCAATCGAGCTTGCAAAAAAAGACTTGAGCAACGATATAGGTCGACAATATCTGCACCAGCAAATGAACCAATACCATCCAAAAATATATTCCTCACAGCATCAGAGTCCATTTCTGCATGCATAGCATCAAAACCAGCTTTATGTTGGTTTCCCAAAATAAGTGCATTATGATTTGTATCAAATGCTTCGACACAATTATCATCCACTTCAACATCACAATGGTCACTTGCAGATTTCACGTCAACTTGAATTTTCTTAACAAGCACATTTGACTCTCCGCTATATTCCTTTAACTTGCAGCAATCCGATCCATTCAACTCAATTTCGAGTTGAAGCCTAATATCTTGGTACCCACGAGGCTCTGATAAAAGATGTTCCTTATCTTTCACAAAGTCACGGTGACAGCAGTCATAGAGTTCGTCATCATCAGAAAAGATTTCTGGAAAGAAGCATTTACCTGCTTCATCTATCCAAGCAATAGGTTGTTGTAAACCTGTCCTCAAGTCCAACTTCATCATATGCAACAAATCCATGAGAAAGGGATGACCATTGATGTCCACCTCAATGGCTGCCTTCTTCACTTGGAGATCTCTCTTAATCAAAACAACTAAGTCTTGAGGAAAATCAGTCCATTCACCATTTTGATAAAACATCAAACGTTTAGGGACCCCACTAGTCCTGAAATTTGAATAGTACTTGAGCAAAGATTTTTTTGATTGAACAACACGAGGACCGCACTTACTGTTGGATCCATCGAATTTCCTCCGCTTGCTAAGCTTACAAATGGAAGAGTTCAAGGCAGCCCGATGAGATAACACAGTGCTGGCTGCACCAGTCAAAATTGTTTTGGCTGACCGCTTTCTCTTCAAGTCAACCACTACTCGACGGCCACTATCCAACACCTTTGCGTACTTTGTTTCCATTTCTAACCCCAAGATCAATACCTTTCCACAGATTCGAAGCCAAAAGTTCAAAGATAACAATTCTAGAAGACTTAGTATTGCCGGTGCCTCAGAAAAATAGCGCCATTGGTGACAATTGGTAAAACCTGCAAAATAGTACATTTCATTAAACTATTCTTCGACAAAAGTACGTGACACTGTTTTATAAATCACTCTGGATATCATATACAAAACAAAAGAAAACAACCATGTGAGAAAAAAATGACAAACAAGGCCCATCAAGAGTTTGAAGCCTACGAAGACGGCTGACAGTAGATGCTGAACACTAGAGGACACAATCCCCACTCAATAAATAAACAAATCATCATCAACCGATTCAAGAAAATACCACATCTAGCAAGAAGTCCATTGGAACTGCCCAAAAGATAGGAACGAAAAGTAAAGTAAGAGAAAGAACCAAGAAAGACAATATATATACACACATACACGTAATTACATTCTATCTATCTATGAGTGTGTGTGTGTGTGTGTGTATGCAAATTTAAGCACATGGTATACTACTGTCAACTGTTGTTTTGAGCACGTGCAATGCATGTATGCACAGAAACGGAACCACTAGTGAAATTCAACATCAAAGTGAACAAGAACTAACTACTCACTGAAGCGTACAATTAAGTGGTTAATAAAACTAACAAGGTATGAAAAAACCCATTCAAAACCATGGTACCATAAACATTCTTTGGAATGCAATGAACTTAATCTGAAACAGAAGAACTGGGATAGCTTAATTACACATTGGATCCAAAGTTTCCACCTAAGTAGCTTCAACATCACAACATGATATGAGGTCTCAAATTACCTTCTGAACGTAGTACACACCTAACCTCCTAATATCTACAATCCAAAATTAAGGAAAGCTTAAATAGTAATACGATCTAACATAGTAAGCCTCAATGAGAGGAGGATTTTCCTTGTCCTTTTTCTCCAGTTTTGCCTACTAAATCATACAAACCCCAACACTAATTTTCCACCTGTGTTCATCTTGTGGTTTAGAGATATTAAGGCTTTGTTCGTTTTGTAACTTAACTTTGTTTTAGTTTTGTTTTCTAATCATTACCCTATTTCTCCAATTATTACTTTCATTTTTCTCTCTATCTCTCTGTACTCATTACCCATCTCTCCAATCATTACTTTATTTCTCTCTCTACCCACTACCAAAACTAAAATACCCAAAACTAGCAAACGAACATGGCCTAAAACTTTATCACAAAATCACTTTCATGTTAGAACCTTTCATATTTGTTAAATCGCCTTAAAGAGGAAGATATAGTTAAGAGGGTACAAAAAGATTTAGATGTTTCGGGTAACCCATTTCAAGATGCAGGTCATAGAATCTGCATAAGAAACTAGTCGAAGATAGCAACTTCAAGGATAAATAACCGAAATCTCGCATGCATAGCCTTCATGAAACGGACAACACCACTAACGGTTCAAGGATTCCCTTCTTCCGTGCGCTGTAAAACATATGACTAGAAAGCTAATCAATGCACCAACACAACAGCTGCATACATAATGTTATCAAAATAACAATCGGGATCATTGATTGTATGATCCTACAATCCTAAATTGCAGAATCATAAGTTGTTATAAGATTGGTCCAAAAGCAGATTCCCGAGTAGGATCGGTAGTAAATGAAACCTAGCCTAAAGACAATCTAGATTGCCAATTCTGAGTTCTAGCAAGTAATGGTAACATTTTGATCGCGTACCAAAAATCATAGGCAGGGGTTCCCCATAACTGCAGTCATACAAAAACTAGAAGCAATTGAAAAAACAGTACATGCCCTGATCATTTAAAAGGAGTATCCCAGTTATTGCAAATTCCAATTAGTAAGTTACAAATTGTTTACCTCACTTAAAAGTCACATGCTCTCAAAATGCATCAATAGTTATATCAAGGTCTTAACAGGCATCTAATCTCCTTTCACATATTAATGAGCATGACAATAAAGTGGTATTGATGATGCTTTAGCAAGACAACTGCCTAGTAATGCTAGCCTACAACATTACACCTTTCTATCCATTTTTCAAACAGATTTACTCACATGGCTCCCACATTTCCTCTTAAAAGAAAAGGGAGTCTTTTGTTGCCATGGAACGCTAACACCCTACTGAATTACGGTTTGGTATGCAAGTTCCGAATAATGGTATGCTTCTGTTCCAAAAAATCAACTTATTAAGGTAACTTGAGAGAATGAAATTTAGGTCAGAGAAAATATATATAAAAAAAAAAAAACAATTACTATGCTCCAATAGATATGTTTGTAATGAATAGTTTAAGAAATGATACTCATTTTCACTAGATGTTTAGCAAGTGGAAGAGTAACTTCTAAAGTATTTTCTATAGAAGCCTACCCCTAGCGTACCACAATTTAGGCACGTGGCGCAAAACATTCCCATTCTCCTTTCTCGTACCGATAAGAAATGCATTCCAGGCAACATATCCACCATTTCGCTATTCATTTTGAATGCTGAAACAATTATACACCAAATTGCAAACAAAAAAAAAACACATCTGCATAACTAATGCGATAGAAACGAAACTACCACTTGTGCACAACTTCGTATGCTGAAAATACACGTGTCATTAGGACTTTCAAGTTCCATCGTGGTAAATGTTGTACTACATTCACCTTGGATCGAATTTACATGTATGCATCAAACCGCATGCTGAAAAAGTTGGACATGCAAGCGTCATAGTGGTGCCTTGCTTGTATTATAGCTATGTTCCGTACGGGTAAGGGTAAGGGTACAGGTATAAATGTTCAAGCATGTCAAGTATAATAGAATAATAGATTACTAAGTACCATGATTCAAACATAGAGGACACAAGTTCCAAAGTTAAATAGGGGTTGGACACATCTCATATTCTCACCTTTTTCAACTTGTCATAGCCTGCTGGCACAGGTATTTGATGAAAGTAGAAGAATCCAAGTAAATATGTAGCAATGACTGACTGAAGTAAGTGGTCAAGTCGTTGGGGGACTAATTCCCATGTTGGTTGGTGGACAGGAGGTCATGGGTTCATAAGTATTGTCTTAATTATGGGATTACATTGAAAAGGACAATTAAAGGAAAGCTTCTTCTTTTTTCCAATTTTTTCATTGTCCTCACTTTTCACTGAATGTGAACCCATAGACCACAGTTTGAAATATGAGTGAAACACAACCCCATCAGCCGTTACTTAACAGTATCTGTGGGTGCCAAGACCCAAAAGGGCCGATATATCAGCAAGATCGATATTCGCAGGCGTGTCGGCGTTATGACAGTATCTGTTGTTACGTAAAGGTGGTAACAGGCCATTACAGCCATTACCGACAGAAATACAAAAAATCACTTATATCGACAGGAAAGATATTTAATATTGAAAGGCAAGGACTATTTTTACAAGGGAAAACAATAAAAGATACAGAATATATTGGATCAGGTAAGAAAATGAAGAAAAGAGCCAATCGCCATTTTAAACCCCAACAAATATGATTTTAAAACATAAATATAGATATAAAAAATTAAATACGCAGATATATAATGTTGTGAAAACTTATAACAAAATTCATGTCTCCAGTTATCACTATAGTTATGCTATGACTATTAACCTCCGAAACCGCATGATAACAACCGCTACTGTTATGGTGACTGCTGTTGTTTTTTGAAACCTTAGTCATAGACTATGTACTAGCATTATACACCGAGTATGTGTCTCTCTCAACATTGACTAACTTTCAAAATATCTCATCTCATCAAAATATGTGCTCTCGCTTCTTATACAAACTTCAACAGGAATGCTTTTTACCATGGAAAGAAGATTATCCAAATATTACCCTACCATGCAAGATGTTCAATTAAATATGAAATTTAATATATAATGTTGGGTTTATTTCCTATTTAAGCTTTCAAGACATTGCTGATTTGTTATTGTATCAATGTATCAACTATCAAAGCTGAAGTTTTTTTTTTTTATCGGCAAATGTAACATTTTATAATAAGTGAAAGGGGGAAGGGGTTGGTTGGAAAGTACATCCAGTAGGGATAAACCCAAAATGGGCGAAGCCCAAACACCTGAGGGTCTAAGAAGCCCAGACCTTACAATAAGCACAAAAAACCTAATCCACCAAATTGGGCTAGGCCCAACCCAAGAAAACCCATAACAAAACCCTAAATTTTTTAAAAACTTCAACCCTGCCGCTCAAACCACTACCACCCGCCATCACCACAACCCATCGATCAGCCACCTCCGTACCACCAAGCCGCCACTAGCCACCCACCGGAGATACTTCACCATGCACAAAACCAACCAAAACAGCTGCAGATGCTCACCCATACCGTTAGGCAAAGACCGAGGCACCCAACAGTGACCACGGCGGGAGTTATGCCGACCGAGCCGCCTAAACACCAAAACCTCCTTGCTGTAAGGCCAAAATCGGACACCCTGGAGAAAAAAACCGACCATAGATCGAGGTTGACTAGAACAAACACAGACGAGAGAGGGGCAAACGAAGGGAGAGATGCAGAGAAGAAGAAGCCCAAAAACTAAGGGCATGGGGTCATAAAAAAAGGATGAGAGAGGGAGAGAGAGACAAAGGACTGAAAACCATACCGAAGCCAACCCCTGTCGCCGCCCGGAAACCCCAGAATCGATCGCTGTGATACCGCAGCACCCAAAAACGACAAGGCGATAGCCAACCATCGAGATCCCTGATTCCAGCAAGACCACCAGCCTCCAGCCTACTCTCCGTACATGTAGGGGCCTATTAGGGCAACGATGTCATGCCTAGCTAGGACAACTATGTGCTTGTCTACCCTCTACCTTTTTGTCCAAGAAAAAACTAATGCAATTTTTTTTTCAAGAATATGGGTTCAATGGCTTGTCATTGCAACAAGATTATAGGTAGTTACCACTTTTGCCTATATAAGGTAAGAGCATCGAGTGAAGCATGGCGAACTTCCCACTTCAATCATAAGAGAGAAGTAGAGGTTCCGAGTTTATAATTCCTATTTCCCACATGTATTTCACTGGGGTTATGCCTTCAATTAGGGTTAGGGTAGGGCAAGGCCAGGCCACTCTTGCCCTACCCAATTCTCTCACATAGAAAGGTTGAACTTTTAACTTCCCCAATTCTTTCACTCCCCTCCTTTTTAATTAGCCCATAGATTGCATACTGACAATGTACTTGAATTATTGGCAACTCTCAAGCACCTTTCTATTCTTTATAGCTTCTCAAGCATTTTGACAAGTTACTAAGCTAATTTTAACGGTTTCAAGCTTCTTCAAATGTTATTTCGTTGTATTTCACAACTAAAGAACCAACATTTAAGTTACGTACATGATCTTTAACAAAATTTACCAGAACAGGACTAGCCAAATACTACCCAAATTAAATACGAAACCTAAGACTTGACTATTGGATAGTTCAGCTATATTTGTTAAGCTTACTCATATACTAGGTTTGGAGGTTATATTTAACCAATGTGGGACAAGCTCTAACACTCCCCGCACGTACGACCCTTGAACCACACGTAGTTAGGTAAACAACGATTCAACACATACGACAATAATCAACTATCAATGACAAACAAAGGGGGAATAAAGACTCTGAAAACCTAGCTCTGGTACCATGTTAAAGTATCCACCTCAAAACCAATTGGCAATGAGTGGAGAGACCGCCCAAGCTCATATACTAGGTTTGAAGCTTATATTTAACCAATGTGGGACAAGCTCTAACAATAGTATCATTCTATCAATAATCATGCTCCTCATTAGCATTTTGCTCCATTTAGATTTGTACCTTGTTTCAATATATTTCTCCCTAATATTTGAATTCCACCAGCAAGACGGGTCGCACGTGAGGAGGGAGTTTGATAGATAGATAATGATCATTAAACCAATTTTCTAGTTGGTTAAGATTCTAGGAGAATTCGGTATTCTACCATAAACAACTCAATGTTCATACACTTTTTGGATCTCTTTCGTCCATTTCGTCTCATTTCCCGCTATGCCATAAATGGGGTTGGGATTATGCTATGTCTCAACCAGTATTAAGGGAACCTATGAAAATCTCCCGCTCCTTGACGAGACGGAGCTGAACATGGTAACGTCACAACTAGCTAGGGTGACCACGCATTTACACCCACTGCCCAAACCCCACAACACACACATGCCTTTTCACTAGGGAAGAAATTTTCAAATGGATACTATTTGAGTTTAACCTCTTAAATGCCTCCGTAAATATTGGTTTTCAAGCGTAAAACGTCAAGTTACAACAACAAAATGTTACAAATTTCAATGTCTTCTAAAAATTCTAGTTAAAAAAACATAATTATGAGGAAATCAAGAAAATGTGGTAGTTTGGTAGGCGACAATATTTTGGTAATTGCAGAGATCTTCATCAGGGACATCATCGGTCATTCAAGTACCGGTAATTCAATGGTCATCATGAATCTAGCAGTAGCATCAATATGCATTTAGATACATTAAACACATGTCGGAAGGTTCAATGTATGTATTAAACACATTTTTAGTTCATGGCATATAATTGTTAGTAGGTTCGATGAATGCACTTTATCCAATATATGGATATGGATTTATATTCACATATGCTATTCGATGTATTCATTGATTAAGTTCACTTGATTTAAATTTCAGGAATTAGAAGAGTCTTTTCCATGGATTATAAATTGGGATGTAACAAGTCATTTTATGAATAGAGTTGATTATTGAATTTAAATATCGAGGTTGTGGTCATCGTATTTGGGGCTGCAACCCTTACAAAAATTGTCTGACCCTTGCGAGGGTGAAGCACTCTTTCTCTCTCTCATTCTTCTTACTATTTTGTTTCTTCTTCTTTGCGCACTTACCCTGAGTCCTAAAAACCACCACGATTCATATTGTAGGCGGCATACCTAAGGCCCTATTCGGTTTGGGTTTTGAATGAGATTTTAAGAGTAATGAGTGGAGAAAGAAACATAGGGAAAATTTATTGGAGACCGTGCGCAGGGGTTTTGAGTACCCCAAACGAACAAGGTCGTGTCCTAAAACCATCCTACTTGAAATTACCCAACAATTAAGTCATTCCATATGTTTAATTTTAAAAATAGTAATTTTGTTAAGGGAAAAAAGATTCCTAGACACTGGGACTGATACACAAGATTTTAAATCTGATAACTAATATACTTAACGACTCATATTTTTCTATTGCTGTCTTGGACCTCTTTCGTCCCCTTTTTTCCCCCTATTGTCACTTGAAATCACTACCATGTACTAAATAAATTTAGCCCTCTAAGAGGACGACGCTTCCAAATCGTTGCCTACTAATTCCGCAGATCTTCAATATTTCTCTCCTGAAACTCCCAATTTAAGAAGAGGATAAAACCTTGGATTACTATGTGTAGTTTGCTCATACAAGGAAAGTTGGGTTGAAGGAAAAGTGTTTCTGTTTCTTCTTTTGCAAAGAAGAAATAACTCAACCAAATGCTTGTGTTCCTTTTTAATTTGTTTTTAGGATTTGTGTCAATTTCATTGATATTTTTTTCCCCATACCAGGAACATTGTGGAACACAAGCATTGAAAATTAAAGATACTGTTCCAACGAGAATCATTAAAGCTCAACTTGAAGACTAAGCTCGGCTATGAAACGAACAAGGGCAAAATCGGATTCATGGAAAAATCATTTACAGCAAGTGGAATATATGCAATAAAGCCATCTTAAGCTTATGAATCTTCGATTGTAAACCTTCATATGTGCATCGTCTTCTTTCCCTTCACAAACACCGCATAAGATATAAAGTTGCAATCAACCACGCCTTTCTCCTCTTCATGCACTATCCATCCAAGATTTCAACTGATTGAGATTGAGATTGAGAACTGAGACCTTGCATTGCCACTCGACCTAAAATCACCACAAGCAATCTCCACAACTCTCAGGCTACCGTGGAATGCAAGAGAAAATGGTTGATTGTCTCGTCAACCCTGTGGCACAAGCCATACTTACTAGCAAGCCTAAAACATCTCTCCATCAAATTTCACAAGTGAGAACGGAGTCCAAAGCCACTGTGCAAACAAAAGATGCCATTTTAGACAAGACTGCAATAGGACTTAACCGAGAAACCTCTTTCTCATTCTTCCAACTCATCCTAGAAGAACTAACTCAAATTTTTAGAAACATCTTGTATTTAGTTCCTTTAGAGGTAGAAAAGGCACAACGCTGAAGTTGTAGGGCGAACCAACACAAAAATCTTGAAGAACAAGCAAAGGACCGATATGCACAATTAGGACTCGGAGTGCCCCGCTATGTCCAATCAGGGTTTGGGTAAGAACCGCCCCAGAGGACAATTCATCGTTGCCAACACTCATCTTATTTCCTAAGCTTTGCATGCGGAATGCAATCTCATGAGGCAAAGAATCAACAAGGAAGAGAGTAAAGGCGGTGAGAGCATTGACAAGAGAATCGTGATGATGCAACAATTGCCCACAGTCCTGTGACACCTGACGAGAATGGGTGAGAGTGGGCGAGATAAGGGTTGGAGGCCCGAATTGGATTCTTGCTAGGCTTAGTTCAAGATTTTCCTTAGGTATGTCTTTTCTACCACATCTTACGTAGTAGTACAATTTCGTTGAATTACTTTACCAAAGTTAGAAAACTGCTTCAAAAAACGGAAGAATAAAGCAACAAAATGAGTAGACTTCCTCCAATATCACATTCAATAAAAGTTAAAAGTTAGGTCCAATTTGGTCGGTTGGAGCTCCAGCTCTTACACATTTAGGATAGTCTTCAACTTTTACTCACCCCATTTCTTCATAAATTTGGGGACCATACACAACTTTAGCCAAACTACCTGATGTTTGACAGCAATACAGCTTTTGTATTCAGAGAGCAATTATCACAGCCAACACTTTTTGTCGCTATGCATCATATCCGACATAATATCAATAATTATTGTATAAAAATCATCTACCACAACAATTAGAACAAATGTAGTAACAGAGACAAGTTATGCACTGCATTTGCAACAAGTCACAATAAGTCATGCATCCCTATCAATATCACACCGTTGTATAAAGAAATCTAAAATGACCTTTAGCTACACTCCCAATAGTTTGACTTCAGCATCAATTACTTGGGAGAGCCACATTATCTTTAGTTCCTCATGTCTTTCAACCCCACCCCCCAACCACAACCCAAATCCTCCTCCTACTTTTGGTTCCAGATGATTCCTGAGTTCCACAAGACAAGACAACCTAATGCATGTAATTTTGGATGTTTTAAGAATTAGATGTGATTAGATAGTTTTAAAGAACTTTCTAGTTTGGCAATCGGTTGTGAGATTTATTAGTTGTTTGTTCTATTTTTTTTTTCTTGTTTTGTTTATCTTCCCTAGTGCATGTTTGCATTTATGAACTAGTTGGTAGAGGGGAACTACCGATGGCTAAATCCAAAAAGAAATGGCAGTGGACCAGCCCAGTTTCTCGTTCTCTTTGAAGACAAACATTCAAATTGATAACCTTTATATGTCAACGTAGCAATTATCTAAGAAAAAATCAAAGCAGCATTGATGTCATTTTGACCATTATGATTAAGATACTAGTACCCATCTAACATATTTGCCTCTTAAACCCACTATAAGCTGCCCAGAGGAACCATCTCAGCATGCTTTCGGTACAAATCTGCTACCTCTAATAAAAGTGGCACCTGTGTTGCGTATATCCCGTACAGATGCTAAATGACTATTATATCCTTCACTTATTTTTCTATTCCAATTGTAAACCACAATCTTAAACCTCAAATAATATTACTGGGACCCAAAATTTAATCTGCATGGGACCCACAATAATCAGCCTAAAACGTAAGAGTACATTATATTATTTATATACGATCATAATGCGGGTCAGTATTTAGCAGATGCAGGTCATGTAATCAGACCTAATCAAGACGTACCATGGAGGATTGAGGAGCCAGAAATTCAATCGAGATGTACAATTGTCAATCACAAGCTCAAGACTTTATTCATCAACAAACAACAATTAAATTATTAAAAAAAAAAACTTTTTTTGTCACTAACTAAATATGAAAACAACCTAGTAATTGGTTAAGTATGTAATGCATAATTTTAAGAGTTCATCTCATAGTTGTCTTATAATCTTCCATATGTGCCTTATATCAATCTTATTCTTATTCCACAAGCAACATTCTATAGAACCAATCCATCTATCCGTCCATTCTAATTCAGTATCAAGCCCCAATACTTCCCTCATAATTAATGGGGTCAACAAAATTTCCTTATGATTACCGATGCATAAAAATGGAGAAGGAAATGAGGGGACAAAACAAATACGCAAACCTACAAACCGTTGGAATTTGTTTAGTAAAATCAAGGAAAAGAAGGTAACATAAATTTCCAGGGCCAGGGGGAAACTCAAAACGAATTTTATTTCAGAAAAAGCAGAAAATTTGACAGGAAGCAGCCAAGAGGCCTTTGGTCCAATGGCATCAGGAAGAAGCACTTAAGTGCTAGGGGAAAGGAGGTCACAAATTCAACTCCTCCTCCAAGGTTATAATCTAACTACTCCAACGACAGTAACTTTTGCCAATCAAAAAACAAATTGACAGGAAACAGCTGACTCCGCCACGTCGAGAAAATGGGGCATTCCAATGCAGGCACATTGGTTTGGTAACAAAACTCCAATTGAACAAACCAGACGCAAATTACAACGAGGTCTTCCCAAAAAAAATCACTCACGGAAGTAGAAACTGGGCAGCACTCCAGAAAACGGGGGGGAAAAAAACAGAGCACATAAACACACACAAAGAATCAAGCAAATTGTGTCTGTTTTCGCCGAATTCCAGAGAGGACACTAACCGTCCTCAACCAAAACAGCAAAGAAACGTAAATTCGAAGTCCTAATCTGCTAACACAACAAACAAACTGAAGATTGTCGGCAAATTTCATGTGATCAATTGACTTGAGGAGCGTCGACCAACCATCCAATTCAGCGAGAGATAAACACGAGAAAAAAATCAACAACAAATACACACACATATACATACATGAATCCAGATATACGTATAGAGAGAGAGAGAGAGAGAGAGAG
>JAOTQK010000022.1:12343588-12363235 GCA_025642025.1 Rhododendron ferrugineum
TGTTTCTGTTAATTAGCTGTTTGACACAACTCCTTAATTATTTTTAGTCTACTTTCGCTTTGATTGTTATATCTTCACTATTCTGGAAATGTAAGAACAAATCTTTTGGTTTGAATGATTTACTTTTAAGCTCTTGCACTCTCTCCTTTATGTAACTTAATAAACTATATATGCAGACTATCTCCAAACCATATTCTACTATAAACAACTTAAAATTAGAAAGCCAGGCACGATACTCCTCGTGCTGGCACGAGCCAGTCACCTAGTTAAACCCTATTATAAGACACTGTGAAGGAAAATCAGAGAAAAAGACAAGAAGCAATTCCAATTTTTCAAGAGGACAACAACTGCATCTAATATTTCAAATCTTTTTTTTTTTTGGGCTAGCTAAGTTAATCAGGACCATTGCATCTCACTACTTGTGCGCGAGTGTTCTTTTTTTTCTTTTTCTTTTTCTTTTTTTGTATTTGTTGGAATTTATTTCCTTAATGGGACTAGTATTTTGGTTTAACTTATAGTAATTGTGGAATTGTTTGGGATTATTTCTCTCCCTAATGGGACTACTAGTTGGGTTTGGCTTATAGTGATTGTGGAGTTGTTTCAAGTTTCATGTAATTCTTATACTTGAATTATCCCAATTGAAAAAAAAAGAGAAAATACTTTAAATTTGGATAAAATAATAGTAAGTAGTTTTGTACTTTTTCTGGATGAGTGGAACTAAGGGTGAGTTTGGATTAAAAAGTTGAGTGACTTATTTTTTTGTCCTTATTAAAATTTTTATTGCATTTGTTTGTTTTGCGTCAAACTTTTGTGACGTATTGTTTCGTCTCGACGAGAGGAATCGAAAATGTAAAAAAATTTGATCGAAACTCATAATTTTTTGAATAAAGACAAAAATAAGTCAATAAGACAACTTTTTTTTACTTATCTTTGTCTTTCTAACAAAAATTATGAGTTTCGATCAAATGTTTTTACTTTTTCGATTCCTCTCACTGAGACGAATCAATAAGTCATAAAAGTTTGATGCAAAACTAACAAATGCGAATTTTTTTTTGAATAAAGACAAAAAAAGAAGAAGTTGCTGTTCCACTTTTAAATCCAAATCACACCTAAAAAGTGAAAGAATATTGACCGAAATCCAAAGAAATACTTAGAATGTATTTATTTGCTTTTGCATGTTGGATTATATAATTCTTCCAAAATCACTCTATATTAGTTTTACTTTGTGGATTTTAGTAGTCACAAGCTTCAAAAAATAAAAAATAAAAATCGGCCAATCCTAAAACTGATTCACTAATGATGATTTGTTTAATTGCTTTTTACTCTACTCATATTTGTAGTTTACGTAATGCTCAGCTAAAACGTTTTTAAAAAAAAACGAAGGAGAACAAGAAAGAAGGGCGTTCTTTTCACACTTCTCCAACCAAGAGGTGTGCTTGAATTTTCATTTGTCAAAATTGCTTGATACCAAAGTAAATAGGTAAGTGGGTAATGATTCCAAAATGAATAGGGAACCTTTAGATTTTATCATTACTTTTATTTTGAAATTGTATCCATAGTTAAACAATGCAGGCACATGAGTTTGTTTCGACAAACAAGAAGGTGGCTAATGTTTCACCAACTTTTTAGATGACTAATAGCTCCAAAAATAAATAACCTTAAGATTTTATCTTTAATTCTATTTCAAAATCATGACAATAGTTAGAATAAAGTAGGCTCCATGACTTAGTTTCAACCAATAAGAAGGATAATATTCACATACTTAATTTTTAGGTGGGTACAAAATATGACTAGAATTCAATGAACCACATGTCATTCGACACGCGGGTAAAGATGTGCTCAAGAGTTTTCCAGTTCGAGCCCTCAAGAGTGGCTAGAAGTTTGTCTGATCCTTACTTAAGAGCTTCCAGATTAGTACTCCTATATCTTAAACCCACTTAGGCTGGGCGGGAAACCGAGCTAAAAGAAAAAAAAAGATGGGAAAAACTGAAGAAGAAGCTCATTGAGGTGCAGCTGAAAGTGATCATCACCCTGTTGCGTATTATAGGAGCGAGAACAAGGAGTGAAAGGGGGAGGAAAGTAGCCAAATGGGCACGTGTTAATAGCTATCATATTATGAAATCATGAGGCAAATAGAATTTCAACAAGTGTATGATGAAACATAGATGTAACTCACTCAACCTATTGATGGCTTTGTGAAATTGTGAAGTCAACATAGAGTACTCTTTTTTTTTTTAATCAGATGTTCAGGCTAGCTCGCGAACCTCGACTAATTCCGGGACCCCGAAGTTATCAATCGAGCAAACTCTCCAATGTCCTCCAAGATTTGGAATGTTTGGCATCATTCACATTCCCCTCAACATTCCTCCCGTCCAAACTAGCCCTATGTACATCCAGTAATTCTCAACTAACAGGTTTTTTAACAAGCAATACTATCCACAAAGCTGAAAGAACATCAAATCTCATGACTAACGCTTGGCCTAGCTTTTAAGAAAGTGGCATTTGGATTCGACATAGCTTTCAGCATCCCAAAGAAACGATCCAAATGCAACGGCCTCCAAAACCAGCATCGTCAGCCCAGAGAAAGTAATAGCAATGACTTCGTCATTAGACGTATCAAGTGAACCGTCTGTAGAAATCCTGATATCCGGCCTTCCAAACAAGGCCTGAGTCTGCTTCTCGATCAAAGAAATCGCTTCCTTGGATCTTATGGTTGCATATCTCTGGAGTGTCTCCGCATCTAAATACATCACATAGGATCTCAGCCTGTATCCCTTACCCTCATCAGAGGAAGTGGGGTCCCCTCCATCACCATCGTCTGGTAGGATACGTATCAATGAATCAGGGTCCCACAGCCGAATTCCGGGTTTTGGATCCTCAAACTTAATCTGCTCTTGTTCGAAACCCTTAGGTAGGGTGTTCATCGATCTCTCGAGTTGAAACCTCTGATCGACCCGCTTCAAGAAATAACCGTACATGATAGAAGCAGCGTATAATTTTCCGAGTTTGATTTTACTGATCTGGACAATGGAATCTAGTGGTCCCACAAAGCGCTCCCCGAGAACAATGGATAGGTGGCTCTGTATCATCTCGAATGCTTCTGGGGAATGGACAGACTCCAGTTTCAGTTCTTGGTTTGGCCAGAAGTCCACCCTGCTGGTAGGGTCTGAGGTAGCTGATACCTTTGGGATCATTGAAATTTCTTTGTCTACGAATTTCTCTACAACCAAACAGTACATTATCTCCTCCAATATCTTCTGTCTTTCCTTCTCTTTGACTTCAGCTATTCTCCTGAAATCATCATCCTTTTGTAAGATCTATCAGGTTGTAATCACCAGCTATTCAATCAGTTAGCACGGGAATGGCACACCAGATAAGAGCAGACCAGTTTTTATGAAATTTTATGCTGAAGCTAAATGGGATAGAGTTTCCATGCAAAATTAATAGTTTTAAAAAGGAACATTGAAAAGCAGGTATCTCGACAGAAAATCTATTGCCAATCGTGACATTTCACTTTTGTTTCTCGAATAAGTATGTTTCCAATCCCAACATACTATGATAGTAGCAAACTCCTAATAAGGGTAAATTTCTAGATGAAGCCATTGGCCACTTCTACTCAACCATCCAGCTACATATCTTTCCCCGTATGTTTCTTTGACGTGAATCAGTCAAACCATTTTGAAAAGCATAAGAATAACCTGAATAAGCACCAGTAAGAATTCATTCATTTAGACAGGTTTTGAGACTGTTCCACTAGAGCTGAAGAGTTGAAACATAGGGCAAAGATATAAATTGGATATGTTAAACAGATCCCTTCATTAGGTAGCAGAAAGAGAAAAATGCAGTTTGGACACCAGAATTAATATTCCAGATTAATGTTAAGAAGCAGCAAAATAAGTTTTCCAAGGTGCGGGTGATCTTTTAACTAAGGACAAGTTATTTACTTTTATCTTCACAAAATATAAGGTTCAACAACGGTCCGAGAATAATAGTAGGATTAGTAACCTGAACAAAAATGCTACATGGCTTAGTTGGAATGCAGTTTGCCATCGTGAGTGAAAAATCTAAGAAAGATGATGATTCTAGAAGGGGGGGTAAAGAAAAAGCCAACAAATGATTGAGTATCGTTATGAAAGATGAACTAGATAACTTACAGCCCCATAAATTTCAGAGGAACCTCTTCATACACACTTGTTTTATCTTATAATCTAACTTCACTCCTCAAATCTACGTTCTCATATTCTCTAAGACATTTAATATTTTCTTTTTGTTCTCAACCTTCACGTGTAATAGTATGAGGCAACTTGAGAGTTAAGATGACAATTGTGAGATATTTGGTTCCTAATGGGTATTGAACAACTAATTATCTCGGTAAAATTTTTATATGAGTGTTAGTATGGAACTCCCGTTCTATCATGTTTATGTTTAAGACTAAAAATAAGAAAGGTACTTATTGAATCCATACTAATCTGGTAAAGTTACTACTTTGACGATTTTCTCCCAATCCAATGCTTCTGCATCACTTGGCTTCTTTTCGATATCCCAGAAGTTATCTTGACAGATGACTCCTCTAAAGGAGCTTACATCTGAACCTCTCTGTTGTATTCTGCTGATTTGACAACTCAAGACTAAGTCTATGCTATTTTCAAGCAACAATGCAGAATCTCACTTTCATAACCTCATTCCTTTATGTTTTTGTATTCCTAATTTTGCACTCTACCCAGTTTGTACCATACCTGTATAGTTTGCTTCACAAACGAAGAAAGGAATTACAAGCCTGAAAACCATTGGACTAAAAGAAGCATAGGGAAACCACCTTTCAGAAGTTAGAATTCGATGTATTATCAATGTTCTAAAAGTCGCTAGGCGGGCGGTTAGTAACCTTCGAGAGATTAATCGGATTAATCGGTGCATATTTATTAGTAATCAGCAATTAATCGTTACTCAGACCTAATCGGATAGGCCCCGCCAGCGGGTAATCGCCGATTTATTCCTTGTTTAGAACACTTTGTATGATAACAAATACCATAGAGAAGGGCAACTGATCCAACATTTCCGAAAGAAAAGCAGGAATCATGTCACAGAAAGTGTTTGCATCAGCTCCACCATTCTTAAACTAAATCACTCCTTGCAGGATATTGTGAGCAGCCTATAGCTCAAACTTTGTACAATCTACCCATGATAAACTTTACTTTGAACCCAAAAGTAACAGAAACTTATAAAGCATCACAATCAATTGTAATTAACAGGGCTGGCATAATCCTACTTAGGAAGTCAGCCTGTCAGAGACCAGGAAACCATAAAACCGAATGCAATCAAGATCTATTGGTCTGGCATCATTTCTGGTTTTCAAGCTCTAATGGTAATATCAAAACAATTGAACCACAACTAAGTGCTGGGGTTTTTGCAAAGACAAATGCTTCAGGGGCCATACAATAGGAGGGCTATTGGGTGCAATCATGTGTGTGTAAGGATATCAAACGCCTTACTTGTAGAGGAGGAGATCTTGCTGTGATGAAGGTTGCATTTCTTCTCTCTGGGCATCTCTTTCAGCTTGAAGGTTCTCAAGCTGCTGATCAATGGCTGCAGGGAGAAGATGTGGATGGGACTGCAGTATTTGTGCTAACAGCTGGCCAACTGGAGAATCAAACTGAACAGGAGCAACCGGTGCCAAATCACCACTTGAACTACTCGATGCTCTCACTACTAAGGATCTTGACTGGGACTTATAATCCAATCCAGTTCCTAGCTTAGTAATGGAATGGGAAGGAGAGCTCTACAAAGTAAACGACATATTGAGAACACAGGAAGGCGACATCTGAAAAAGTAGACCCCAAAGAGTAATATGCTTTCAAAGCCTCAAAAAAAGAAAAAAAAAAAAAACAAACAAAACAAAAGCAAATACAGCCAGGAGTCAGAAGTAGCTAAGCAGTGTAGGATTCTCTGCACAACATGCTCGGTTATCATAATGGGCAGATGGATACTGGGCAGATACTTTTGAGTTTTGTCTGTTCATACAACCCACCCAACCACAAGAAAAAACCCTAATCTGGACCACACAAACATTCTTCAGAAACCTAAACAACAATGCCCCTTAACCTAAAAATCAATCTACTTCAAAAGAACACCTACAGATCTATTCAAATTAACAATATATTGGAATTTAAAGAAATATAAGAACTCCATTCTGAACAAGAAATGTGATGGGCAACCATTAATAAGGTTATTGAGAAGATTAAAAATTATTACATCATATATTAGTTTTCGTAGCCATGGATGAGATGCTTGCTCATTAAAACATCACAAACTAAAGAGTTGAGTGAAAGCACAAAAGAGAAATGATAGTTTATAGGGCGATTAACAATCCTTGCCAGAATAGTACTAGTGGCTCTAGGAGATAGTTGCAGCTGTAACGCCATATCAATATGTTCAGAGCTTAGTGACATAATCCTTCAGTTTCGCCTTCACTCACACTCTCAATCCTTGTTTTCGAGAATTTTAATAGTTTATGACGTTCTTGAAAGACGCTTTCTCGCTCGCGTTCACACATTATGTGACTTAGGTTAAGAGTATCCCAATATCCAATCATTTTACCTATGCCTCCAATATAAGAAGCACATCTATTTGTACGAAGGAGGCGTACCCACACTTCTTACGTGTCTCAAATCAATTGTTAAATTCATGGTACCCTTCATGGACATGTTGATTATTGGAGACACCTACTGGCATATAAATGTAAATATATTTTTGAAACAATTTTACGCATACTTCAAGGTGCAAGACTTGACACGTTGTTGTGTTCCTTCTTTCTTCATGTGTAAATAAACAAACTTACAGATAGGCAAAACTCAAAGTGTCATCGAAAATATTAGAGTTTTGAATTTCCATAGATCATCAAACAGATCTTTTTACGGTGGCTAGTGCTGGTGTGTGTGTGTTTTACAGGCCGAAAACATCTCGAATCCAATATCATTAGGCCTTTTGGCTTTCATTTCCATTCTCACAGAAACGTTCAACAACGTGCACGCATAATAATAGTTTTAAAATTAAAAGCTTACTCTGATGAAACCAGAAGAATTGCGTGGGAATTCAAGCAATACGAGCACATATAATATCTATTCGTGTATCACGTAGTATCTGGTATGCGAGGAAGTAGAACTCTTACTCTGAAGAATCCAGAAGAAAGACAGAACTTGGAATCGGAGAACGAGTTTGAATGCTTGAATTCCGGCGACTTGAAGCCGCAAGCAGACGGCAGAGCCACCAGTACGTCGGCTACGACTGCGGAAATCCGCATATCTCTTCGGGAAATCTCAGGTGCCGTTAGGGTTTCGATGGAAAGGGAGAGCAGAGGTAAACGGGAGTGTGGAATACCGGTAATTGAAACAGAGAACAACGGGGTGAATTTTTTATTCGTGATTTCTGATCTTTTTCCACGGCGGTCACTGACGTGGCGCTCTTCAGACAGTTCGATTTTTAACGGCAACGGTTCCTGTGATTTGCCGAACTGTTTTTTTGTTGCATCTACATTTTTGGCTGCGTTCTCTTTAACTTTAACTTAAATCTCAAAATTGTCCTTATTATTATTTTTTTTGTATTTATTAATTTTGTACCAAATTTTTATGGGTTATTGATTCATCTCAACGAGATGAATCCGAAAATTAAGTTTTTTTTTTTTACTTTTACCTAAGTATTTTGAGAAATAACTATTTTTTAGCTCAAAAATGTCAACCACTAAAATGAAATTTTTGAGTTACAAAATGGTTATTTCTCAAAATACTTTAGTAAAAGTGCCAAAATTTTACTTTTTTGATTCCTCTCGTCGAGACGAATTACCCACTAAAATTTAGTGTAAAACTAACAAATGCGAAAAAATTAAAATAAGGACAAAGTTTTCAGATTTAAGTTAAGTTTAAGTTAAATCAAATAGAACGTTAACATTAATGCTATGTAAAAAAGAAATCTATCCAGAAAGTACCTCGAAAAGGGTAATCAATTTCCCGATTATCTTTTGAGGTAATCTGGATTCTTGATTTTTCCTTTGCGGAATATTTTTTGGGTAGGTTTTCTATGTACGTAGCATTGCTCACAGCGGTTTTTTTTTTTTTTTTGAAAGGCAAAAAAATTTCATTAATCTCTGAAATTGTTACAAAGATTAATAGGATTAAGAAGTGATGACATCATATTCCTAGTCGAGATCCAATTGAGTATACAACGCAAACAATAATCCTATGCCCATCTGAGTATTTTAATTTTGGTAGTGGTTGGAGAGAGAAAAATGGTAATGAGTAGAGAGAGGGGTAATGAGTAGAGAGAGATAGAAAGAAAAATGAAAGTAATAATTTGGGAAATAGGATAATGATTAGAAAACAAAATTAAAAAGAGAAACAAACAAAGCCGTAATTACTAGTATAAATAGATCAGAAAGGAAGGGGAGTTTTTAGGTTCAGAAAATACGTTTGCACAACAATTGTGCACTAATCGCGATGTAAGGTCTACTACGGGTTCCACACAAATGATTTAGGCTGTTAAATGACCTCAATCCAATATGTAAAGGTACTCGATCCAAATATTTAACCTTTAAAGATCCTCAAGGATCCGTTTGATTAGCAAGAAAAATATAATAGAAAGTGAAAATAAGAGAAAGTGAAGTAAAAGAAAAGAAAAAGAAGATATATTTTTCTTTCTCACATCCGTTTGATTAAGATGAAAGTTTTGCAAGAAAATATAGAAGTTAGAGTAATAAAAAAAATTTCCCCACACTTTTTTGTGAGAAAAAGTAAAGCGCGCGCTTCCTAGCTTTAGAGGGTTGTACGGAAAAGTTTGTTTTCTATCACTTTCTAGGACACTCTTGCTAAGTGAATACCAAAAAAGTACAGTATATATATTTTTCTTTTTCTTGCACTTTCTACCATTATCTCGCTAATCAAACGGACCCTAAAACTAAATGAAAAGTTAGATGATTAGATCAAGTATTTATAGGTATCAGATTGAGCTGATTTTTGGCGAGAGTTTTTGAAAAAATATTATACATATAGTGAGCCCCGCATTGCGATCTGTGCACAATTACTGAGCAAGTAGTCGGGTTGTTTTAGATTTTGGAGTCCTACACAAGAAAAAGGATAATGGTACATATCAGTGCACAAAATCCTTTTTGGGTTTCAAAAAAATGACCGGAGCCGTTCATTTTGTTTAAAATACATTATATATGATCCTCCTAAGAAATAAGCTCAATTCGGTATTGGTAAGGACGTTTGCGAAATATCAAATTTTACTTTAGAATTCAGGCCTAAATTCTGGGACAAAGTTGGACGTTTTGTATACGCCTTAACCGATATTGGATTGACTGATTTTTCGTAGGGACCGTAAATAAAGTATTATAAACAAAATGAGCGATTTCGATCAATTTTTAAGACCCAAAACGGGCCGAAAATGATATGTGTACGCTGGTACAGATATGATATCTGTTTAGATTTCATACTAAGCTAGTAATTTTTAAAAGGAATTCTTAAAAAAATATTTTTAACAAATTGAGCGGCTCCGATTATTTGTGTGAAATTTCGAAGTGGGCCTTGATAAGACAGTTACATTTGGTCTACACCAAATGATGTACGCGTAGTTTTATTGATATGCAAACCAACTATGGGTACCGATGGTGCACAGACAGTGTGTGGGCCCACACAAATAATCTAAGCCATTCAATAATTTTACAATAATTTTTCGAGGAACCTTGCGAGAAATTAGCTCAATTGGATATCTCTAAGTGTTTGATCCAATTTTATTTTTCATACAGAATTTAGGATTTTAACTGCTGAATGTGAAAAAGAAAATTTTTCTAAAAATCGCTTGAACATTTCATGGATTCTTAAAATAACCGAAAATGATATGAGTACTGACCGGAATGTAGGGAAATCGTACCGACGGCCGTGCCGGTCCGTCTCCGGCCACCGGACGGCCGATCCGAGCCGTCCAAAAATTCTAAAAAAAAAAACCAAGGGGGCTTTCGCGGGAATAAACGGCATCCGATGTGTGTAGAGTGCTTGATCTAAACACCCTATTTTTTGTGTATATATGTATATGTGTATATACATGAAAAATAGGGTATTTAGATTGAGCACCCAACAAACATCGGATTCCGTTTATTCCCGCGAGGCCCCCTCGGTTTTTCTTATAGAATTTTTGGACGGCTCGAATCAGCCGTCCGGTGGCTGGAGACGGCCCGGCGAGACCGTCGGTACGATTTCCCTACATTTCCGGTCGGTACTCATAGCACAACTCGGAAATAACACCTGAAATTTTGAAAATATCAAATTTACTACTAGAAAATTAGGGTCTCACAATTTTTTTTTTCACAGGAGGAAAAATATGACTCCCTTCCTACGGAGCCGAGATCTTCTGCGTCAAAAATTCTTGTACCTTTGCACTGAGAGGTTTTCCGGCCGCTCAATCTCGGGCCTTGAAAAAAAACCCCACACAATCCAATGACCGAGAACTCCTCCGCACAACAACAAAGGGGCACAGATAATCTCGCGTCCGGTCTTGAGTCGTTAAGACTCATAGACTGGTCCGACTATTTCGGCCTAACTCGATTTATTATTGGTGCATACGTAACCATTCGCCCGAGCGTATAACAGCCGTTGGATCATACAATTGTCCATCCAGTCATCGAAATCAGCCAGCAAAGCTCAAACGCACCATCGCAGAAGAGAGAGAGAGAGAGACAACGCAGCAGATTTGGGTTTTCTTTTTTTCTCCTGCTTTCTGCAAATCCTCTAAACAGTGAATATCGTCGATCACTGTTCACAAACCCTCAATCGAACACTGATAATCGATCCCTCTTTACCCTCACTTTCTCCCTGAATCACCGCATTCTAGATTTCCTCCTCAAATTTGCCCTAGAATTTGTTGGCTGATTGATAGGCACTGAGTTGACTTGCTCGAGTTGCGGTATGTTTCACTCATCAAGCTCAATTCTACATGCTTGCTATGTCGATTTCGTTTTTCTCCTTTTAGGGTTTTGAATATCAATTGTTTTTTATTATTTCGATCGATAATAGATTATTTTCCTCTTATAAAATTTGGGACAATCTGATGTAAATGTTGAATTTTTCGTAACTTTGTTAGCTCCATTAAATGTTGCACATATAAGGAGCACCACGCACCTAAAAGTTGAATTTTATGATTCTATTCAAGCAATTCTGTATAAATTGTTATTAACAGACTAGGCCGTAATTTTACCTAAAAATAATTGCTTATCTGACAATATATCCAAATTACATGAGTGGTTGAAGCTATCTTTCTCTGTTTACCATTATGTATCTTTGATAGTTTTTTCCCAGATAAATAGAGCTGGTAGGTATGAGTGTAAAGTTTTAATTCAAAGGCATCGTTGTAATATTATTTACGTATTGAAGGATGGTTTTGGGGAATTCTTGAGGTGTTGGTGCAGTTGATTCATGGGTAGTAGTGAGATGGACAAACCTGCAAAGGAGGTAAAGGAGCCGAAGACACCTACCCCTACCCCGCAGGTATACTCCTCTCCTTCATTGTTTGCTTTTCGTTTTTTACAAGCATACGAAGGGTGTTTTGGAAATCTCGTGTAAGGTCTGTTGTTCTTTGGTGTTGTTCAGGAGCAGTCTTCATCTACACCCACTGGCACGCCGACTCCAGACTGGTCTGGTTTTCAGGTTCTTACATCAAACATGTTCAATTTGGTCCTTTTCTTTTCACTGAAAGAGTTTTGTTAGTGTTAGTTATTTGGTAGAGATTGTGTTTGTAACAGGCATATTCTCCAATGCCTCCACATGGGTACTTGGCATCGAGCCCTCAAGCTCACCCCTACATGTGGGGAGTTCAGGTATGTATCTTTTATTTTCAATGAAATTGTTCTTTTTAATTCTGTTTACTTTGTATTTGTCTGATATCCTTAGCGTAGAGACTTTGTTTTAGGAAAGGGAGAGTTTCGAGATTACTTTAAGCAGTTGTGTGAATTACCAAACCAAACCAAACCAAACCAAACCAAACCAAGCCTTGTGTCCCAATCAATTGGGGTCGGCTACATGAATCCTATTTTTCCTTTGAGCTCTATCCAGGGCTACCTGTTCATTGTAAGCCCAAATCTTTCCGCATCACGGCATCCAAAGTCAATTTAGGTATTCCTCTTCCCCTAGCCCTACTATCCACTATTGTCATGTCACTCTTCTAGATAGTTGTGCGACACTTATGGTATGTCACTATCGTTTCAAGAACCAAGCTGAGCTCTACGTTGGCTTGTGAATTGATCTTCATGTAGTCAAGAAAGTGCTCAAGTAGTCTGGTAATGCTTGGTAAAGTTTGTTTGTCATCCTAACCTAGTTTCTACTTGGTCTGGTCTTGCATTCATTGTGCACAAGACTTGAAAGGTCTTAATTCCAGAGGTAACTTGCTCAATGGCCTGTGCTATTGGCCTACATCGTTGCTGCCTACCTGTCATATCGTCTAGAACCTGTTGGGTTGTTTTACCGGAGCCTTTGTGCACTAGGCTCAACCTTTTTGGTTCAAAGATCTTGTCTTCAAGCACATCAGTATTCGTGTTTTTGGGTACTTTGAGGTTATAGCAATGTACATGACTATGTTACACACCTGTTTTTTACAAGTGGAGCTCAGCTTGTTTTGTAGTTTGGGATAGCTACAAATGTCACTTTGAGCTTGGTATTTTTGTTGGTAAGCAAGCTTGGATGAGTTTGTAGTTTGCACCCTTGTTCACTTGACAGCTCTAAAGTTTTTCTTATCTGAACCATACATCTGATATTGGATGGATATGAGAACAGCCTGCTGGTAGTTTCGAAATGCCATTACTCGTGCAGTCGTGTCATGTGGTTGCTTATGGATTAGCCCTTGGTGTTGACTGATAGATGTTCAATATGAGCACAATAACTACAATACATGGGACAGCATTGAATCAAGCTGCTTAATATTGATTTTGTTGGGCTAGCTGATAGGGTAAAGTCTCGTACAACCAGCAGAGATAATGTATGGAACAGTTTGAAAAATCGTTGACTTCATGAAAGTGATAGTAGTTAGAAATTGTTGTGAAGTGTTATTTTGATTTTTGGAGCAAATCTGTGAACTTAGCTGATAGGGTAAAGTCTCGTACAACCAGCAGAGATAATGGATGGAACAGTTTGAAAAATCATTCAAACTGCAGCTCCTTGTGAATTAAATAAGAACCTTTGTTTTGGAGAAATATTTTGTTGACAATACCTTGAGCTTCATCTTTTCACAGTATTGTATTCAAACTGAGATAATTAGGAAAGGGTAGCACTGAAGATTAAAAGGAGGTTTAGAAGTTGTGCACGATGGCCATGATTTTATAATTGTTGGTGGACAGGAGGACTTTAATTGCATGGCCTAAGCTGAGGACATGTCTCTTCGTGAAAATGAAGCTCTCATATGAAACTTAGAAAAGGAAAAAAAAGGGCTCGCTCACAAAAAGCTTTCTGTTAGTGCGAAATTACAATGATGGACATATAGAGTTTTTAATCCACAAGATGTATCTATTTTGATCTTAGCATAATATGACATAAAAGAATAGAAAGTTTGACAGGTTAAGACATTATTGAACACATGCCAAGATGCTATCGCTACATGCCTTAAGATTGGGTGAATCCTTCTAATATAAACCACTTTAAGTGCATAGGTGTCACTGTTTAGGCTTAACTTATCAATTGTAGCATTCAACTGCTGGACAGTTTACTGGCGAAACCAGTGGACTGCAAACTAGAACTGAACATTCTCTAAAGTTATTCAGCACCTGATTAAGTACTAATTAAGTCAAGTTGAATTGGAGATCCAAATAGGGAATGTCCATTTCATGGATTCTTTTGGTTGGAATGGCCGTACTTTTTATTGAAATGTAAGTACAAAGAATGCTGCTTTAAGTGCCTGATTGTGGTGCATAGCTTTAGTGAATAGTTACTCTTTCCTTTTGCTTGTTGATCGTCTTCTTCTAAGTAGCTTAATTTTTTTTGTCTATGTGCAGCACATCATGCCACCCTATGGTACACCACCTCATCCGTATGTTGCTATGTATCCCCATGGTGGTATTTATGCTCATCCGTCTATGCCTCCGGTGATTCTTGCTGATTATCTTTTTCTTTGTGTGTGTGTGTATGTGTGATCGAATCGTACCCTTGTTGTCTTGCTGTCATTAACTCTCACACCATGTTTCAAACTCGAACAGGGATCTTATCCTTTTAGTCCTTTTGCTATGCCTTCCCCTAATGGCATTGCTGAAGCTTCTGTGAGTTATTTGAACCACTTACTCAATTCCTTGTCCATAGAATATGTTGCTGACACATCGACTTCATTTAGTATGACATGTAAATTGGTTTGTAGGGCAATACGCCTAGCAGCATGGAAGCAGATGGGAAGTTGCCTGAGGGGAAGGAAAAACTACCGATCAAAAGATCTAAGGGAAGTTTGGGCAGTCTTAATATGATTACAGGAAAAAATAATGAACCTGGTAAAACCTCAGGGGCATCTGCGAATGGAGTCTCTTCCAAAAGGTAATATGTATGTGTATGGGTGATAAATTGTGTGGCCATAAACAGTTTTCAATAGCTATTCCATGTCTTATGTGTGCTGTCAGTATGCAATGAGAACAGGATTCGAGTTTCTCAATTCTGAACTCGTCGTTAGAATCGAGCAATGGGCAGTCAGATGAATTTGGTATAGAAAGGTTACAATGGGAATGATGCATCACGTGGAGGGGTGAGAAGGGGAAGAAAGTGACTTTGGCTACAACTGTTGCACTAGGCCACAATCTTAAACTTAAAACACTCTCAAATCCTCATTAATCAAGTCCAACGATTACAGCATATTTGAAAAGGAAATCTTTCGCCCCGAATGAAATAAGCTTGAAGAAGAGAAACTAGATTATAACAAAATTTTTATTAGACATTTTGAAAATTGTTAATTAAAACTCCAATTGACATATACATTTTGTAGCTAAAAGGAAGCATTTGTTAATTGTTAGTAAGAAGTACATTTTGTAGTGGTCTCCTTGTGAGATAAACAGAGGCATTTAATTATTGATCATAAGTAGTATAGTTTGTAGTAAGTGCCAAAATGAAAGGGGTGTACAAAGTACATAGCAAGTGTTAGAGCTTGTCCCACATTGGTTAAATATAACCGCCAAACCTAGTATATGAGCCTGGGTGGCCTATCCACTCATTGCCAATTGGTTTTGAGTTGGATGCTTTAACAGCTAGCATACAAATTACATTGCTCTATCCCTCAGCAGTCAGCACCATCAAAAAGTTTCCATGCTATGGAGAAAACCCCATGCAAAACTATTCCGGTGGTTCTCCTTGCAAACTGATTATTTATGAAATAGGAACCCCAGAAAAAACTCTTTACCCCGGAACTCAAGGCTACAATCTTCTTATTTCTTTGAACCTGAATGCGCCAATTAAACCATAAAGACCCATCAGCTAGGTTTCGTTTCTGCTAGGGCATTTTCCCCCTCCCGGAGATTAGGTATCAACTTGCAGTTTGGACTTGGCATCAACTGTGTTGTTCCCTAACAGCAGCTTATCATTTTCCCCTTCATTATTATGTCAATTTGCAGAGTTGTTGAAAATTGTCTGCAAGATTCATCTTCTCAGCATGTTATATTTACTGATTCTATTTATTGGGTTGTGTTTGCGTTGGGCCTTAAATAGCCCCTGCTACCTTTTTGCTTCATGATATTTGCAGCCTATTGTAGTAACTGTCACTGACTTCTTCTGGTATCAGTCTCATGGTACTCATATAACTGATGTTGGGTATGTAGTGCTGAAAGTGCAAGTGAAGGTTCAAGTGAAGGAAGTGACGCAAGTTCTCAAAATGTAGGTACTATTAACACGGTTTGTTGAAAATTGTTGGATTGATTTGGTTAGACAGCTATTTCTTAGACATCCATTTTCTGCATGGAACTGCAGTTTTATGGAATACTCTCATTTTTATCGCATTTGTCTTATTTGTTGAAGTTTAAATTTTGCAGCATTTGTGATGCTATCTTTAAGTATGCCCACATCTTGATTTACGTCCTTTTTTACTTGTATTTGGTATCCCATGATTGCTTCAAGTACAAGACATTTTGGCATGGTTTGCTCACGTGGAGGGCTGGTCCACTGTCTTCTGCTTACCCTCCTTCCACAGGATTTTTAGTGTTGGTTCTGGTTTATGGAAATCACTTGTTAGGTTGCGTTGTGGTCATAGAGTAGGATGTTGTCATGTCCTACTAGTCAAATATTCTATACCTTCATAATCAACTAATAGCTGCTGATTATTTGTCTCCAATGGATAAAGTGGCTGCATATGTTTGTTCAGCCATGACGTAATTCCTTTGTATGTAAAATTGCAAGAACAAATTTGTGTCACAAGTTATTCTTCTACATAACATAAAAAAAATTAACACAATGTTTTATGTAGAAAGAGCATCGTAGCTTTGGTCCAAGGAGTAAGGGTTTCAAACTGTACGCCGCTAACCTATTTAGGGCTGCACCCCCACTGCCAATCAATTTGGCACCAGTCTGCTCAAGGGATACACCAGTCCATTCGGAAACTGAGAATATTTTCAATCTCCCTCAAGTTTTTACAAGGATGTAAATGGAGCACAAATATACCTGCATACTCTGTAACTGTGACTGGATGAGTTATCTGCCAAATCCTCTCTTTAAGCAGTGAACAATCTTCATAAGAAGTTTAGATGAAATCAGAGGCACTCTGAGGTTTTTAACAGGTTAGGTACCCACCTGGATATGGAGAGCAGAAGTTAAGTCCCTCTTCAAACCATTGTCTAGGTCTAGCCCTAAGAAGAATATAGCACTCCTCTACAAACTAGGTTTTAAACCACAAATAAAATGAAATTCTTCTAGAGCTTCCTTAACAATTGAAAGAGACTGTGAATCAGCTCCACAAATGAACAGGTCATTTACCTTGAAAGGGTGAAATTTCAATTCCTTGTCATATGTTTCAAAGTTGTGGTACCAGAAAAAGCTTATACCCTAGAGGCCTAGACCCTAGTGAATTATGTCTTGGAATGCTCGTTCCGAAATATGGTACACCACTACACGTACACATTCCAAAACAGTGAGTTTAGTACTCCCTCTGTCCCAAAATATTTGTCCGGTCCGCAAAACGAGGACTAAAAAATAATGCATTTCTTTCCATAAAAAATTCAAACTTTTTTCATAACTTACAAGAACTCATAGATATCTGATGAATTGTTGAAATTTTTTTGAATTTTTCTTGCAAAAATTGTATTATTTTTACGTCTTTGTTTTGCGGACCGGACAAACATTATGGGACGGAGGGAGTAATCCAGAGCGATTCCAAAGTTTTTCCCTTCACAAATTAGCGAGGAGTGGAGCTTTAGCAAGATCATCACAAGAAAAATTGGTTATAGGGCTTCTAGAACTGTCTTATGCATGTGTATTTAGACACAATTCTATATTTTGTTGGAAAATCTGCAATGAAAATAATGAAATAAGTAGATTCTTAGATTACAATCTACAGAGGCCTACCTGCACCATACCACAATTCGGGCATGTAGCGTACCGCGTTCCTGTACCCGTTCCTCGTACCGAAATGGTATGCGTCCCACGTAACATAGTTCAAACTGGAAAACAACCCTTGCATGACCACTGTATTGAGATAAAGTTTGTGGAAGTCGAACATGGGTGTAAACATGAGGACAAATTTGTGGTGGTTATACTTTTCTAGTTATCTATTCTTCACTATGTATTGCATTGTTTGGGAGCTGATCAAATCATCAAAAAACAAAATGGACATTGTTTGGGTGAGTGTTTTAATTAATAAAATTGCACTAATTGGAAGACCAAACTCGACGGTTAACCCTGTGAATTGTGTCATACATGGATAACAAACACAAATTCATTTATCATCATAAACGTGCCCTGCCATGTGTGTCCTCTGTATGCTTGACCTGTTTTTCTCATGTCGATGGCATCGATATTATTTAGCTTTCAGACTTAGATGCTTTTCGTGTTGTTGCACGAGTTGTGGAATAATCTTCTTTGGCAAAGGCTGTAATACTTACAGGGCTGTTTTTGAGAAGTATCCGTGTGGCATAAATATCCCCTCACGGGGAAAATAGGGTTCTGTTACTTATCAACACGTCAATTTTAGTACTTCAGATATTTACCTATTATTTTGGTGGTGGATGCTTCCGAAAGTCTTTTCTTTAAATACATGTTAGTATTACCTACTATATTATGCAAGGTCCCACGCCTTATATATGTGTTAGTCTGTGCTAGATCAGCTATTGTCCCAAGAGATTAAGTTGTTAGGGATATGGGCCTAGCATTCTATGTCCGGCGATTCTCCTTTACATGCAACCTAGCTTGCACATGGAAATGCAATCTTCCCCAGCTATAGGAAGCCAAATACAATCAGAGAAGTAGATTCAATGACAACAAATGATTGGGGAAAGTTTTGTATCCAAAATCGTGCAAAAACCATAACTTTGATGCCCGTGTAAATCACTTTGTTACTTTTGACTCTTCTAAATACTTGGAGTACCTGTGTCAGGCATTTGCTTCTTGGGTTAGGGTATAGGATATATGTCCAACATGAGTGGCTGGCTGTCCATACTACAAACATGCTTAATATTTTTGAGTTAAATGTATAAGTGCTCATAAAACTTCCATATCATGCATGCGATGTGCTCTTTTTTTGGGTAAATCCATGCGATGTGCTCTTGTACCTTGTAAACACAAATTTATCCTTGAAAGTAAGATAAGTATGTCGATAAATACAATTATCTCGCCTTGCCCACACGTCTTCTGATACACGAATTATTCTAACTTGACATTTTGACAATGGTCACAAAAATGTATTTGAAGCAATTGAGGACTATGTACCACGTCATTTTACTTTCAATAGTGTTGTGTGATCTCACTTTCATGTCTTTTTTTTTTTTTTTTTGATGTTGAACAGGACTCACAAACGAAGCCTTCGGAAGGTTCGATTCTAAGAATGTGCCCTCTGAATGAAGTCACTAATTTTGCATATTTCCATAGTTGTCTGATATTTTTTGCAATGCTTTTTTTACAGCTGAAGCATGTCGAAATGGTGTAGCTACGCATGGTTCTCAGAATGGAGGACCAAATACACTTCCAACCATGGTTAATCAATCAATGGCAATTATGCCAATGCCAGCTGTAGGTGCTCCAGGTGGTGTCCCTGGTCCCACCACAAACTTAAATATTGGTATGGACTACTGGGGTACTGCAACTCCTCCTACCCTCCCTGCACTGCATGCGAAGGCATCTCCTGCTCCAGTTGCAGGGGGGATGGTCACTGCTGGATCTCGTGACAGCCTTCAATCACAGCTGTGGCTACAGGTTTCCCCTCAGTCCCTCCTTGTATTCTCTTTCTGTCCATGATTTTATCTTCTCATCTAATTCACTTGCTTTATTCTCATGGTTGTGCTTGCTAAATTAATTCTTTTCAAAGTTGCAAATAGTATTGCCTTTTTGACCAGCTTTGGTGATCACATCATGTTTGGTAAGGTCATAAGAAGTAGGATTATGTTCCTCTCCACGTCTCCTTTATGGGTGGTGTAACGCCCCAAGTAAACCACTGGCCCAATACCTTGAT
>JAOTQK010000022.1:12372213-12391704 GCA_025642025.1 Rhododendron ferrugineum
ATGGGTTCAAGTCATAAGTACCATCTTTTTCTTATTAATACTTCCTGTATCTCTTGGTTTCCCAACATAACTGGACAGAGGAAACATATAGTATTAATTCCCACCGAAACAAATTGGAGAGAATAAATAGAAGGAGAGAGATTAATTGCAACCTGCTAGTTTAGGAACAGAACTCCAACAGCCATGGCCATGGGTGGTGATGAAAATTTACACATCTATCTTCTGACTTCACTCAACGGGCCCTTACAGGGCTGGACCATGCTATTTGTTCCCAAATCATTAAAAGAACTACTGAGGTTTGATTCATTTCCAATGACTAGTCATTTTAAGAAGCAATGCTTTTGAACTGGATTGGACACAAACCAGATCCAAAAAGCATTTCACTTCAAACATAAATTGGTAAAGCTAACGAACAACTACGAATCAAGAGAATTGGGAAAACTGTAGCATAAACACCTAATACTTAGGTTTCTGATATTTCACGGGAAACCATGATACTTCTGTAAAGCTTAGAAATTAAGGACAATAAAGGGACAACCTCACAGCACCAACCAGAAAATCTAGCACTTAAAATTACGACCACCTGTCATAGAGATTATATTGATTACCCATCCACTCTATCGAAAGACATACATTGGTAACCAAGAAAATAGCCAATCAAGTGTATGAATTGGCTGTTAGCAAGTACCCAACTTCTTACTTTATAGTCTTTACGACTCTTCAACAAGTAACATTCTTGCAATCTTCTAAGTCTCTTTCTTGTATTGTATGTAGGTCGATTGGTTGAAAGAGAAGATCGATATTTCATCACTTTTTGCTACAGATGGAGATTATGATCTTGCTAGTGTTGGACGTTGGATCTCAATTGAAGTTTTTGCATTGATGTCTCCTTTTTTTTTGTAGAGCCTCAATGCTCCTTTTTTGTATGAAGAAATAGCTGGGATGATCCTTTTTTGTATGAAGACATAGCTAGGATGCTCCTCTTTTGTATAGCTTGTATAGCTGGGATGCTCCTTTTTTGTATAGTTGGGCAACTTTCCTCCACTACAAGAAAAATTACATTGGGTGACGAATGAAAATTGTCACAAATTGCATGTTTTTCGTCACAAATAATATAGGTGACGAAAAAAAAATTGTCGACTAAAGGTTGTCGAGGATTCCTACCTGGTGACGAAATCTATTTTTTGTCACCTATAGTGCCTTTTGATGACGAAATATTTCGTCACCGAAAAGTGTATAATTGGTGACGAAATTTTTTTCCTCGCCTATCGTGCTTTTTGACGACGAAAAAATTCGTCACCGATGGGTCACTTCGGTGACGAAATTTTTTGTCACCAATATAAGAAATCGGTGACAAAATTTTTCGTTGCAAAAGATATTTTCATATGGAAAAAAATCCTTCTTTCTTGCTCTAGCTGGGTTTCGAACCCGAGTCTCTTGAGTTTTTCGCGCAAGCTTCAACCAACTGCACCACACACACTTTTCAGTAAATATTTGAAATATCTAATATATAACATATATGTTTAACATGAAAATATATTTTGAATGTAATTTTGAACCTTTAAACATTAAAATTAACAATTTTGATAAACATGAAAGTTGTAGGCAATTGAGTTATTGTTCAAACCCAATTTGAATTATCTCAATCGGAGTTTTTAGTAAAGAGTTATGTCCGAAATACATTTAGTGACAAAGCGTAATTCATAAATTTCGTCACTAAAGGTACCAATTTGACGACGAAATATATTTTTCGTAGCTGAAAGCGTTAAAATGGTGACGAAATTATTTTTTGTCACCAAACTTAAGCATTTGGTGACGATAAAAATATTTCGTTACTAAATTGGTCTCATTTGGCGACGAAATATATTTTTTGTCACCAAATGATTATCTTTGGTGACGAAAAATAATTTCGTCACCTTTTTTAAGCTTTCAGCGACGAAAAATGTATTCGTCGCCAGATGGGTACCTTTGGTGACGAAAATATTTTTTTCGTCGCTAAACAGGTATAATTGGTGACGAAATTATTTCATCACGGAAGTTGTCAAAACAGTGACGAATTTATTGTTTTGTCGCCAAATATACTCATTTAGGGACGAAATTAAATTTCGTCGCCACTTTTTTGTCACCAATTTTCATTTTTCTTGTAGTGGTACGTTCATATTTGTGCACATTATATGATCTGCAATTTTGATGCATTTCGGTAAATTGAAGGGAAAACTTCACTTACATAGAGGTGCTAATCGAGCCAAACAAATCTAACATAGCATTGTTCGGGCTTGGCTTGACACTTTGTAACTAGTGTTCAAGTTTGGCTTGAGCTTGAGAACTTTTTGGGACTAATATTTGTGCAAGCTTGGCTTGCACAATTAGTTTTGTGCTCGTGAGAAGCTTGACTTGGCTTGTAAAATATACAAGCCAATCTCGAGCTTCCAACCTTGACTTTAGGCTCATGAAGTTTCAAGCTTTCAGGAAGAACAATTACCTAGAAAAAGCAAGCTACGTAGAGTTTAAATGAAAGGAGGGAAGTTGAAGAATGTTACCACTTAATTACCTCTCTGATCTTTGCTGAGAAAATCCTAGATAGAAGAATGTGATAGCATCCCCAAATTTGCTCAATAATTGCTCCATGAAAGAATTGTATACGATTTAATGTAGCCCTAAATTTCTATATCTCACCTAGGAGGTTTTCTTTTTGATGCAATAGTACTATATAAAACTTGTGACATATCTATATTGAAGTAACTCATATATCATATTTTGGAATATTTATTAATGTACCCCTATATGTTTATTATTTACAGAATGCACTCCTTTGTTCACAAGCCTATTGAGTATGTTCAAGCTTGGCTTGAATTCATAAACAAAAGAAAACGTGATTGAGCTTGGCTTATATTTTTTATAAACAAGTTTGAACAAGCCAAAATTCAAGTCAAGCTCAAGCTGTTCGGTTCGTTTAGCAGCCCTACACTTACACCCCTGACGAATGGACTCCCAATCTTTATTTATCGACACATAAGTTTGTGCATGCATTATGCATATTAAACAAGTCCATCCCCCTATGTGCTGTAAAGAATTATTTCAAACTATCCACTAGAATGAAATCATCAATTAATTATAAACGGACGAAACGGTGTTTAATCTAACCTTATCTTCATGTTCAAAATTATTGATTTATGTGGAGTTAAAATATTCTGATCTTATCTGATCAAAAGGTTAAGAGTAGATTCTTGTATATTATATTAAAGTCTTTTAACTTATTCTCCATAAAATTACTTTTGAATGATTATAATACCCGAAAACACTCTTTGCAGTTTAAATTTGAATTGCAGAGTAGCCAAATCCTACTTTAAATATGACAACTACGATTACGGGGCTGATTCTGGTAAAGCTAGAAGCTGTTCAAATAGCTATTTGTAATCAAGCTGTTTTAATTTAGTATTAACAACTTTACAAAAACCAATAAATTGTAGCGCAAAAATCTACGGCGACCCGCTCCTACCTCATGCGACGCAACGCATCCTGCCAAATTCTCGAAAATATGCACATTTTTCCTATTGGTTGGAGAAAAGGCTAATGCAATGACAGATGCAGGAAATTTGGTGAGACGATCTGGTTATACTTTTCCTAATTTTGGAATGACCATACATATCGGAAACAATTACGATGGTGACCTTCTATACTTTTCCTAATTTTGGAATGGTACACGCCCTGGGTTGTCCAAATGGTTCGGACGGATGCCCAGTCTATGGGAGTAATTCTCATGGTTTGGGGTTTGATTTTTCACCGGGTTAATACCCTGAAGTAAGTAGGGGGTCATAACTGGTGTGGCTGTGCTAGCTCCTCCGAAGATTTGAGGAGTGCAGTCTGGTCTATTTAGTGGCCTAGGTGTAAGGTTGGTTCTCGATTAAAAAAAAGAAAAAGAAATTATCGTTCGTAAACTTGTACCAAAGAAAACCAGAACGGTTTTTCTTTTAATGATCGGCATTCGGGTCAGTTTATAAATGTGCATATTAGTGGCTGTTTCACATAACTTTTTTTTGGAATTTTTGTCTTAATTTAAAAATTTTGCATTTGTTAGTTTTGAGTTAAACTTTTGTGGATTATTGGTTCCAAATGAGATCAGCTTCGTAGAACCTGCAACGAAGAATATGACTATGAAAATTCTAATTGATTGGATATCGAACAAGTTGCATCTCATTATGTAAAATTCACGGCACAATAATATATTCACACCACTTCACAAAATAAAATTCAACTTGTTCACGTACCAATTGATATCTGAATTATTGTAACTTTCCGCAATCGTATTCTTCACTATGGATTCTACGAGAATGAGATGAACGGTTCAGATCATAAAATTGTGGACCCGGAACGAACACAAAAAATAAAAAGTATGGAGGAATGAGGAATGAGGAATGTGTAAAGCAACTGATTCCCCCAGAAGCAGCCTCTATATAAGTTGGCTTTCAGTTAGAGTACGAAGCTCATCACCACCTTTCCCCTTTCATATATCCTTTTCTTCTTTAGCACCAAAACAATGTTTCTAAGGCTGGCAAGTGCAATGTCTGTTCTCTGTTTTGTTTTAACAATTTTCACCATGGCTACAAGCAGCACCACTGCTCTCCCCATGTCAAATGAGACAGACCGTCAATCGTTGCTTGCTATCAAGGATTTGGTGCAAGGAGATGCTTTTCCGGTTTTTCGCTCCTGGAATCACTCCATCCACTTCTGCAAGTGGGAAGGAGTTACATGCGGTCGTAAGCATCAGCGCGTGACCATTCTAGAATTATCATCCCGAGGATTGGTGGGTTCTCTATCCCCTCATGTAGGGAACCTTACCTTCCTTAGGACGATTGATCTCGGCGACAACAACTTCCATGGTACCATCCCGAAAGAAATTGGAAGGTTGTTTCGCCTACAACAACTTATTCTTGCGAATAATTCCTTTGAAGGCAAACTACCTACCAACATCACTGGTTGGTCGAACATCAAAGAAATAAACCTATTTAATAACAGCCTAGGAGGAGAAATGCCTGTTGTGGTGAGCTCTCTGTCTAGTCTCACACGACTGGTACTTGATCGAAACAATTTCAGAGGATCGATACCGGCCTCATTTGGAAATCTCTCTGCGCTGTCTGTGCTTTCTTTGGCGTTCAACAAGCTATCCGGAAGCATTCCTTACGAACTTGGACGACTTTACAAATTACGGGTTCTTGTGCTGTCCTACAACAACTTGACTGGTATGGTTCCTACCCAACTTTACAACATGTCGTCACTCAGAGTTGTTTCTCTAATCACGAATCAATTGCATGGAACCCTTGCCCCAGATTTCGGTTTGGCTCTTCCAAATCTAGAAGAATTTAGTATTGCTATTAACCATTTCTATGGGCCTATCCCTTCATCGATAGGCAATGCTTCTAGACTTTTGAGATTCGAAATTACAGAGAATTCAATTAACGGGCCAATACCAAAAAGTCTGGGAAACCTTAATGATCTTAGAATATTTGGGGCAGCTAGGAATCCACTTGAAACTAAGAGCGGGAATGAATTAAGTAACATTATGAATATGCTTTCCAACTGTTCCAATCTACGAACATTGGGTTTAGGTGGAAATAACTTCAGTGGTTTGTTGCCCAATTCCATCGCAAATCTCTCGAAAGTTCTGAGGCAGTTTTGTCTATCAGAAAATGATTTATCTGGAAGCATACCTGTTGGGATTGGGAACCTTCTGAACTTACAGATTGTTTCAGTATTTGGGAACATGCTTAGCGGCAGTATACCTGAATCCATTGGTACACTTTCCAAATTGGAAGAAATTTGGATGTACACAAATAATTTCTCAGGAAAAATCCCATCCTCCATTGGAAACCTAAGCAAGCTAAGCATCCTTGTCCTCTGTGACAATAAGCTAGAGGAAAGGATACCTGATTCCTTGGGAAATTGTAAACGTCTTCAATCACTTCATCTCGGTTACAATAACCTCACTGGAACGATACCTGGACAAGTCTTTGGGCTTTCATCCTTATCTATTGGACTTTTCCTCGGTGGTAATCAGTTAACAGGACCAATACCAATGCAAATCGGCAACTTGATAAATCTTGGATTGCTCAACTTACAAGAAAACAAATTATCAGGAGAAATCCCAGAAACTCTTGGCAAATTCCAAGTGTTGGAAAGCCTTTCCCTTGCGGGAAATCATTTTGAAGGTACTATTCCTGAATCCCTCAATCAACTGAAAGGTATTCAATTTCTAGATCTGTCTCGCAATAGCTTGTCCGGACAAATTCCAAAGTTCTTAGGAGAGTTGAATTCACTTCAAAGTCTCAACCTCTCATACAATATGTTTGAAGGTGAGATTCCGATTGACGGATTGTTCAAGAATATTAGTACTTTTTCAGTTGTCGGAAATAGCAAGCTGTGCGGAGGGGTTGAAGAGCTGCAACTTCCTGCATGTCCAGTGAAAGTATTGCGGAAAAGGAAAGGACCGCTCCAGAATAAAGTGATAATACTTGTAATCACTACGTCATTTATCGTTGTGATTCTAATCTGTGTCGCAACAATAATTTTTCGAATCAGAAGGTCAAGACGAGAAATTCCATCGGCCTTACCGTTTCAAAGCAAGTACCCGAAACTCTCTTATGCAGAACTTCACCAAGCAACGAATGGGTTCTCTTCCGACAACTTGATAGGTGAGGGAAAGTATGGTCTTGTTTTCAAAGGGATTCTCAACTCTACTGGACAAATAATTGCTGTGAAGGTATTGAAACTTCAGGAACGTGGAGGGAATAGGAGTTTCCAAGCAGAATGTGAAGCACTCAAGAACATTCGCCATCGCAATCTCGTCAAGATAATCACATCTTGCTCAAGCACCGATTTTAAGCGCAATGATTTCAAGGCTTTAGTTTTCAAGTTCATGGAAAACGGGAGCTTAGATAACTGGTTATACCCCGAACGTCTTCATGAGCAACAAGGAACTCTGAGGTTAAACCTCGTCCAACGTTTGAACATCGCCATTGATGTGGCCTCTGCAATGGATTATCTTCACTATCATTGCGAAGTAGCTATCATTCACCGCGACTTAAAGCCAAGCAACGTTCTTCTTGATGCTGATTTTTGTGCCCATGTGAGTGACTTTGGTCTTGCAAAGATTCTTGTACAAACCACATGTAGATCAAACAGTCAACAACAATCAAGTTCAATTGGCATTGGAGGAACAATTGGATATGTTGCTCCAGGTAATTGTCTCTAATTTTTTGCTCTATCTGTTTAACTAATTATGTTCATTGTTACCCATCAATATTGTGGCAAAAGCTAAATACATGACTTTACGTATAAATCAAACCTCATGCAAAGATAATTTTCCATAAGTGTTTCTTCCATGTTGTAAGACAATGCAGGTTTAGCTAACAAAGAAAACTCTAACAATAGTTGTTTATCTTGAAATGGGTGAGAAATTCTTTCCACAAAAGAAGGTAACCACAGAATTTTGGTTAATAGTATCAATATCATGCATAACTTCTCTTGTTTCTTTTGTATGGTTTTGCTGCAGAATATGGTTTGGGTGAAGAGATATCAACACGAGGTGATATGTATAGCTATGGAGTGTTATTACTGGAAATGTTCATCGGAAAAAGGCCAACAGATTGCATGTTCACTGAAACTCTTAGCCTCTCTAGTTACACAAAAATGTTTCTTCCAGACAAGGTATTAGAGATCATCGATCCCTGGATCATATTGGAAGAAGAAAGGCATCCAAGTAGGACTGGGCAAACTATCACACCAAACACTAATGAACTCGAAGTTTGCCTTGCCTCAGTCCTTCAAATCGGTGTTTCATGTTGTGCTGCACTGCCCAGTGAGAGAATGAATGCTAGAGATGTCCTTGGGGAACTGCACAGGATTAGGAATCTATTTATCGGGCCGAGGGAACAAGGGCAGCAACATGGTAGAAGGAATGATTCTTAGCTAAAAATAAACTCTCTTACTCTTCATCAGCCCCTCCTTGCATTACTCTGTAACAAGAATCTTTGTATCAATAAATGTTTTTGTCTTTCGAATGATTGATAACTAAGATCGCATCTATACCTTATCCAAATGTTCTTGAAACTTTAGGGCATCCAAGTATATATGACCGTGTAATCGTATCTAATTTGGTCTCCTTTCATCAAATTATTTAGTTCCAATGTCCAAATCAATAATAAATTGTTTCACTCGAAGGGAAACAAAGGGATGACAAGTCACAAGAATTAGATCTATTATGTCGCCAATGTGGCCTGAGTGAAGATATGCGTAAGGCCCTACTAAATTCCCTTTAGTAGAGCAGACCAGTAACGGACCCAAAACTGCAGACAAACAAGTTGTGTGTCAACATATCCGAATGCTTGAAATCTACAAAAGAATTAAAACAACTTGTATGTTCAAGCTTGGCTGGGTCAATCTACCACAAAAAAGAAAAAAAAAAGCTTTGCTCGGTCCAATTTCCTTGGTGAAGCTCGTTGAAACTCCGTTAAATTTCCTTGGTCCGCAAAAACAGATTGCAGCCTAAAATTTCATGTTGAAATTAGTAGTGAGCAGTCTACTGGAGGAGGAAACGGTGGTACAACAAAGCCATACGAAACCCAGCTGCAACTGTTCGTGTAGTTCGTGTATGTACGAGTGTAGTGATGAGCTAAATATATAAAAAAAAGATTTGACCTTTGGTGACCAAAATTTTCATTGGTCGCGAGGGGTGGAGCTAGAATTTTTAGTTGGTGGGGTCAAAAATAAAACCCATATGCAAGTTATTTAATTTTTCCATTCCCTTGGCTATTCCAACAAATAACTAGATTAAGAGATTGATTATAAGGTAGATAGATATACACTGATAAATGTGCTTTGGCTTAAATTACAATTGGTCTCAAATACGTAATATATTATGAAATTGATGCATTATAGCCTGATTCTAGAAGACAATGCTTGTGATATCTATCTATCTGCAGCAAGTTCGAGCAATTCTGAAATTTCTTGCGAGGTCAAAGTAGTAAAATTTTGCTACAAACCATCAAATTTTTAAATGAGAAATTAAAGAGATCGATCATTGTCCTTCTGCCCCTGTTGGTCGCCCAATACCTAAGAGGACGGGCATACTGAGACTAAGTTTGCGATTGAAATTTTTGGTCGCAAAACGTTTTGGCGACCAATTTGGAGCTACTAGTGACTAGTGTGTTTATCGCAAATCACCTAATTTGTTGTAGTGCTATTTCGACACACTTTTTCTTGATCCCTCTTATAGCATCCCAAAAATGTTCAAAGCAGGGAAAGAATTAGAATCTCCCACAACCTAATGACTGAGTAATGAGCCACCAAATGCATCAATGATACAACGTCCAAGAGACAAAAAGGGCAACCATTTGCCAACTCTCTTCTTCTTCTTTTTTTTCCTTTTTTTTTTTTGCAGAACAACGTCTGTGCACTTCAAAATAAAAATTGCCTGGCCTTGCCCAAAGTAGGTAAATTCGAAATGCTCTACCAATATCCTTCACCTTATAAATATCACTTCATGATCTGCTACCCAACATTCAATATTGACAACTTTGACAAATGAGTAATTTGAAAATTACGAGCAATATCTCAGTAGATATGCAGTTTGCTTTTTTCTAGGTCGACAATGATAGTAGTAATTGGTGTTGGATTTGCTTAATATCAATTACACGTAGGGTCCGTTCGATTCGTTGCCCATTAGTATCTAGTTGCTTATTGCTTGATTATAGAAATAAAGAGATCATGCGTGTTACCTCCTTCCGTCTTTCCAAAATACATGTCTATTTTGAAAAGTCAAAAGCACAAAGGTTGTATAACATTTCAAAGTCCTCCTTTGTAAGAAACTACAAAGCCTAAAATTACATTTTAACTTGGGGATTACAAGATTAATGCTCGAAATAAAGAATTTGAGTTTGAGTTCTGATGCTTTAGTTACATTGTTAAAACAGTAGTCAAAACAAGGTAACCAGTTGGTGAGCGTATTTTGTTTAAAAATAAGCACTTAAGCGTACCAAACAAGCTTATTTTAAGCGATAATAAAAAAAAAACCAATCGGTCGACCACACGAGTCCATAGGCCTCGACTGACAAGAGCGAGGGCTGGCATGTTGGTTAGGCACAGCCCTTCCCCCTCCGATCCCCAGGTTTTTGTTGGGAAGTTGGGAAATCGGAGCCTCACGCTCGGACTTACAACGAACAAAAAACACTTAGGATCTTGGGATACTATCATCACAGAAAACAAATCAGAGAAAATAAAGAGAAAGAGGAACAGAACACACAGATATACGACGTTCAGCAACTTGCCTACGTCTCCGGGAGCCACACCAGTCCACTATGAACGAAGAAAACTAAATATTACAAGTCTTCTCTTTCCTCTCTAAGAAAAGTTCTCTCTTGCACTCTCTCTCTCTCTCTAGAATTCTCTTTGGCAACAGCCTCTCGCTTTTTCTGTTCAAGAAAATAATGAATACAACAACTAATATTTATAGGCAAACCCTAAATGACAGTTAGACCCCTCCAATCGACTTGGGCCGCGGCCCATGGCCCATCCTGGCCGCAAGCCTGCCTGTCACGCGCTACCTGCCACAAACTTGACCACGTGCCTACCTGTCACGGAACTCTCCGCACTAGTCACGGACCACCTACTGCGGAACCTCTACGCATGTCGCGGATCTCTGTTGCTGAAAGTTGTCTACATCCCCAACAATCTCCCACTTGAAGATAACTAAAGCAAAACCAATATCAACAACCTCAATCAATAGCGAACGTAGTGAACTTCACCCCTCCTGGTGTGACTCCGGCCCTCCAACTTCTCACGCGCGAAGGCCAACTGAAGTTGAGCACAATTTCAGTTTCTCAATAGTGACCGACTTTGTCAACATGTCCTTGGGATTTTGGCTCCCCAAAATCTTCTCCAGTAACAGTTCCCCTTCTTCCAAAAGCGAGCGGATGAAATGGTACCTCAAATCGATGTGCTTCGTTCTGGCATGAAACACTGGATTCTTCACAATGTGTATAGCACTCTGGCTGTCACTGAAAAGAACACTGTTCTCTTGCTTGAAACCCAACTCACCCAGAAAAACCTTCAACCAAATCATCTCCTTAACGGCTTCCGTTACAGCTACATACTCAGCTTCTGTCGTGGACAAAGTTACCAACTTCTGCAGACGCGAGACCTAACTCACCGCTGTTGATCCCAAAGTGTAGACATATCCTGTGGTGTTTCGCCTTGTATCGTGATCACCCGCGAAATCTGCATCCACATATCCTCTAACCACCAAATATGCTCTCCCAAAACACAGCGATACATCCGCGGACCCGTGGAGGTACCTCAGTAACCATTTGACAGCTTCTCAGTGCTGCTTCCCCGGATTGCTTGCAAACCTGCTCACAACTCCCACTGCATGTGCGATGTCCGGCCGCGTGCAAACCATCGCGTACATCAAACTACCGATGGCCGAGGCATACGATACCTTGGCCATGTGCTTCTTCTCAGCATCTGTCTTTGGAGACTGCATGTCAGAAAGTCTAAACAGACTTCCCAAAGGCACGCCAACTACCTTGGCGTTCTGCATATTGAACCTTTCCAGAACTCGTTCAATATACTTAGCTTGACTTAACTTCAAGACCCCTTGAGTTCTATCCCTGCTGATCCTCATCCCAAGTATCTATTTCGTTGCACCCAGATTTTTTATAGCAAACTCTGCTGCCAATTGTTGCTTCAACCTATTTATCTCGCGTAAACAGGACCCCGTTACAAGCATATCTTCTATGTAGAGTAGCAAGATTATGTAGCTCACCTTACATCGTTTAAGGTAGCAATAGTGATCCGCGTGGCACCTCGCGTAGCCGCTGCGCTGCATGAAACTATCAAACTTCTTGTACCACTGTTTGGGAGCCTGTTTCAACCCATACAGACTCTTCTTGATCGAGTCTGCACACCATCTCTTCATTGCTCTTCTCAATGAAGCCAATAGGCTGCTTCATGTAGATTTCTTCATCCAAGTCACTATGAAGAAACGCAGTTTTAACATCCAACTGCTCAAAGTAGAGGTTTTTTGCAGCTACCAAACTCAATACCACTCTGATAGTGGTCAGCTTCAAAACTGGGGAAAAAATCTCTATGAAATCAACCCCTTCTTTTTGTTGGAAGCCCTTTACAACCAATCTGGCCTTAAACCTTTTGCTACCATCACTCTCCTGCTTGACGCAGTATACCCACTTCTTCTGTAGCGCCTTCTTTCTCGCGGAAAGCTTCGCCAACTCCCAAGTCACATTCGAGTGAAGAGAATCCATCTCCTCTTGCATAGCACGTCCCCACTTCACAGCGTCTCCGACCTATAAAGCCTCGTCATAACAAGACGGTTCCCACTATCTGTCAAAAGCAAGTAATTCAGCGACGAAAGGTATTTTGGATTAAGTTTGGGTACCCTGATTGATCTCCTTACCGCGGCAGCTGGTGAGCTAGACCCTGTCTCTGGAACTACCTGAGACTCTGTCCGCGAGACTGCCTCTGTCCGTGAGACTTCCTCATCCGTCCGGTCTGATCCCGACTCAACCCCACTGCTTTCTGGAAGATCCTCCAAACCAAAGTACTCGGGTGTCTCGAGATCCTCGCCTGCGACCACCCCCGCGGGACCATCGCGGCCCTCAATAGAACTCCCACTACATTGTTTGTTATCCTTGTCCTTATACAGCACCGACTCATTGAATATGACATCCCGGCTTCTGATTATCTTCGGGGTTTTCTCATCCCAGAGACGATAACCAAACTCATCACCGTCGTACCCAATGAACGTGCACTTCAATGACTTAGCATCTAGCTTGTCTCTAACTTTGTCACTGAGGTGGACATAAGCAACACAACAGAAAATCTTCAAGTGTGAGAGTTTTACCTCTTTACCGCTCCAAACCTCCTCCGATATCCCAAAATTCAACGGAACTGATGGCCCATGGTTGATCAAGTATGTTGTTGTACTGATTGAGATTGCCCAAAACTGCTTGGGCAACCCCGCGTGTATCTGCATGCTCTGTCAGAGTCTTTTTCATCCGCTCCGCAATGTCATTCTGTTGCGGAGTTATTGGAAGGGTCTTCTCTAATCGGATCCCGAATAGAACACAGGCTCTCTTCTACTCTCCCAGTTCATACTCTCCCCCATTGTCTGACCTCAGACACTTCACCTTCAAGTCTGTCTCGTTCTCTACTCTGCTTTCCACTTCATAAAAATTTTGAATACCTCTGACTTGTATTTCATGAATTAGACTCATACTTTCCTCGAGTGATCATCGATGAAAGTAACAAAGTACATCGACCTGCTGAGAGAATGCACTGGCGCGGGACCCCATACATCAGTATGAACAAGCTCCAGCTTGCTTAGCTTGGGAAGTCTACCACTTCTCTGGAAACTAACCCGCCTCTGCTTGCCGAAGATACAATCTTCGCATATGTCAAAATCCACTGACTCAACTGGCAGCACCCCATGTGTCTGTAAAACCTCCATCCCCTTCTCTCTCATATGTCCCAACCTGTCGTGCCACAAACTTGAGCTCACTTGGCTCTCCGGCTACAGACCTTCTGCGAGCCTACCCTCGCGCGGTACCACCCCCATGAGACCCTCGCGGTCCTCGTGCGGGACCACTCCCGCGAGTCCCTCCAAGATGGCAAGTGAATGACTCCCATGTGAAGTTAAATAGAGAGTACCTACTTTATTTCCGCGCGCTACCACCATGGTACCGTTGGAGACCTTCCACGCGTCTTTTGTGAATGTTGAGGTATATCCTACTGCTCCCAGTTGCCCAACTGAAACAAGATTCCTCTTCAGCTGCGGGACATGTCTGACATCCTTCAAACACCATTTAAACCCCTGCGTTTCAATCTGTACATCACCCATTCCATCACCCAAGTATACTTACCCGAAGTCGCCTGCTACATAGTTCTTCAGAACCCCCTTGCTAGCAGTCGTGTGGAATGAGGCACCCGAGTCAACCACCCTTGACTCCGCAATATTGTCCATCGAAAGAATAAGTGCATCCTGCATGATGTGGGTATCCTGCTCACCAATATTCTTCTTTGGAGCTTTACAGACTGAAGACATGTGACCTGCATGGCCACAGTTCCAACATTCACCTTTGATTCCGCAGACCTGTGTCTTGCTGCGGGACTTCTTGCCGCGCGACTTCGACCGGCTCTTGTTCTGGTTTTGACCACCCCTGGTCTGGCCTCTGCCCCTCTGCTCAAAACTTAGAGCTGAGCCTGAACCGCTAGAGCCTGATGCTCCCTGGAACGATTTCCTTCTACCTTCCTTAGTTAGAATCAAACTGACTATATCATTCAGTTTGAGTTTCTCCTTCCCAACCGTAATCGCAGTAACCGTACCCTGCCAGCTCTCTAGCAACTGAGAGAGGATCAACGAGGCTTAACCTCGTCGTCGAACTCAATTCCAACAAAGATCAACTGGTCTACTATTGTATTGAACTCGCTAAGATGCTTCATAAATGAACCTCCTTCAGGCATCTCGAAGTTGAACAACTTCATCATCAAGTGCACCTTGTTTGCCACGGACGGCTGTTCATAAATCTCTGCGAGCGCGTCCATCTAGTCGGACGTGGTTTTTTCTTTCAGTATTTTGTGCGTGACCAACTTAGAGAGTGATAACCGAATCAGACCCATCGCCTTCCGGTTAAGAACATCCCATTCCGCGTCAGTCTCCTCTTCTTTTTTCTTTCCTTCATCTTTACCCAGCAGCAGCCGATAAAGATCTTTCTGATACAGATAGTCCTCTATCTGCATCTTCCAGAAAGCAAAGTCCGACCCATCAAACTTCTCGATCTTTGATTTTCAATCTTTTGAACCCATAACTCCTGCAGAAATCCAGACTGCCCAAAAGCTTCAAACAGAAAACTGTTGAACACCCTTACCACAACCTGTGGCTCTGATACCAGTTGTTGGGAAATCGGAGCCTCGCGCTCGGACTCACAACGAACAAAAAACACTCAAGATCTTGAGATACTATTGTCATAGAAAACAAACCAGAGAAAATGAAGAGAAAGAGGAACAGAAAAACAGAACACACAGATATACGATGTTCGACAACTTGCCTACGTCCCCGGGAGCCACACCAGTCCACTATGAACGAAGAAAACTAAAGATTACAAGTCTTCTCTTTCCTCTTTGAGAAAAATTTTCTCTTGCACTCTCTCTCTCTAGAATTCTCTTTGGCTACAGCCTCTCGCTTTTTCTGCTCAAGAAATAATGAATACAACTAATATTTATAGGCAAACCTTAAGTGACAGCTGGACCCATCCTGGTCGCGAGCCTGCCTGTCACGCGCTACCTGCCGCAAGCCTGACTGCGTGCCTACCTGTCACGGAAGTCTCCGCGCTGGTCGCGGACCACCTACCGCGGAACTCTCTGCGCAGGTCGCGGATCTCTGTTGCTGGGCTCGTTCAGTAGTTCACCCATTAAGTTAAGAGTAGATCTTTCATCCGTTCATTTACCGTACCGCTGTTTCTGCATCTATTTTAAGAAAATACCTTACCATGGTCAATGCTCAGCCTTGCCAAGGCCTAATATCCCATGTCTTGCTCGTAGCGATGCCGATTCCTCTAGCGGCTCAATCAACTGAGATCAATCATTTAGGTTGAATGTCCCATTTTTATATATTATATGTAAATGTGAACGGATCCTTTTAAGAAATTCTTCGCTCCAAGACGCACGACAAGACTTCCGAGCCATACCATAAGCAAAATGCGCTCCGTGCGAATGCCCCATACGATACGTATCCTCACTCACATACTGTAATCCAAGCTGCACTTCGAGTTAGGGATAGAAAGTCGGTTATTGGGAGAAAGCGCTCTACGGACCGCTCATGGACGAAGCGATGAAGGATTCCACTTGCAAATTTCCTATATTGATTGCAACATCGGTTTAGACGGATCCAACACATAATCAACTCGAGGGTCCGTTCGGATCTATTCTATCGAAGAGATCTTTCACTATGTAAATTGTCGATTCCTAATTTTGCTTTTCCTCCTATAATGAATGCACCTAAACATCCCAGCCCATCACAAAATTATCAAGGAAAATACACAAATCTAAATAAACACAAATAAGATATTGAATTCGAAGAGAAATACCCAAAATTTCCATATTCAAGCTTCGTTGGAGACTCATTTTTGTTGAATATCTCTAACCCATGAGAGGATGATTGACTCAAATTCAGTCCCCATTCTCTAACCCATTTGAAGAAGTGTCTGTACAAAGCAATTATCTACCAGGTAAGCCAAAAAAAAAATACAAAACTTATCTAAACCAAACATGCTTATTTTCGAAGGAAAAATAATAATCACCTAGTAGGGCATTTTTTTTTTTTTTTAAAAAAAACATCAAACCATTGGTACAAATATATCTCCATACATAGACTAAATAATTTTTTTTTGCCATGCGTTAAACCTAATCTGCTCTATCCTAGTGGAATTGGGGAGGGGGATGGGTGCGTAGGGAAAAAATATATCGCCATAGATTAAATACATTAATTCGACTTATTACCCATAATCAAATTTGTTAACCAAATAGCATTCTAAACTATATATTCTTTGATAAAAAAAATTAAATCAGTCCTCTTCTAGGGTTTAGGGCTTAGGACCCACTACCCAGAATCAAATTTGTTAACCAAATAGCAAAAAAAGAAGGGAAAAAAACCATCTTTAGAGTTCCACCGGGAGCCTCCATCTCATGCTCTTCATATTCTTTTGGACAAATCCTGCACCCCTTCACAATCTTTTTCGAAGACCCTTTACCTCCGAAAATAAGAATAACTAATTAAGTTCAAATATTGATACTTTGAATAAACGATACACCGAGATTTTAAAAAAAACAAAACAAAAAAAATACCTAATGACCAAAACCCTAACCTGGTATGCAAAACCATCAGTAGTACTCTCGACTCAATCCCAAAATCATCCGAATTAGTCTTCCCAAAAACAATAGCCCCACTCTCCCTCAACATCCTCACCGCCGTGGCATCCAATGGCAGCCGATACCCTTCCAAAACCCTAGACCCGACCGTCGTCAGCATGTTCAGCTAGCAACCAAAACTCCAGCTAGTGGGCTCACCTCTTTGTTCCACTCAATCTTCCTGTCGATCAGTGGCGGAGCCAGGAATTGTAGTTGGAGGGGGCACCCAAATACGCTAATACATTCAATATAAAAAATAAGTACATGAGTCTTACGATTAACCATTACATAATACCCAAAAAAGACACACGTCTTAACATGTTAATGATTTGGAGTTTGAAGTTCTATCAAAACGGAACTCGACGATTATGTAAATCACGAAAATCTGTTACGATTGATTCTAAACCCAATTTTAGAGAGATTTCCTTTTCGATGTAGATAAGGGAACTATCCGAGAGGAATTCATTTTCCATTTTGTTCCGAAGCCTAGTTTTGATAATCTTCATGGCTGAAAATGATCGTTCCGCCGTTGCCCCCTCCAGTGTTGTAATCAGCTGAGAATTTTTTTGTTTTTAATTCAATTTCTTCCCAATTGTAATTAGTAATTAGTGGGCCCATTCACTCACGTTTGATTGCCGAGATTTCACGTGCAAACCCAATTCAGTTCAATGCTCCAATTCCATAATGTAGCTTAGGAATTTTATCCAGTGCTTCTCTCTTCGGTTTATCTCGTGTACACTCGGTCCCATATCTTGATTAATTTCCTCGGCACCGGTTTCGCTTTGATACCAAATAAACTCCAACTATGTGTATTATCACCAAATATTATCCATGTGCTCCGAGAGTCCTGAAACACAATTAACAAGTATGAAATCTCAAGTAGCGCACCAAACGGACATAACAAATCTAAGTTAGGAGGTGTAAATAGGCATATTTACGCATCTATCACACTCGTCAGAAGGTCGAACTGGAACAGTGTTTCTGTGTTTGGGTAATTGACTAACTGGGTTGTGTTTCTTTAATATAATTTCCCCAATTTAAAAAAAAAAAAATTTTTTTTTTTTTCTTGGAAATCCGGGGGGTGCATGTGACCCCTCCCCCCCCAATCCCCTCCGCCCGAGTCCAAAGGCAGTAACCAGAAAGCAATGCATAAAGTCTGGACATCTTCACCCAAATAGCTTATGAATGGAAACCCGGGGATGCTACCAAGCACCCCGGTGCCAAACGGCTTCCGGCCGTTCATTTCGACACAAACGGCTCGGATTAAATCTAAGCGCATACAAATTTGAGCCATATACTGCTCAGTCAAGATCCAAACTGTAGTTTTGGGCCGCTCAACACCGCTACCAAATGAGTGCATTAATTTCAAGTTATGAAATTCACAAATGAGTGCGTACGGAGGGCTAATCCGGATATTTGTAACCTTTGGTCAGTTTCTCATGGGCCTTTGTCATCGTCGGCCCAGATTTTTTCATGGACCAGAAACCACAACCCAAGAATTTACTAAGACTGTCAAGAGGCCCATCTAAGATCAAATCCCAGCCGTCAGATCTAGGTCAAAAACCAATTCCCCCTCCACCTTCAAATTCACCCCCACCCCCATTTCCCCATCACTGCAACCAGGGTTTATCTCTCTCCTCCCCAAACCCAGTCTCCGTCCCCGGAGGTTAAAGCGACAGCCCGCCCCAGCTGTCCACCTTGACCGAAGCCCTCCAGCTTCGTCTTGGTCCTCAACTCCTCTCCACCACCTCCTCCTCAGTACATACACGCACGTACATAATCGTTGTCGTATTTTATACTGTACATCAGTAACATCATCATCAATGGCGGTGAAGACATCAAAGGCGGACAAGAAGATCGCGTACGACAAGAAGCTGTGCCAGCTGCTCGACGAGTACACGCAGATCCTCATCGTGGCGGCGGACAACGTGGGGTCCAACCAGCTGCAGAACATACGCAAGGGGCTGAGGGGTGATTCCGTGATTCTCATGGGGAAGAACACCATGATGAAGAGGACTGTTAGGATCCATGCCGAGAAGACCGGTAACACGGCCGTCCTCAATCTGATCCCCCTCCTCGTGGTACGTGTGTACTCTGATTGATATCTGTGCAATTTTGTTCAAATTTTCAGAGAAGTTTGTTTAGGCCCGTTCTGAGGCAAGGCAAACAAGGCCTGGGCTTTGGGCCCGCAAAACAATTTTGCTGCAACCACAAACACTTATGTGTGAGCCCCACTTTAATGTGAGAGAGTGTGTGTGTGCCCACTTTATGTGAGAGGGTCTGTGTTGTGGTTGTTGCCCCAACCGGCCAACCCAAATCCATCTGGCTCTGTATGGAAGAGAACATAATTAAGGACAATGAGAGAGAAATTAGAATGAAAATAATACTATTAGTCATTTAATTAAGGTACTTCTATTCTTCTATTAATGTTGCTATATTTAATTAATGTCATTTTCTCTCTTCGATTCCCTCAAACCAAGCGAATGAAATTCTTTTAACCCTATGTTCCAAACAAAG
>JAOTQK010000022.1:12401299-12419911 GCA_025642025.1 Rhododendron ferrugineum
GTGAGAGGTTTTGTAGGGAAACTGGAGTTTTTTTCGGGATAAGAGATTTTTGAACGTGATATTTTTGAAAAAACGGGGCAAAAAGATTTTTAAGAACAGGGGTATATTGGTATTGTCAGGTTTATTTCATCCCTAATAATAGGCTAGTGGACTTAGTGGGTTATAGAATTTAGAAGTGGACTTATGAGGTTTAGAAAGTGCTATAGTGGACCTGGGGAAAATTCTCCCTAAAATATGCCATAAATTGCAAAATTAATCATAGTATTTCTGTGGCTATAGCTAGAGTCAGCCAAGTGATTTGAATGAGGAACAAGAATGATTAAGAAATTTACAATGAAGGTTTGTCAAGACAGACCTCATCAATTACAGGTGAACCATAGATGCTGCCACCACATGAAAGCTTATAAACACAGCAGTAAGAAGATCAATAAAGTAGATGATCCCTTGGTAACATCCAACGACAACCTGAGAAAAATCACCAATGATCGCAGCCGAACATTCTATCCGTCCTTCTAGTTTAGTCAGCCATTAATTGGACAAAACCACTTTTGGCATTGATCAACAACAACAGAACCCATGTAGTCCCAAATCATTGGAGGTATGGGCGGGGAGGATTGGAGACAGACCTAACCTTTGGCAATATGCACAAAGTGGCTGCATGCTACATACACTACACCATCTACTACATTTTTTGTGGAACCCACTCAGGATTTCACAAAAATACAAAAAAATATCAAAAAATTTTAAAATAATGTTTTATGAGGCCTTGTAAAAAATCAGCTCTAACGGATGTCGGTAAATATTATTTATGGGTTCGTATGTCCGAAACTGTACAGTTGAGCATTTTCGCTCCTACAAATCTAGAAATATTACTTACCGATACCCGTTAGAGCTGATTTTTTATAGGGCCCCCTAAAATATTATTTTAAAATTTATGGATATTTTTCTGTATTTTTTGTGAGAGCCGAAATGTGTCCCATAAAAAATGTAGTGGATGGTATAGTGGTTTATGTCGTGTACCAAGACTTATTGCTCTTAAAATATCACTGTGGATACTCTAAGTACTTATTTTCAATTTTTAAACTTAAAAATAACATATTTACGAAAATAATTTTTAAAATTTTTTTTACATTGTTCAAAAGATCTCATTGAGATCTATAAAACAAGATACATATTAATTACATATTTTTTGATTTTAGTAAACTCATTATTTTTAAGCTTGAAAATAGATACTTATTTTTTAAGTACTTATTTTGGAAACTGGAATGGGGTTAGTAGTTCCAAGTTCCCAGCAAACCCACTCCCCGCCAAATATAGCCGCCTATTACAAGGTCGTTACTTGAGTGGATAAAAATTTATAAAACAAGTTGTTCCTCGTCGGAGTGTAAATGGTCCGGATTGGACAGATTTTATGGAAATTCAGTAACCGGATTATTTTGTACGGTTCCAAAGAATTGATAATAGGAATCTAACCATGATACGCGTAGAACCAAACCGCGCGACAGTTTGGTACCGGTTCAGTTCCCGGTTTTGCACCTATTTGCATCCAAACAAGGAAATTATGAAGTACATTAATTGTTGCAAGTAGCAAAATATATATGTAGGCGCAAGTTTTTTGTGGGATCCATTTTGAAGCTCCAAGCAAATGATCAGGGTCGTTCCATTTGTTTTAAACATATTTTAAGGGTTCCCGTAAAAAATCAACTCATTCGGATATCGGTAAGTGCTTAATCGATTCATTCAGTTGGTTCCTGTCAAATTTTACAAGATAAAATTGAACAAATTGATCAAGCCCTTACCGATATCGGAATGGGTTGATTTTTTTTTAGGAACCTTTAAAAACTTATTTTAAATTAATTGAACAGTTCTGATCATTTGCATGGAAAAAATTTCTCTATATCTTTTAAATAAATGATCCAGTGGCTACAAATTTAACATGAAGTGATCTAACGGTTGTACAGGTTACTCTCGTTTATATGCCTAAACATTTTTAACAGAAACCGCTTTGTTTTATAATGTAGACTAGCAGATGCCCATGCCTAAAGGCACGTCGGAATGTATCATAGTCTCAATTTAAATAAATTGCATGTACTCCCCAACTGCTTTACGTGATAGTTGTAATCTTCACAAATCGTCAATTACCATTTTGAAATATTTTTCTATTTGATCATATAAGGCAACATTATTTTACATTAAGATACATTGCCTAAAAAATGAGGGTATAGATGGATAAATTTATTAGGAGAATATTTTCTATATCTTTTAAAAAAATGATTTGATGGCTATAAATTTAACATTAAGTGATTTAACAGTTGTAGATATTGCTCTTATTTATATGCCTAGACATTTTTAACAAAAATTGCTCCGTTTTATAATATAGACTAGCCCATGACCGTGCCTCGCTCCAAATCGATGGTCAAAAAATTATTCAGTTTTATTCCTTTCTAGGAATGCCTACACCAAGCACCATCAACCAAAAACTTAGAGACATGATCCATACTAACCCTATCATTAGGCCAGAATATTTAACTTGATTATGATAACCTATCTTCCAAAATTATAATGCCATTAACGTAAACCAATTGTTCGGAGTGATTATAAATTGCATAAGGACTGATCATGAGCCACGATGAGGCAGACCTTCATCCAGGAGAAAAATTGGCATTATTGTCTGGATCTTGTTGCCAATCATCAAACTTGATGTAGAATTAATACCAATAAAAAATGAAGCAGCATTACAACTAATGTAATACAAAACAACTGAATCAAAGCAGCTACATTTTTGCTAATGTTTAGGGAAACATGCAGTCTAAGAAACATATTGAAATCTCTGAAATGGAAAACCTTGGCTAAAAAAAAAGATGGTAGAAGTGATCGGGAGCTCGTATTCACTGGCGTGAATACCTTTGCTTGAGTTTGTGGTTTGAAGGAGGAAAATAGTTATTCTGTCTGTGTGAAGAAGAGGAAGAGAAGAAAGGAACTCGTATTTTTGGGGAGTTAGATTAAGATTAGGAAGGAAATAGGATATGCATAAAGTCCTATTATGATTAGAGAATGAAACTGATTAGGGAATGAGTTAGATTAAGATTAGGAAGGAAATAGCATATGCATAAAGTCCTATTATGATTAGGGAATGAACGGAATTGGTGGGGTTTTATATATAAAGTCCTATAAGAGTAGGGAATTAAGGAATCAGAATTGGTGGGGTTTTAGAGTATATTTTTACCACACGGGTATTCATGTTTAAACCATCCAACATGGTTTGCTCCGTTTCTTCCATTCCCTTTTTTTTTTATCCCCAATTTCCATTCCATTCCAATTATTTCGTTAATAATTCTTTTTTTCTACTTATTCTTCTAATTCCGTTTTCACCGGTTAAAATTCTGTGACTTCTTTTATGCACTCATGAAAGCAATTTTCAAATTCCAGATTTTGAAAGAAAATCAGAAAGATTGCGAAGAAATTGGATATATGTTGTGCCACGATTGCGAACAAAACTGACATCCCAAAACAAAGATTAAAAAGATAACTCTCCAATCCAAAAAACATTAGTAGTACCTCGAATTTAAGCTCGACGCAGAATTTCTCTAAATATATTTTTGCTGATCCTTCGATGTTTGAATCCCTTCGATGAAGTGGCAAAGATTGATCTTATTTTCAAATTTTCAGCTAGCTCCGAACATACCATTTTAATCCTCTTGCGATTTCGGGTACCAATCATATCATTTTAATCCTCCTGTAAATGTCAATAGTAGTTTAAATCAAATTTTAAATCTTAGATTTCCTTTAGTTCCAAAATCTGCAACATGGTAATCATAATGGTAATTGTGGTAACAATCTTTCCCGGAATCATAGGGAACCAATGCCGAAAATGTGGCATTATAGTAGTAAACATTATTTCTCAATTTATCGCTAGGTTTCTTACGCTGTAATCTCAGTCGTAGAAAAAATGTGTACCGATCCTAGGGTCCAAAATATAGGAGAAAATTTAGGGGATTTGAAAACTTCCATGTCATATTATATAGATTATATAGACATGGCTTGGGCTTAGTAAATTGATTTCCTAATTTTTTTTGTTCCATAACAAATTTTCTAATCTAATACTTTATTCCATGGTGCCATTTGGAGTGCTATTTATTATTCTTTAGTTGGTTGATGTTAGTGATTTTAACATAACTAATTTTAAGATAAGTTTTGATTTAATTTATTTATGCAATTTTAAGTACTATAAATAGTTTATGGAGATGATATTTCAATTTCAAGTGAACCGTGGTTTAAAACCGTCACTGAATCATATACTAATCATTTGCATTGGTTTGATTTTATGAATTTTATAGGTTGATTTGGTTGTCCAAATTCATAACCCGTAGGTAATGACTTAATTCTCGGATTACTATAAAATCGGACCAATCTAGCTAGCTAGTCCATGAGCTCTCCCCTATCATTAACTAATTTACGACTTGTTATTGATTTATCAGTTAAATCACGTGATCTGGGCCTAGTTTGGCAAAATATTATTTGTTCAAAGAAAATTCAATTTTGCTCATAATTTTTTTTACTTTTCAATTTATTTCACAAAAATTTAATGCAAAAAACTAACAAATATGAACAATTAAGTGAAGACAAAAAAATAAGTCTCTTTGGCTTATTTAGCCAAACTAGGCCTGAACTTCATACTCAAACTACGTACGTTAAATCAGAGTTAGCATCACGTTTTTCCTTGTCACTTATGGTGGGTTTGGCTTCTCTAGATAAGTTGGCTTATTGACTTATTGAGGTCCAATAAATTGGTAGGTTTGGTCAAAAAAGTTAAGATTTTTGGCTTAATGACTTTTAAGCCAATAAAATAACTATACTAGTTTAGCCAAACCCGGACAGTTTTTTGCTTAATGACTTTTAAGCCAATAAATTAATTAGACAGAACCAAATTCACAGTTCTTGTTCAAAGCGTATTTCCATACAAGCTTCTTTAAAAGGGTGACTGTGAAACACGACCTAACGTAATTTGATACTAATAAATTTAAATGGTAGTACCCTACTAGTACTTGCGTTGGTTAATAAATTATTATGGGAATATGAAAATGGGACATCGGTTAACAAGCCACAAAAATGGGCGACTATTTGCAGCCTTATATTTTTTCTTTTAGCGCACTACATTTCGATAAATAGTTGTTGAAAATTATACATAACATTTCGGTAAATAGTTGTTGAAAACAAGACTATATTTCAGTAACTACATGTCGAAAATATGTTCAACATTTGGTAAACAACTGCCGAACATATATTTTCGGTAAATAGCTGTTGAAAAAAAGATTATATTTTGGTAATTGGATGCTGAAAATGTATTTCAATTTCGGTAACTAACTGTCGAGTATAGTTAAAAATTTTTAACAAGCTAAAAGAGAAAATACGGGACTGCAAATAGCCGCCCCCACCGAAATGGTAGGGTGGCGAGGTTGGTGACTGACTTTCAGTTTTCTGATGGGTTAATTACAACTCGCACCCCCACACAATTTTTTTTTTTTAGCAAAACACACATTTGCCATTTTGCCTCTTCACTTTGAATTGTATCATTAAACTCTCTTTTGCTGCTTTTTTTTTTGGCACATCCCTTTCCGCTGAGGTTCTTATTTTGTACTCCAGTACTTATTTCCCGCTTTACATGACAGTTCATTCTCTCACAATACATCACTTTTAATTTAATAGTGGAACACAATTTGGGAGTGTCACACTTCTATCCACTAGACATTATAAGTTGACAAAAAAAATTTAGGTGCCCAACATGTTTCTTGCTCTTAGTGCCATCTTTTGCAAATCTACTACTTTGTCCCTATATTGTTATTACAAATTACTCTAGTTGTTTCTTTTCTTTCATGCCCTAAAAAAAAGTCGTTTTTAGAACAAAGATACTACTCATGCTCCCATCGAAAGTATAGGCAAATATAATGTTTCCTTGTTCAGTTCTTTTGGGTGACTTCATTATGGTTTAATGGCTGTTCTTTAGCATATTACTAGCTAGTGAGGTCACACCTTACCCAAGAAAGCCCTACAAGTGTAAAATTTATTTTTGTTATTTCAATTTGAAGTTGTATAGCATAATTGCCTTTACAAAATTAGGTTTTATAGAGTACGAAAAACATAATATATTGACAAAGAAAATCATCAAGTAGTTACGCCATGAAATTTAAACAATATGAGTACATTTTCAAAAGTTTTCAACCATAGCTGAAATAGAAGATTCTCCATAGCATTTAGTATTGCCGATTTTTTGTTTTAGTTCATGAATTTTGAATTTCGGATTTGGAAGAATTCAATGACATGCAATTATGGTGGTGTAGGAAAGGAAGCACCACTCATCACGCACGCGAGCACAATTTACTTAGTACAACAAAAGTTCAAAATATATAAGAGTAGAAAAGTACTTTCATAGTGTAGGAAGGACCATGAACAGTAAAAAATTCAAGCTTTATCGAATAGAATAGATTTTGTTTTTTGGTACAAGTGGCAAGAAGTATATTAGTCGTGTACAACTATTACAACATTATGAAGACGTAATACGCATAAAAGGGAGCACAAACATAAAAACACCGATAACACAACAATATAAAAAGAAAACACGATGATAAAACCAAAGATACACCAGCGAACTTTGATAAGACAATATTACGTCGGAGATGCGCATGCAAAATGAAGATAAACAGTTGTAATAGTAGTTTCACTAGTGACGAACTTTTCCACATAAACTGACCAATAGCCAACCAAGTGACAATCACCTCAAGTAGAGAACGTTGTGTGCATGGAAAACACATACAAATTAACTAGATGAAGATCTAATCATAAAACACCAACTTAAGTGCAGAAACCAGTATAGGATATGCAGAAAATTTGTAACTGTGGTTATTGAAATGGGACTAATAAAATATATAAACAGGAAGGGTGAACCCAAAACACTCCTATAACAAGCCACTTGCCGGCTTTTGTCAATTTCACTAACAGCTCCAGCGAATGGGATGTTTCCATTTCAACTAAACTCAAAGTCCAGGGTGTTGTCTCTCACAATTGAGAGTAAAGAGGCAAGATGAAATTTCCTGTTAACATTTGGGGTGTTGGATGTAATTAACATCTTAAATGAGCCATACAAGTTTGAACATTGGAACGTCAAAAGCGAGAAAAAAGGTTTATTTAATAAAGTGGAGTGCTGATCGAAGTAGGCAAGACGACTGTGACTCACCTCCGGCGTTGCCTTCTGATTTTCCGGTGAAAAGAGACCTCGCTACCCATTCAAAGAGGTATCTTTCTATTCTCTGAATAATGGGTCGTTTAGAATAATTGGAAATTTTGGGGATCAATTTTTGTTGAAATTTATTTGGTATTAGCTTTTACGGGGTTAATAATGAGTTCAGAAACGGTGGATTAATGCATTTTTTACTGTTGAATTCGTGGAAATGTTTCCTTGTGGTTGCAATTTCGTTTACTCCATCAGTCCATTGAAATTTTTTTTTTTTTTTTTTATGTGTCCGTTTATGATAGAGAAATGGTAGTGACACTGTATTTGTCACAGAAATGGCTATGCTGGTAATTGAGTGTACAATTTGCTTTTAGTTGAGATTACTATTTTTTTCTCTGTTCTTTCTAATGTCTAACTAATGTGTAGATATACCTGGAATTATTAGTGATGAAAGGTTATTGAGGAGTAACTAGCCTGAAATATGTTAGATCTTACCTTCTTCCAGTTTATTGTTGCTTGGAAAGAGTGAATTAAAGCGGTCTTGAATCATTGATGATTCTGTCAAAAGGTTTCCTTATGGGCTTAGTTTCATTTAGTCTATTTGGTTGTTGTTGTTGTTGGTTGTAGGGAAACTGAGAGACACGAAAGTAGATTTTCTGTTTTTTGTTTTCCCATTTTTTTATGATAGAGGAATGGTAGAAATACTTTGTTACTATAAACCTGTTTCATGTAATACCCCTGTTATATAAATGCAGCATAGATTACTTAATGGACACAATGTTGTCGCCAACATTTTGAGAAGAAGGAGATGTATACCAGTTTCAAATTCATGTAATAACCCATGACCTGAGAAACGGACATGGATATGGGATACGGACATGACACGGACACGTCAAATGTAAAATGTATTTGCGTTACAGAGGTTTGTTATGAACTCATATGAAAGTCGAAACATAACTCATCAAATTCAGAGTAATGCTGTGAAGAGAAAATCAATGGTCCACATATAAGTATGGATGAACTATACATCTGTGGAAATTTTCACTCTGGGCAGAGTTTTAAAAATTATATTTTGACCTTTTAATGTGTCCTTAGCATGTTCTAGGTGTATCTCCCGTGTGTCCTAGAGTATTGACAATATGACTGAGTAAAAGAAACATAATAAAACAATTGGATAAGTATTTAGGCATGCCAAACACGTGTCTGGAGAGTGTCCTGTTGTGTCCATGACCAACACTTGTTGGACACGGCTTTGTGAGGCCAACATATGTGTCCGTGCTTCTTTTACACAATGGGTGTTGGCCCCACACCAATGCTTGACATGGGCCCACACTTCTTTGTTAGTTGTGTATTAAGTCTATGTGAATCGGCAGCTATATATGCACTTATGCAGGCAGTTGATGGTATAATTTACTCCGTAGCTTTTACTTGAGATTTTCAATTTTATTTTTCCTTCTCCGTTCTTTTATTCCCTTCAGCCAAATGGATTTTTCTTCCTTCTTCATACAAGCAGAAGTGAATTTTACTGACATGGATTACAGCTTTTTTCAGTTGATTCTGGGATTTAGAGGTCAGATTGGTAATTGAAGAGCAATGGCTGTGTAAGTTCATCTGTTCAATTGCAGGACTATCATCAATTGCTCATTTTCCTGAAGGAAAAAAATACTGAAGTTTAATATGTGCACTTTGTCAATATATGAAGAAAAAGAGTTTCATAGAGAATTAAGTAGTCTCTATCGATTTGGATTTATGGGATTGTCTATTGATTTGGATTTTGGTTTTTCATATAGAGTTGCTTCTGCTCCTGGAAAGGTCTTGATGACTGGGGGGTATCTTGTTTTGGAGAGGCCCAATGCGGGGATTGTACTCAGTACCAATGCCCGTTTCTATGCGATTGTGAAACCACTCAATAATAATATTGATCCCGAAATCTTGGTAAGGTTGCATGATAATTCTTTACAATTTAGCCTTTCACTCACAAGTGTTGGTTAATTAAATTTTTAGGTTTTCTTCTTTTTGTGTGTTTTTTATTCCTCATAGCACCTTTTTTTTTTGCGCGATTTTGCTTCATTAGTCTTGTACTGAATTGAGTAGATGAAGTTAAAATTGTCATCAGATTGGTACAAGGAGTTATGGCCCTTCAGGACATATGATAGTTTTTTTCCAAAGCTGATAAAGATCCGAGATCGCCCCTTCTTCTTATTTCATTCATAGAAGATTGATTTGCCTGAATCAGTAGTCTCAAAGAACAAAGAGACTTCTAGATGTTGTCGATGAACAATTATGGTCTACCTAAGACCATCAAATTCATCTATGTAATGCAAATTCCGGGAAAATAGTGCTGATGTGGGGAATACAGAACAACACTATTGAGTTGATACCTGAGCAGACTAGTTGGCAGTTAAGAGTCAACCAAATTTGAAGTATGTAAACTATTTTTAAGTGTTATTTTCCTGTTTTCTTCTGCCTTGTGTAGGGAAAGAGAAATAATGTTATAGTTTCCTAAAATGGTAAATGAAATACCATGTGGAAGTTTAGGGATATTCAGAACTCTCAAAAGCCATGTTCAGTTTGTTTGGGGCGCAGTGACATCTCCAGAATTTCTTGTCAGGGTAGCCATTAGAAAAACTTGTCAGGAACTCTTATAACTCATCGCAAAGGGATAAGTCATTTTAAGTCTAATTTGAACTTTAAAATTCTTTCTGATTATATGGAGATACAAAAAAAAAAAAAAAACTATAGACAAAAATGGTCATGCTCTTTTTTCTGAATAACTAGCCTTCTGACCATTTACACATTAAAAAAAAATTCTCTCTGATAGTCTATTTAACCAGCACATGAATAAAATTATAATATAGCAATAGCCAATTAAGTTGATTATCAACCTAGCAACAATAAGAAATGAAGTGGATAGCACTACCAAAAACGAGCAAAAGAGGGGAATACATGTGGAAGATCTTTCAACATGGAGGCTAGAGGGTGGTCAAAGGTTATGCCGTCTGTTAAGAGTATGGCACATGCAGTAATATTGTTCTAAGTTCAGGGTATTCAGATGACTACCCCAAGCTTCATGTAGACCTCTGGTTGGGCGAACTGTTGAAGTGATCCTGCGACATTATTATAGGAAGGATCAAACATGATTTCTGGCTGCATTTTGTGGGTGGACTGCATTATTTGGCTTCTTGCTTTCTTGATTCTGCAGGCATTTTGAACCATTAAGTAATTGTTGTTAGCTCCATGGGGAATATTACTATTGCAAAGTGTTTTATTTTTTGCATTCGACATTGTAGTATTTCCCTAATGCATTTTGGCATGGACAACTGCGAAATTTAGTTCTCCTCAATATTCAAAATGTTGCTAAAGCACTCTACTTGAGCATATTAATCATTTAGCATTTATTACATCGGTTTTTCCCTTGCTAGCTCCATAGAGAAGTATTTTGTTGTGGTATACTGTTTTGCCATTATGAATTGCTGGGTTTTGTGTTCCAATTTCTGTTTTCTTCATGCTCTTTCAGGCATGGACGTATGTGAAATTGACTTCTCCTCAGATGTCAAGAGAAACTATTTACAAAATGTCGTTAGAACATTTAACACTTCAGTGTGTCTCTTCAAGGCAAGTTTCTGTTTCTTGTACAATACTTGCTCATCTACTAGTATCACAATGTTTGTTATTGTCCTAGTACTTATTTTGCTCATTCTCGTGTTCACTTCTTCAAATACTGTCCAGAAAGCAACCTTTTTTGCGTGACTGTACAAAATCGTATTACGTATCGTTCAGCTGATGCTTACTACCATTGGCTTAAAATCTCAGTGATTCAAGGAACCCCTTTGTAGAATTTGCTGTGCAATATGCTGTAGCAGCAGCCCGTGCAAAATTTGACAAGGATAAGAAGGATATGCTACACAAACTACTTTTGCAGGGTAATTTTGGATGCTGCATTTCAACTTAGGGTTAAGTTAATTATGGATAACTGATATCTGGATGGATTAGTCATGCAGGTCTTGATATTACAATCTTAGGTTGCAATGACTTCTATTCATATCGGAATCAGGTACCCTACCTTTCCAGTTATACTTGACCTTTGTCTATCTTTAAGGGTTTATTGGCTAATCTCTTTTCCTAAAATATCACTTCTCTTTGATACATGCTTTGACAAGTATTCAACCATGGTTTCCTGCAAATTTTTGATTTCATTTTTTACAGCATTCAGTTACTAACAATCAGGCAAGAATGAGCAACAAGTAGAATCCCAGCACTGAGGAAACCTTTCTGAAAGAACAAAAAACATTTATGAATTACAGCTTTGTTTCATTTGAATTATTTTTGTCACCTGATGATTAACGTATTGTGGCCTTGTTCTTGAACCTCTGTAGATTGAAGCACGTGGGCTCCCGTTGACACCAGAATCATTAGCTTCCCTTCCACCGTTTACATCTATTACTTTCAACACTGAAGAAGAAAAAGGAGAAACTCGCAAGCCTGAAGTTGCAAAAACTGGATTGGGATCATCTGCAGCTATGACAACTGCAGTCACTGCAGCTTTACTTCATTACTTTACAGTTGTTAATCTTCCCTCTTTGTCTGAAGATCAACACCACGAAAAGGAGAGTACTGTGGATATTGATGTGGTGCATGAGATAGCTCAAACTGCTCACTGCATTGCACAAGGGAAAGTTGGCAGTGGGTTTGATGTCAGTTCTGCAGTTTATGGGAGTCAACGATACGTACGCTTTTCGCCAGATGTGCTTTCTTCTGCTCAGGTGTGTGTGTGTGTGTGTGTGTGTGTGTGTGTTAAATTTGTACACACAATGTCATGGACTCATGGATATTATTCCCTCATAATCGTTATGTTGAAACTATGCCATATCTCAGCATGCTTTCTTAACTGCTTTCAAGGGAGCATCAGAATTTTTACTAGCAACTAAAGGACTGATGGACAAAGAAAATTACACCATCGGTTTGTCCAAGTTGTCAACATAGAAGATCTACACATTTTCTTTTTAGGTTGAGTGTTGGGGTTCTGGTTGGATTGTTAGGCTAGAATTAAGGATGCCAAATTTCTTATCAGTTATGTGGATGTGATCATTTATGCCCGTATGAAGGCATCAGTTTCCACTTGGGCATTATTTGTTATCCATCACTAATAAGGGAGTAGCATGAAAAATGGAGCTCATGCTGGAGGGAGTGGAGAAAAGGAAACAAAAGAAGCTAAGAAAGTTATGCAAGTATGTGCTTTTTGTAAGTCTTTACACCATGTAGACTTGAACTCATACCATAAAAGTCTCTGTATAGTCTTTAAATGTATTCAACGTTATTCATACTGCTTGCCCTTAAAAAAAAAAAAAAAAAACGTTTTCATGCTACCATGAGTGCCATGCATAGTGCAACAAGGGAGTTGATGTTGACACCAATTGGCTGTGACTGATGTTCTTGTTAGAGAATTATTTTCCAAATTATAGTTATTTACTGATGTCTTTAGAAGCCAATTACCTGAATATGATCTTGTCAGATCAAGATTTCAGGGTCATGGAAAGGGATTGGGGACGAACTTGACAGTTTGCTCCACTAAAATCGAGCTATGGATTGACTTGATTCTAGTGTTTAGCACTTGACTGTTGACAGTACAGTCTAAACATTACACCGTGCGATCTCTTGCATTTCACCCTCTGTCCACCTAACCTGGGTGGTTATGAGTTGTTCGCCTGGTTAATAGTATTTGATGAAACATTCAGATTAAGGAATTGATGGAATGTCTGTCTATGTCATGTTTGCATAAAACTGCGAAATCTACGAGTATTGTGAGAATTATATCATCAACAGGAGCAAACACAGTATTTGGCTGATTCTCTGCAGTTTTTCACTTGAATCTGTCTGATTGTTGAAGTTTTGCTTATGTGGAGTTGCAGGATGCAATTAAAGGAAAATCATTAGAGGAAGTCATCAGTGACGTGATAAATGGCAAATGGGACCATGAGAGGACTAAATTTTCGCTGCCCCCATTGATGAATCTTGTAAGTACGCTGATCATTCACCATGCTACTTACATGAACTTTCAAATCCATGTTCGCAAGTAGACATGGGTATGCTAGGGGCCGAACACTGATGAAAATGTCACTTTCTCCTTTGCCGTTTTTTTTAAAAAAAAAGTGCACTTTGTAATTTCCTTTTGTTGGTTGCTATTAGTAATTGTGATGCATTTCCAGTTACTTGGAGAGCCAGGTGCTGGAGGGTCATCCACAGTATCGATGGTTGGTGCTGTCAAGAAGTGGCAAAAATCCGAGCCTCAAAAGGCCCTGGAAACATGGAAAAAGTTGTCAGATGCAAATTCAGCACTTGAAGTTCGTCTTAATATGTTAAGCACAATGGCAAAAGAACACTGGGATTCGTATAGATCCATTATTGACAAATGCAGCTTGCATAAGTCAGAAAAGGTAATTCAGAAGCTTCTTAGACGAGTAGCCACTATGCATGCAGAGTTCATGGTTTTAAATAGCTGATTTAGTACTTGTTACATAACATTTAGAGTGTAATGGTACTGAGTATCAGGTATCAAGCGATACGGATTGGAAATCAGGTGTTGTGGTTGTCAACTTTTTAAGATAGCCGACAGCCCGACGACACATTTACAACTTGATGATGCACATTTTGAACTATTTAAATAATAATCTGTCAAAACTATGGTGTTAACCGAATGATCCCTTAGTACCTTCCACTTTGAACAGATCAATTTCAATCATGTGATCTAAATTTGTTCTCACGAAAACAATAACAAAGAATGGCAAAGAAAAAATCGGCTTTTTAGGGGTTACATCAGAACACATTCTAGCTGCCTTTATATGATCTATCGTTCTACATTGGGTACGAAGGAATCTGTTGACTCCACAACTACGATATATAGCTATCAACCCTCATGCATAATGCCCAATCCCACATCCAGTAAACAGAGAAAGTTATGGCCTGCAAACACCTTTAACTAAGCTTCTGTCCCTTTTTTGCTTATTACCTGCCTAGCGACTGCCCAGTTAAGCGATGCAGTGTTAACCTGGAACTGGCAGGTTTGCTTCGACCAAGCTGGCTTCTAAAACCTTGGTAGAGGTAAAGCACATTTTATCATGTTGTTATAGATGATTTTTTTTTTTTATAATAGGAATGTTAATGAGTGAAAGGACTGCTTGTATCTCAGTATAACATTGCATCTGCAACTAGCAGGGTTCATAGAATTACCTGGTTGATTCGGTTTGCTGCGTGAAGAGGTTCATTCATGCACTAAAGGAATTTTAATGTACATGAATTCTATGGTCTAACTTTGTACTGCAGCCTGCTTCAATCTTATGCTGTCTTGTAATTTGTGAATTCAAAACAAGGACTTTCTCCTTTTTTGTTCCGTTGAACCTCGGCAGCCCTAGGGCACCTAGCCAGGGTTGATAGGGCCAAAATGCCTCAGTACAAAGAATCTACACAGGGGTAATAGAGGAACTGATCACCAGTGAGAACTAAGTTCTAACATTGGGAACCAACTTCCTCTATAGTTCAAAAAAAAAAGGAGAGAGAGAGAGAGAGAGAGACCTAATAGAGCCTATAGAGGTATGGAATTTTGAAAAGAAGCAGAGAGAGAGAGAGACCTAATAGGAGGTATGGAATTTTGAAAAGAAGCACAAACATGATTAACTTCCTTGTATGCTTTTTTAATTGACATAACCCCTGAAATGCTACAGTAGACAGTATAACATAAAATACAATTCTATAATTTGTATTATATTTCAAGTACCTGTGAGCTTGACCGTTGTCTGAGATAAGAGGTTGGTCATTGTGATTTCAATGGTAGATTTGTTGACAGAGGGATGAGGTAAATCACTTGCCTCAACATCACTATGTTATACAACATTTGTAATATGTTGCCAGTCTTATGGGGACCTCTTATTTCTTGTTTTGGTTCTATCACAGTTTCCATAAGAGTTATAGCTTCAGTATGATACCATTTCAAAGTTGAAACTACCATTGCTGACGAAACACAAGATAAGATACTAATCGATCACTTAATTATGCATTCCCACTTCATTTTACGGGAAGATTAAATTATGTTTGTTCCAGCATATGCTTCTGCGCTATGCCCATCGCTTTTCCCTCTGTTAGGCATCAATTATGTGGAGAATTCTTGTATGGTATTGTGGAGGATCTTACACACCCTGGTTCTATACAGTGGATGGAGCTCTCCAGTGAACCAACTGAAGCAGAAATCGTGAAAGCATTGTTAGGAGCAAGAGATACAATGCTTGAGATCAGATTTCACATGCGCCTGATGGGTCAGGCTGCAGGCATACCAGTAGGTTCTCTTTACTTTGATGCTTCTCTCTCTCTCTCTCTCTCTCTGTGTGTAGAGTGTTCTACCAGTATTCCGAATTCAGTCACTGACTGTATTCCGTTCCAATTTCACAGATAGAACCTGAATCTCAAACTAAGCTTTTGGATGCTACTATGAATATGGAAGGAGTTCTATTTGCTGGAGTTCCTGGAGCAGGTGGTTTTGATGCTGTTTTTGCCGTGACTTTAGGGAATTCAAGCAGCAATGTTGCCAAAGAATGGAGTTCACTCAACGTCCTCGCCTTGTTGGTGAGAGAAGATCCTCGTGGAGTTTCTTTGGAAACCAGGGATCCGCGGACCAAGTAAATTCGATCGTCCATTTCTTCGCTTAATAACAGTTAAGCTGCAATCTTCCAGTGTATGTTCCATGGTAGAATAAAATTATACATTTCTCAGAACGAGAAATGCAGTGGGGTTTTTTCCTTATACATCAGTAGGTTTTTTAGTCGTGTTCCAGACTTGGAGGTTATTGGGACCTTCTAACCAATAAACGGCCATTGAATAACTGCTGTAATTGTTGTTGTGATAGGTATGGCTCAAATAAGGTACTAATAGACTTGTAGGTATGGCTCAAACTGTTTTTTTTTCTTCTTTCTCTAAAGGCCTCGTGTTTAAACAACGGTCTGTGCGGACACTACAAATTATACGAATGTTTGTGTAAGTGTGTGCAACGCATGTGTTTGTAACATGTTCTATTCCATGAATGAAATATAATCAAATCTTGTTTGGTTGTTGACCTTGTATATATGGGTAATGAGCAAGTGAGGGGTTCAAATAATTGTGCTTAAATAATACTCCTATTATTGTGTAGATGATGGGTTAGTTGGAAAGGTCAAAGTCTCAACATTACTTGCCAATGATACTTTCAAATGCCAGTGTTACATATTTCGGTTGCAGCTCTGGTTTTGGACATATATCTTTGCATAATGCTGTAGGACTAATAAAAAGTTTGGCAGCTCAAATCAAGTAATGCGAGCATTATTTTGCTCCAAGCCCTGACAATATGTTTGCTTTGATATGTTATTTTTAACGTACTTATGAATACCGTATCTGCTGCATGAAACGCTCGCTTGAGAGAGTCAGCAAAATGTACGATTTTGTGTAATTTTTAAAATGTGCTGCGAGACAATTCTATTTGAATCATGTACATATCATTGTCCGATTAACATGATTTCTCGATTCACACATTGCAATCTGCAAGTTTTACAAACTAAATGGTTCATGTCACGATAATGAAATTCTGATCGGGCACACCGAGATGTCCTACAATCCCGTAGTGTATTGGCACACCGTCAGGTCCCTTGTCCCACCAAAATGCAGGGAAGTTGTTTAGCAAAACCAGCATGAAATGACATTATCAGATCAGACATTATAGTACCAGAAATTAATGAGTACTTGCGCTATTATATATTGTAACTTGCACAACTTGTCAAATATTGATTGCCATTTCAAGCGGGTACTCCTCTGTGTGGGTCCAGTGGACATTAATCATGTCGTCCTCTACATGTCCTTAAATTTATTAATCTTGGCCAAAATATACAACTACTAGTAATAATTATTTTGAGAAATGAGAAATTTAGAATGGAATTTGTTTTCAGCACTTTCCTATTTACTCTTTCGTCCCAACCTATTTACTCCTTTCGTCTCCATTTATTAGTTTTTTTAGAAAGCTAATGTTACCATGACTTTAAAAACTTGATTTAATGAAATATTTTGATATCTACCAAACAAAATTCATGTTTCATATAAATAAGTTTTTATTCGGTCATAATAAAATTAGGGACAAATAAATTGAGCTGAATGGAGTAATGTTTACCGTCCTTTTTTTTCTAATCTGTATTGGTGTAACTTGACAATGTTACCCTTCAAATTTTGAAAAAACAATTCAATTGTAGAATAATAGGAGTATTATAAATTTGTATGAACAAAGATGAAAAAACTGAATTAGGGGTACAAATCGAGAAGGGGGAAAATCACTGCTCTTTCAATAATCCTTCCTAATCTTTTGCAGTTGGCAAAATGCCTGGACTCCATTTTTTCCACTTTTAATGACAGCCACTAATTACTTTCCATTGTCAAAAAACACCTACCACTACGAATTGCCAATGGTCGTTGTTTCATCATTAAGGATAACGTGTGGAGTTCCTAATGACACTCGGCCATCAAGGCGTGTGCAGCAACAAGTAGGACATGAAACAGCCGAGCCAAATTTTAATGTGCTTAAATTTAAGTTTTTAACGAGTCTGAGTTTTATACCAATGGAAATTCTGTGAGCCGAGGTAAGCAAACTGGCCTAGATTTACGTCAAGCTCTCTGTTCCAGAACACCTTCTTAAAAAATAAGTACTTGATCTTCTAATTTTTCATTCAGAAGTTAGACAATGAAATTTAGAAGATTGGATCAAGTACTTACACATATTTAATTGAGCTGATTTTTCGCAAGGGCACTCAAAAACATATTTTAAAATTTATCAACGGACCGGATCATTTGTGTGAGACCCGTAGTGGGCCCCACAGAGCAATGTACACTCTTTCATTTGTACTCTTAGCATTTCTAAAATTTCAATGAGTAAATTTTCTAAATCCACTAGATCTTTGTTTGTTTTTTCGTAACGAAAATTTTCTTCATTCAAATATGTAGGACTTTGTTAAACTTCAAGCCTTAGACGAGTAAAATATTTCTCTACAAACAATTCACTTGTGGTAGATTTAAAGAGAGACTTGGGAGGTTATTTGATCATAGAATTGAACATGTAGTGGTGCATGTATTAGCCAATTAAATGTATATTAAACTTGAATGGAAATTACCATTCATGTCGGGAAATTAAATCCGCTAAAATATAGACGATTAAATTCTAAGTATTATAATGCCTGCCTAATCTTTCTAGAACTTATCCACTGTTTTCAATCGCTGCACCCCTAATGCTATTGCAGCCCTCTACACGGCTCCGTTCCAGAAACCTTCTTAAAAAATAAGCAGCTTATTTCACATTTTCAAACTCAAAAATAATCTAAATGAAA
>JAOTQK010000022.1:12426166-12447849 GCA_025642025.1 Rhododendron ferrugineum
TTCACACTTCCAATGACAGTATTATAAATTCACGTGGTTAAAAACAAAAAAGAGAATGTTATTTATAAAATGGAGAGTGTGAAAGTCATTTTCCTTTTGCATTTTGCTTGTTTGTGATTTTGCATTCTCAAAATCACATTTTAGAACACCATTTGAGAATAATCCGTGGAGGAGCTTTTGGATTCTCAATATTTAATAGGAACAAAAGGACCTAACTACCATTGGCTTTTTACCTTTACTTCGAAATTGCCCTTCGAGACTTTCATTGCTTTCAGCTCCTGGCAAGGGACACAACAGAAAGAGAGAGAAAAGTTTCATTTAAATCTGGATCGTCGAAAATATTCGATCTTGGATGGTTGTGATATGCACTACACACCCCGTAGTGCACCCTGCACTACAGGGTTTCCAAATCCTCGAAGATAGAGCTTGAGACGCAAACATTTCCTGAACTTTTTTACACGGTTTTTTCGCTTGTTTTTTTTTTAATTTTTAATAGGTTTGGATAAAACTTTTACATCATATAAAACGGCAAAAAAGACCCGAAAAGACTTTTCAACATTTGGACCAAATTTAGAAACGTTCATATTTGTCTACATTTATGGCCAAAACTTTTCCCCGGCATTTCAATCTTTTTTAGTCTTTTTTGTCATTTTATTTGAACTTTTATCTTCTTTTTTTTGTACTTCGGAATATTTTATTTGAACTTTTATCGACTTTGATTTATGTTTGTATATTTTTCGGTTAAGAAGAAAAATATAATAGGAGTATAAAAATTCACCCGAAATCTATTAAAAAGTGGGGGGGAAAAAACGTGTCAAAAACTTGGGGAAAATTTGGCCATTGGTCCTTTGGACAGAGATGGAACCCCCCGAAATTCCTTTCCGTTTAAATATCGTTTAAACTTCAGCGCACACACACAGCACACACACACACACACTCTCTCTCTCTCTCTCCATAATGACACATACTGCTGGAGTATTTCTGTAAGAGAGTGGGGTGTGAATGACTCGGATTGAGTGTCCGCATGGGTTTAAGCCATTAATGGCCCGGGAGTAGAAGTCGGGAAGTTGTGGCGTTCCCTTTTGCATTGGAACTCCAATCGACCCTCAACCCCTGTCTAAATCCCAGAGAGAGAGAGAGAGAGAGAACTGTCCAAATATTTCCCAATGGATAATTATCCCGATTTTGTAGGCTAAAAGGAGACAAACATTGATGATGGTCCATTACATTACACCCCAATGTCGCCGCTAACCTCTCTGCCTCTCCAGTCTCCTCTCACTTTGATGTTTCAGACCCATCTCTGAATCTCTCTCTCTCTCTCTCTCTCTCTCATCATGGCTTGTTTCGGCCCTGAATCTTCTCCTCTACGGTACGTCTTTGCTTCCCCGTTCTCTGATTTTGGGGTATCTCTTTCAAAGTAGATTTTTAAATGAAATAGGCTCCTCGGCAGTCTTGGTTTAGACTGCAGAGAGCCATATTCATGTTATTATTACGGGCGCTTGAAGGTGTTTTTAGTGGTTCAGATTTGTTGAAAGAATCTGTAGGAAAGATTAATTGCCACGATAAATGGCTGAGATGTGAAAGGAGAGGCCTCTCTGCAGCAGTGTTCTAAAACGAGGAAATACTCGGCGTTTAAGCGCTGGCGGGGACTAGCGCATAACGATTTTTAGAACATTGCTCTGCAGTCTAACAGAATCCGGGCCCTTAAAAATGCCCTTTTTGTCATTTTAATGAAGTTTGTAGTTCCCTGTTTGGCGAGTTCTACTGTTATTTAGTTGGTGGTCTTGAATTTTGGTTTGAGTTTTTCTCCGTTATATAGTTACTTAACTTATGGCTTTGAGGGTTTTTTTTTTTCCCCTCATACAATCTTGGGGGATCTGGAGATACTGGTTTTAGGTCCGGGCCATCCGGCTTAATCCGTGGGACTTATAAAATCGCTGAAAAGGCAGAAATGCGGTCCTGCAGTTTTGTCATCTAATTTCATGTCTAATTCGGTCTTATCAAACGGGCCCTTTGTGCCTATATATGGGGCCTGTGTGATCTATTTTATTTGTTTGCAGCCAAGCAGTAATGTTGAAACTATTTGGCATTGCTTTTTCTTCTTCACTTTGTACCTGGCTTTTATACATTTTTGTTTTGCTTTATGAAGTAAATGTGCTGTTTTTGTATGTGTTCTAAAACTGCCAACAGAGACATTTCCTTGATTTCCACATATTAAGCACATTTAATTGATGCATTTGAAGGTCCTTTCTAGAAAAATAAGTTAATTTATTTTGTCAGAGTTAACCAGGTCAGTTAAGCACCTTTGTATAAGTGAGAGGTTTGACCAACCAAGCTGAAGACTTAAAATGATAATATATTTCCCTTATATAGAGGCTCTTTCTTTGTTGGTCAAGTTTTCCCTATTTCGTGGTTTGGTTCTTAGGCTTGGTTCAATGGTTGCAACTTGCAACACTCTCGCATAAGCAGTGGCGGGTCTAGAGATTTAGCATCGGAGGGTCACCTGTTAACCTACTAAAGTACTAATCGTGATCTTGGAATTTTTCCTACAATCAAGCACAATCAGAAATAGGGGTTTGTGTTTACTGTTTTTATATTGAGATGACAAGGGCCCTTTTCAAAAATTAAAAATATTTTCAGGGTATCTAGTATAATACAGCATGGATACCACTTTACCTGGATAATTTTCATGTGGACAAATGCGAATTTCTATTAATATGTAGGAAAAATCTCCAAATGCACGTAGGTGACTAGTGTCCTGTCACTCTCATGGAACATGTAATGAAAATGATCTCCTACCAATTGGGTAAACGACAAAAAATTGATATTCTGTCAGAGGTAAGATGTGGATTTGTGATATAATATTTCATGTGATGATGAGACTGAGGAGGTGCAGTGCTGGGCTATCAAACAGATTGGGACCAGGATTTGAGTTTGACACTGACCTGGCAGGAGCATAAGTGATACTGTGTTCATCCTTCCATTACAATACTACTTAACTAACAATTTTTTTTTTTTTGTTCTTCTGGTTGTGGCTGCTCCGTGCATATTTTGGTCTATCAGTGTAGATATTAAAGCATTGTGCATTCCATATTTACTGGTCCTTTCTTGAGGGTGCAGTATTTCTACATACATTTTTCAGATATATGGATCAGGACATATCCTTCTCAGTTCTCACCAGGTGTGGATTCCCCAGCATGAACCCCATTATGGGACCCTCCCTTTGTTTTAGGGTCGTGTGTGATACGTGTCCACGTATTTTTCTAATTTGAAACCGTTTCCACAAGGGTAAGGGTAGGTTCAACCTCATCTCAACCTGATTGTCGGACTCTCCCCTTGTGAGAGGTCTGTCTCAAGATCTGTGTCCAAAAGTTGTGCTTCTATCCTTTCTTCTTGTGGGTATAGTGATTATAATGAACTGTCTAGTGCCGTGTAAAAAACAAACTAACTGTCTAGTGCCGTGTAAGATAATTGATACTCCATTGTCAACTCATTTGCTTTAAAATGCAGGAAATAACTTGTGTATCTCTTGTGGATTGATTTCTTTATCATAGTTTTTCTCTTCATAAAGGTGGCTTGCTTCTCAGATGGCTATTTGTGCTCGTTCATTATTTTATCATTGGTTTTGCTAATTATGCATTCTTATCACACCACAATTGCTTATGCAGGAAGAATGGTATGGATTTTCTTACGTTACTGCAGAAAACTTCAGAAGACAAAGTAGCTCCAGTCGGATATAGAGTACACGGTTGTAAATTTTCATCTGCTTCTGCCCTCGGTAACATGTTTCATCTTTCTTATGTGTTGACGTGCATGGCTGTTAGTATCTTTGGGTTGTGCTTTTTCCGTTATCTGATTTCTGTAATTTAGACCTGAGGTGCTTCGAGATGGAAAAGGAGAAAGAAGACAGTTCCTCTCCTAGGGGAGTTTTAGAAGCATGGATAAGGGGCTTGGACACTGAAGCTAGTTCTCCCAGCACCAACGTCTCAACACCCAAAACCTCTTCTTCAAATTCAAATTCGCATTCTCGCTGGAGAGTATTCTTCAAACTGTTGAAGAAAAGCTCTATAAAAAGGTTACCCTCCTTTCCTCCTCTCACTGTGCCCAAGATATCAAGCAGAAAGAGCAGAAGTATGAGAGAAAACGTAGATGAAGATCTCTGTTATTTCAAGTCTTCCTGGAAGAACTTCACCTTCTCTGACCTCAAAATCGCGACAAACAATTTTAGCCATGGTCAGTAAGTTTGTTCCAGTGAACTTCATTGTAGTTTACTGCCAATATCTTAGACTGTCAGTTGCGAGGTTGGGTAGAGCCATGTAGATACAAGTGAATTGCTAAATTTGGTCTTTTCATTTATGGGTGAAAGTTCTTTACCATACTTCCCCTAAATATTTAATTAAATCTTTTCATTGCCACCACTAGAATATGAAAAATATGATTCTTATCTATAGTTGTATGTTTTCTTCCATTTTCCCGTCCATGAGTTTAATTATGGTCTCTTCTGGTAATGAACGTTTTTTTTTTGGATTGTATAATGGGAAAATTTTCTTAATGTCTTTACCTAAAGTTTTTCCCCCACTCAGACAATTTTTTTTGCTCTACCCTCGTTCAAGCATGCCAACTTCTTTAGTTTTCGCCTTTCTTGTTATTTGTCTTCCCATTTCTTCTATTGTGATGGAAACTTAGTGCTATGTCTTCTTGCTGCAGAAAATTTAATCGGGAAAGGTGGTTATGCTGAAGTTTACAAGGGCTGTTTGCCAGACGGGCAGCTTGTAGCAATTAAGCAACTGAACAAAGGGACAACTGAAGAGCAGACAACAGGCTTTTTATCTGAGATCGGCATTATTGCTCATGTAAATCATCGCAATACTGCAAAATTAATTGGGTTCGGAGTTGAAGGAGGAACATATCTTGTTCTTGAGTTATCTCCTCTTGGGAGCTTAGGATCACTTCTTCGTGGTTAGTTTATTACTTTTCTCCTCTTGTTTCTCCAGCATCCCTGTTTTTGGTTTATGGGCATGTATTTCTATTTTCCAGGTTCCAAGGAAAAGCTAGATTGGGCCGTTAGGTATAAGATAGTTCTAGGCATTGCTGCTGGCCTGATGTATCTTCATGAGAATTGCCAAAGGCGAATTATTCACAGAGACATCAAGGCTGATAACATTCTGCTGACAGAGAATTTTGAGCCTCAGGTATCTTTCCACTTTATAACTTGAGGACGGTCAAATGCGAAAGTGAGTGCTATGATTTCATAATCAACTTCTGTTTTCTTGGCGTGGAAAGTAAAGGTCATTTGTATATATATATGCCCCTATATTGAGAAATCAAGAAATAAAATTTAAGTTTCCTTATTGTCTATGGAATTTAAAAGCTTTGAACTCTTAAAATCAAATTATCAACACTGTGTTTGGTTCACAATTTTGAATTGAAAATTTTGAGTTAAAATGTAAAAACATGTGATTGGATGGATTATTTCAAAATTGAGTGGGTCCACTCACCAGAAAGGGAAAAAAAACCCACGGATAAAAACTCACGGGTTGCCAGTTGGACCAAAAGTCTGTCCCAACCTCATCTCTCTCTCTCTCTTGAATCGGAAAGTCTACGGTTCCCGACCAAATGGATTCCGATCGGATCCGACGCTCCGCCGGGCCAACTCCAGCCACCAAACGGCCGATCCGAGCCGTCCAAAAATTCTTAAAAACAAAAAGAGTGGGCCTAGGCAAGAATTAACGGAATCCGATGTGTGTAGGTGCTCGATCCAAATACTCCATGTTTTTGTATATATATTTTTGTATATATATTTGAATATATATACAAAAACATGGAGTGTTTGGATCGAGCACCTACACACATCGGATGCCATTGATTCTCACAAAAGCCCACTCATTTTTTTTTTAAGAAATTTTTGGATGGCTCGGATCGGCCGTCTGGTGGCCGGAATTAGCCCAGCGGGGCGTCGGATCTGATCGGGATCCCTTTAGGGTCCATCACTCCTTTTACTCCGTATATTCTACTTCTGTTTAAGAGATTGAAGTGGGGCCATTTGGTAATGCTATTGGTCAGTAGTCAGTGTACTTGATTGTGGGCCCTTGACTTTGTCCCCAGAAACCAACTCTAAAATAATTTTCGGAGAAAAACTTCATAAGGGTAACCGAACACAGTGAAAATTATCCAAAGCAATCATGATGTTTCCCAAAAAAAAGTTGGAATCCCCAAAACGGACTAACAAACACGGACAGAGGGAGTATGTTTTTTCATTTTAGTGGCACCAGAAGCAGCACTAGAAAAATTCACCGATCCAATTTCGATTGGCTATTTGTCCAAATTGTCTATAAAATGCACTTACCGTCCGTTCTCCTGAGCATTAATGTGAAAAAGTTGGTCCTTAAACCTGAAACTGGGACGATCAGTTTTGTGGTGTATTTAGATTCGCAGACAAAGAAGATCTGTGGCTACAAATTGCATGTCATTCTTTCCCTAGTTGTTAGAATGCCTTACTAGTGCTTATGCTCATTTTCTTTTGTTCTTTTTGCATCATTTAACAGGCGAAATTCCTGTATGGGAACAAGTTTAATGCGGAAGAATTGCTGGAGATTAAACTTATGATTCAAAGCAATATGTATAAATATCTTAGCATACTGCTTGATGGACGGGAGCGCTTTGAAGAGGATGCTCTGTCAAGGATGAAAGCAATAGATTCTTATGACCAAAGTACTGAGACAGGTACAATGGATAAAGCTTCTATAACAATCTAAGTCAGATGTTTAGCTTCAAATCATCATTTTCCCTTTGCATGCTACTACGCTCATCGTAAAGTAAGATTTCACTGGGTTCATATCATACAATACAGCTGCATAGTCTGCATTTATTTCTATTTTCCATCAACTGGTGAAGAATTTTTCATAACGATTCCAAATAAGTTGTAGAGTGCCGCTGGGGACGGGAATATGCATTTATTTTCAAATTTAAGGAAGTGAATGTACTGATATGGGAAATATAGCAGTTTCTTTGAGCTATATATATTTGTTTACAAATAAGACACGGTGCCTTGTGTCAGGGACTCAAGGGTTTGTCTAGAAAGATGATAGTTACTCACGGGGTTCATAGGTAGCTCGAAATTTTCCCATTGTCTTCCTCGAAATTCATCCACCAGTATTTTTGGACCATAAGACCATTCAGATCATATGTAATCTATGGTTGCGGGAGATTTCTTTTACTGTGTGGACATGTTCAAATGCCCCACAAAATTTCTGTCCTCTATTAAAATTAACATATAGTTCCAATGAAGAAACCACTAAGTGGACCTTAATGCCCTGTTTCTGAGCAAGGGTGGTTTTGGGATGTCATTGTGAAATATGGACTGTCCTCAGTCTGGAAAATGTTGGTTCTATGACAAATCAGCTTGGTGAGCATGTTTTCCTTGGGGCTTTGTGATGTCTACGGATTCTACTTATAAGATAAATAGAATTGGAGGCATTCAGCTGGGAAGATTGTTTAGTGTAACATCATATGGATTTTATTTAAACCTTTTCATGGAACAATATGCTTAGTGTACTGATGGAGTGTGAAAAAAACAATGTATCTGCTGCTAGTAGTTTTAGCAAGTATCCAGTGCAAGCCCTCCTTTGCCTACCCTACCTCAGGTCAAAACTAAAATAATCTGCCTCTTTATCGATGAAATTCTACTTTGATTTTACTCCCTTCGTCCCAATTTGTTTATCCAATTTTTGGATTCCAACTTTTTAAGGGGACAAAATGATTACTACTAAAAAGTTTTGAGTTTTCAAAATACCCCACTTTTTTGACATTTAATGTGAGAGCGCACATTTTCAATGCATAATTTTTCAAAAGAGAGGGCATTAAGGGAATTTTTTAAAAGTCGACTTAAAATTGGACAAACATTTTGGGACACATTGAAGTCAAAAAGTAGACAAACAAATAGGGACGGAATGAATAATAGTTAATGTTTTGTTACTAATTGAATGAGTTGTAGTTAATGGATACTGAGTTCTTCAAGGATAGGAACACTGATCTGCCCTTTTTCCCTTTCCCCCCTCTTTTCTTGCGTGTGCATGTCTGTTGCAATACTTGCAAAACGATTTGGGACTAAAAAGAGCAATAGAACTCATGCTTCTATGTTCTTTAAGATACATGTTTTCCATAAAGAGTAAGCTTTAATAAGTAGCTCTCACACAATTTTCATTTGTTCGGTGACTCAGGTTTGTGTTCTAATGGTAATTTGAAAATCAAGGCTGCTTTTCTTTTTCTTTTTTTGTGTTCCTTGATTTTTGAGGATGCACAAATTGTTTGATTGTATGCGGTGGTGATGTTATTGGTCCACATGTGAAATGCGTAATGATAAGTGAAACTGATGACTGCACTGCAGTATTTCTGACAATTGTACTGATTCTCGTCACAGATGACGATTCCAATGCGAAAAGTCAATGCATCTACTCCATCAACCCTAAGTTGAAGCATTTCTCTGACTGGCTCCTAGACATTATAGCCACAGGAGATTTGGATGCTTTCTTCCCTGCGGCAACGCGTGAGTATGCTCCCCTAGTTGAAGAGGTTTGGAGGGATCCTGCTATACAGCAAACGTATAGGAGAAAGGATGAGCTTCATTTCCTGCCTGATGTTGCGGAATACTTCTTAAGCCGGGTATTCAATTCATTTCAATTAGCCATGTTATCTGATGTTTAGGTGTGTCCATAGTGGAACAATAAAAAATAAAAAAAAAAGGGCATATGTCCTTCCCATACAATTGTGATTTACGGATGTATATGGATCCACATGTGTATTCCTAATCTAGGTAACCATGGTTCTCTCATAGGCTATGAAGCACCAACACTTCTAGAGGCCGGCGTGTCGGTTATATTTGATGAATCTGGGGACACGGGAGGGAACGTATAGGGGCAGGGCAGGGGTTAAATATGCAATTTTTAATTTTTTTGGGGGGTAAATGTGCAGTACTTTTAATATTTTGGGTTAAAAGTGTAATATGATATGTATATTATGCTTGTTTGTATATGTTGATGCTTTGTGCTTATACATATAACTATGTTTTCACTAGTATAAAATAAATAGTGGAGTATTTATTTACTCCCTCCGTCCCAAAATAATTGTCCGGTCCGCAAAACAAGAACTTAAAAATAATACGAATTTTTCAAGAAAAATTCAAACTTTTTTCAACAATTTGCTAGATATTCATGAGTTCTTTTAATTGATAAAAAAAAGTTAGAATTTTTTCTTGTAAAAATGTATTATTTTTAAGTTCTCGTTTTGCGAAACGCACAATTATTTTGGGACGAAGGGAGTATTTATTTTTTCCGTGTCCGTGTCCCCATTTTTTTAGAAATTCCGTGTCTGTGTCCATACCCATATCCGTGCTACATAGCTCATAGGTGTCACAGCAGTCAAGAGAACCTACCAGCAGGTCCAGCACCTTTGGTTGATGGTGTGAAAAGAAAGGATCATTTTGGTGAGAAATGGTGAAAAGTAAAATGAACCAATAAAAATCCATCATTTCGCTTCATCTCTGTAAGCTAATTGATGATGTCCTGTCTTAGGCTGTCGAGGTGTCAAGCAACGAGTATGAGCCTTCAGAGAGAGACATAGTATATGCAGAAGGGGTCACCCAAGGGAACGGTTTAGCTTTCATGGAGTTCTCTCTGGACGATCGTAGCCCAATGTCTGAAGCCTACACAGACAATCTGGAAGCTCCACCCCCGCCTCTAACCAGGTAATTGTTGCTTCCTCTTCACTATGTTCATATGCACTACTCTGACTTACAAGGCATAATTAGGTTCCACTCAGGTGAAGGGCAGAAGGGGTTTGATATTATTATTATTCAGTGACTATAACTCCAATTCAGGTTTGATGGATCACATTACTTTTGACACAAGATTTTGGATACCTATCAATAGAAGTGATACCAAATCCTTCACATGAAGGATTATAGTTGTACAGTGATCCAACAAACTACACCTTTTCTTTACACTACATGTAATCCGTCTTTTATTCTAGTTTCACAAGTCATGTATAGCTAATCAAACTCAAAATCCGGTCATTTGAAATTCACTTCTACCCAAATGGAGCCTTATATCTATCCAAGCCGTGGCTTCAGGCTTCTGCTACTTCCTGCCTGAAACCATTTCCAATGCTGGTGGTAGAATGTAGGGTTTGAAGGCTGGAACCCCCATGTTTCAAAAGAAGCTTCGGTAGTGCAATATCACTTTTCAAATGACGGCAACTTGGTCACAAATGTGGTTCGTCCATAGAAGCAACGCATAGTCCTCAATAGTAATTTTATTTTTACATGATTTGCGACTTGCGAGCTATTCTTCTGTTTCCCTTTCTTGCCTAGCGATTCAAATATTGTCTGCTCCAAATGTCTTGTTTTCCAGGTACCAACTTATTAGAGTGAATGCCAAGGGCATGAGCGAGGGCTGCAAGTGGGTAGAAATGTTCGAAGACGTCCGCGTGGTAGTCTTTTGTGTATCGCTTAGCGACTACGATCAGATGTGTCTTGCCCCAGAAAACACCAGTTCAGGAACCCTACTAGAAAACAAAATGATGCAAACCAAAGCTCTCTTTGAAACAACGGTGGGCCATCCATGCTTCAAGAACACCTCTTTCGTCTTGATCTTTAACAAGTATGATCTCTTCGAGGAGAAGGTCAATCGCGTAGATCTAAGTGCTTGTGAGTGGTTCACAGATTTCAGTCCAGTGAGGCCCCACAACAACCACCAGTCGCTGGCCCACCAAGCTTACTACTTCGTCGCTATGAAGTTCAAAGACCTTTACGCTTCCCTCACCGGTAGAAAGCTTTTCGTGTGGCAAGCTAGGGCAAGGGACCGAGTAACCATTGATGAGGCATTCAAGTATATAAGGGAGGTTCTAAAGTGGGATCAAGAGAAGGAAGAGAATTACTACGGCGTGCAAGAGGATTCTTTTTACAGTACTACAGATGTGAGCTCCTCGCCGTTTGTAAGGCAAGAGTGAAGAATTTGTAATATTTACTTCGCATGTAGTATTTTGTTGTATAGACAAAGAGGTCAAATGGGATGTCAAATAAGGTTTACTTTGTCTGATTTTTGTTTTAGTCCGTATGGAAAAAAAATTCAGAGCGTTTGTGGTGATGGTTCGAAACTTCGAGTTGAATCGTTTCAAGGAGTTGTGTATTGAAGTGTGTATATTAGAGCTTCAGATATGGGTTGTCGTTCGATTATATCGTTTCTTGACATGCCTTCGTTTTTTTTTCTGTTTTTTTTTTTCCCGGGACCGGAACCGCTCACATTGGACGTACCGTGGTACAAAAACCAAGGGCTATGAACCAATGTGTGACAAGTCGGATAGGTTGTAGCCAACGAAAATTGAATATCAGATTTTAGAGAAGGAAACTAATTTTTACGCTCCACTTTTTACTGATAGAGCTCCAATTTTAAGATGAAGTTACTAGTAACTCGTGAACAAAGTGGAGTGCCATCAGTAAAAATTGGAGTGCGAATATCAATTTCCTTTAGAAAATTCAATTTTCATATTTACAGTTGATCACATTGTTGATAAAATGTTCTTAGATTTTCCTCCTATGCGGGAACATATGCAGATTGTTGTGTGGGGCCCACTACGGGTCTCACGCAAAAGATCCGAGCCGTTCATTAAATGTAAAATACTTTTTCAAAAGCCCTGGAGAAAAATCAACTTAATTCAATACTTATAAGTGCTCGATTTAATCATCTAACTTTTCATTCAGATTTTCGGATAATGAAAAGTTAGATGATTGAATTGAGCACCTATAGATATTGGACTTTTAATGAACGGTTCGGATCGGTTTTTTTTGGAACCTGGGCCCCACACACAGATCTGTGTGCAATCTGTGTAAAAAGTCTGTAAACAGACTTACTGTATGCAGCAATCGTTTCCCACTGGATATTTTCGTACATATTCTTTCTCAATAACGAGAAATTTAGATACGGATTTGAAAAATAAATACTAGAGATGTTCAACGACAATCTGCAAATTAAATTAATATTAATAGTTTTACAATTTAAGATATTTATTTTAACTGGAATTGTTACAGGTGAAAAACAATTCCGGAAGATCCCGTTGCCTTTGTCAATATCCAAGAATATTCTGCAAAAAATCCAGAACTCTGTTTACAAATGGAAATCCAAGTCACTTACCGAATACCTATCTATACTTTTCACCTGAACACCTTTTCTCACATAGAGAGGAATAATTTTACAGAAAGTAGCTTACTTTCAGCAGGAATCTAATCACCGGCAAACCCCGGCTCCCGGCTCGAGAGTTGACTTACTTGATTCAACCGTCCGTAGCCATGGTACAAATCTCACTTATGCTGTAAAGGGGTGAAACAAAAACACCTGTTTTCTAGAAAGAAAGATAACCTACAAGTAAATGAAGAGAACGAACAGTGGAATAAAATGGACTCCATCGACGAAATGTTGATGTAACTCAAGAATATTTCCATTAAATTGTTCAATAAAACCATAAAGAAAGTGAAATGTCTCTACGAATGCAATAAATCTGAAAAATGAAAGCACGAGAGCCTGCTCCTTTCAGAAATATAACTCAAGATCTGATAAATCAGAATGAAATGAAGCATACAAAGATGACCCGAGCAACTAACAATCTTTTTCTTTGCTGCAGTTACCGATTCATTTTGGGCGTTTCTTAGACTATTACAGAATGCGGAAAGGATGTCAAGAGGAATAAAGCTTAAGATGCAACTAGATCAGGTGTTTCTGCTTCTACCGACAACAAAGCCGTGTGTACTTTGTCCACCCAATTGTCCAGTCGATCACGCAAAGATTTGATCTGTGGAATGCCTAACACTCTTGGTTGCACCCAAGAGACGTGAACAGTTCCCTCAACTTGATCAATTATACCCTCAATTAGATGAACCTGCAGTAAAATTTTCCAACAGTTAAAAACTTCTGGAGAGAGAAAAATCCTTAACCAGCAATAACATACAAAAGATTACCATTAACCAGCAATAACATACAAAAACTTGTACACTGACACAATATCTATGTTGAAGTGGAGAAACATGAATTCTCCTTTCGGAGCTTTCTAGTTTATTATCCCTCCATTCCAATGTTTGACCATTTTCACTATCCTAGACATCTCAAAAGCTCGTCCATGTTGAACTTATTCTTTTCTAGATTATTTTGAAAACTTCATACACAATAACTGATTGAGATACTTTAAATTGGTCAAAAAACTAAGAACTTTTTTTCACGAAAATACATTATTTGTTGATCCCATGAAAAGGACGCGAGCGTCACAAAAGGGAAAAACAAAATAAGACGGAGAGAGTATAAGCTTCCTATTCACTCAACGATTAGATTAATGAATCTCTGAGTGTGTCATCAGAAGGACTTACCGATAGGCTTTTCATGAGAAGATACTCCACATCCTCCACATTAAGTTTTGTGCGTTCTGCAACGATACGTAGTGGAATAGTTCTATCTTCTGATGGCCGACTGCACGGAACCACATTTCCAATGAATCCGGCACCAAGAAGTGAAAAAAAACATAGGATCAAGGAGAAAAATGGCTTTCTAACATACCTGAAGATGATTTCCATCAAACAGAGAATGTTAATCTTTTCTAGTAGCTTTTTCTCATTCTCCACCAGGGCTGGTTGAGCACTCAATGCAGCTCTATGCACCTGGCACAATTCTTGGTAGCGAACTAAGTCTCCAGAATTGAATGCTTCAAGAATATAGAAGAGCCATTCAACCTTCGTGCCCAGAAGACTCTTTATCTGTATCAAATGAAGGATGTCACAATCAACAATATGGAAGTAGGAATCTCTTAGAGGGCAAAGTGGGAAGACAGTGTAGCTGATTTCATCAACAATTTGGCAACGAATAACATAGTGAAAACTGACTTACAATTGGATGCGCAAGCAGTTCCCCAAAATTATAGATGTTCTCTCCGAGCAACGCAGCTAAAGATAAATCAAAGGCCAAATCCTGAGACATACGAGAGATTGACATACAACTCATTACCGCTGATGGAAAAAATGGGAAGCTCAAGAAACCATGCAGGAATATTCTACATTAATAGAAATGATCCATAAGAACCAATTGATTTTATGTACAATCATCTTCTTCTGTAGGATAGGGCTAACATAAGTCTAGGTATGAAAGCAAATTTCAATGTGAGCTCATGTCATATGAAAAATACCCAAGAATCCAGATTTGATTCACGCGTGTAAGAGGGAGAATAATCTGTGTCCAAAAGACTCGTCATCTATTCTTCTGCTACCCCTTTTAACCAAAAGTTGATTAAATAAAAACAGACCTCTTATCAACTAAAAAGAAAAAAGGTATTCAGAATCCGTCATCCACAATTCCAAGACCTCCTAAAGCTGACTTCTTAGCCAAGAGTAAGGACACTGAGACAACTTTAAGGCCCTACAGTGCAAGCAACATCATCCCCAAACCACTTCCACAACATCCACATTCTGAAGTTATCACATTCTTCTTTGCATTCTTATCCAATCTTTCACCATTTTAACCCTATAGTCCAAGACATCTCCTTACACATTCATGGCTTACAGGAACCCTAAAAAAACATTGATGTTATCAAAACCATTCTTGATGCAACAACGCACTTTTCACAATAGAGAGAGAATATTCAAACCAGGCAGCATGCAGTAACAAGAGAGGACAGAATGAAAGCTGCAAAAATTTTATACATCAATTGATAAGCACTCAATAATGCATATTCTTGGTGCTTAAGTCCTTAGTTTCATCACGTTTATGTTTATAAAGTTAGTATTTTCTTAGATTTTGCACGTAGGTACGTTTATTTCATTTTGTAGGTAAATTGATGAATAAAGTGTGGTTTTAAGGCTTGGAGCAATTGTAGAGGTTTCCAAGAGCCAGAGTGTTCAAGAACAAAGCCGCCAAGAGCCGTCGGGTGGCCAAGACCATTGGAAGCCAAGACGGAGGCCAAAAGCTAAAGAACCAGAGATAATGAAGGCAGTATCGATACAAGCATTTGTTGTATCGATACCAATTTGCAAGCAGAATCTAGTGGGCTCATAGACAGTGGGTATCGATACAAGCATTCCTTGTATCGATACCGAGTTGCTACGGCGGCCCAGTGGATTTAGATCAAAGCTGCTCGGTATCGATACAAGCATTCCTTGTATCGATACCGAGGGCCTTCGTAGTGGATTTTTAGGGCGTTTTTGAGATATTTTGTGGGTGAATGAGGGCTTGTATAAATACCCCATTATGTCACAAATATCCAGGAGAGTACCCTCTTCTAGATCTAGAAGTTGCTTACTCTTGCTATTGTTCTTCATTTTCTAAGTTAAATCCTGCATTTTCTACCTTAGTTAATCTTAGTTTGTTATTTTTCCCTTCATCAAAGTTGTAGCTGCACTCTTGATCTCAATAAACCTCAAGTTTATTTCGAAATCCGTTGGTTAAATATGTTTTCCATAATTAGCTTTGTTGTTTCAATTTCTAGTATGAGTGAGTAGTTAATTAGGCTTGGTCATTTGGTGATTAGCACTCCATGGCTTAGGTTGATCATGCTTTTCTCGCAATAGATCTTCATATTAGCTTGAAAATCAAGTTAGTTCGCTTTTTGTCTATCAAAACTTGGCAGTGTTAACCTCTTTGATCATGTATTCATGTGTAGGCAAGAGCGTGCTACTTGCCACACATAATTCTTGGAGCTATGTCATCCCTTGCGCTTGCTAAATGAATTCGAGAACTCACTTGGCATTCAAACTCCAGTTCTAGTTAAAATGGTTTTTATTGATAAATCCTCCGGTTTGAGACGCGTATCTCAAACCGAGTAAATTCGAGGGAAAAGCTGATTGATTCAAGTTATGGGTGATAGAATCCCCTAGACCTAGCCGCTTATTTTAAATAGTTTAATACTCGTTTTTATTGCATTTATTTTTCTCCGTTTCAAATCACCGAAAAGTTGGTCGTCTTAACGCCGCGACTCTCACATCTACAAATCCAATCAAGCCGTAATGATTTTCCCTTGGGTACGATACCTGGTCTTCTGCATTATTATGATTCTTTCGACGTATTAGCCCTACGCTTGGGGTGATCTTATTCATATCAATTAGACGACGAAGCATCAATAGAATAACCAGAAATTCTAAACATGCTCTAATATCAATTTATAGCAGCAAATTCTAACCTTCACTAATGAGTCATGCCACGATAGTCTTAGTGAGTGGTCAGTGCATCAAAGACGTAATCAACCTTCGTAAAATAGTTAAAACATCAGGTCACATACCAGCTTAAATGAGTCTGACAGAGACTCCACCGAGGTATATGCTAGATAAAGAAGAGCACTTTTGTAAAACTCAGCAAACTCTTGTTGAGACTTATGACACTGAGATGAAACCCAATAATAGCTGGCATACACAGATGGGTCAATGTCAGTCATAGTGTCAAGCGTACTCTTCCCGTCTTCGAGAAGTTTTTTGCACTCTTTTTGGCTGCCTTTCTCAAGATTAAAGACAGCAATTTGCATCTTTATAAAAACAATTGGTTCCTCGATGCGCATTTCTCTAGTAGCCTGAAGCTTTTCTATGACATCTTCCAGGTAACTAATGGCAGCATCTTTCTCTGAATATTGCCGAGAAACTATGACGGCAAAATGCGCAAGCTTGAGAAGATTGATCTTGGTCTCAAAATCAGTGATGAAATTATGATATAACTGAATGAGAGCATCACCAGCCTGAAGATAATGAGAAAGAAACAACTGTCAAGCACAATCAATGCATCTTGATGTGTTTAAGCATTTCCCAGTCAAACACTAGCAGAAACACATGTAGCAGAAGCTATGCTACCTGCTGAGTCAAACAGAAAGACCGTACAATAAAACTAATGTCAAACCAGAAAAAGAACACCACATATGAGCCATCACCCAGTGGTGCGAAGAACAGCTTAGCAAAATAAAAAGCACCACCAATTATCGAAAGATTCAAAACTAATCATTTATCCAACGAAAATGCAACATTCGCTCGTGATACAACTCTGCCACCCGTCATTCTCCGATGATTGTATCATCGACATGCATATGGTAAAACTACAGGATCAACTCTCTTGGGCTAATCTTGCTGACCAAAATAGAAAAACTAACTCATTCTAAATGTGCACAAGCCTTTGAATATGTGGAAAGCAACATCCAAGAGATAACCAGTAGCAAACCATCCTATTAACAAGCTTTTTATTGAAATGTGCACAGGCTTTTCAGTTTCCTGCAAAAGAAAATTCATATTAAAGAGCTTAATCCTGCATCGATAATAGGGACAGCCTTTTCAGCAGGTTTGATCAACACTTGACCAATGGCACTCACTCCTCACAGTAAGATGGTAAAAAACAAAAAAAATTCGAAAAAAGAGGAAAATCTACTTATCAGTTAATATCATCTCATCTTAACGATTGTCAGTTTGTCACCAATGTCTCATTAGCAGCTGGCCAACAAAACTTCAAAAAATACCCCAATTGGTTGTTCCAATGCGTTCGGATGGACTAAGGAGGGATATGGCTGCATAGATGAGAAATTGGAAAATGAAACTCATAACACTTGAGGCAAGATCAGTAACTGTTCAGCTTAGCAGCATTATTTCCCTGTTCATTACCTAAAGACAAGTATGTACCCCTCATCTTCAGCAAATGAATATATAAAAAAAACGGATCTGAGCTATCGATTTGTCCATAACTAACACAACTTGCAGCACTACCAAAAACCATCTCTTTTTAATGACTGCAACAGAAACAAATTTCCTCCATAAAAAGGATCACTTGGGTACAACCAAAGCCCCATTTTTTTCCCAGTCGGCAAAAACACATTTCATTACCAAAGAGCGAAAAGGTACAAGAAAAACAGGATAACCAAAAAGCTAAGTCCTTTTCTAATAGGCAATAAAAACACATTCCACCATTAATGAAAAGGGAAAAGGTACATGAACAAGGAGATAACCAAAGACCACTTTGGTCATATTGACGTAACCAAAACAACCGCTATCGGCCATAGTCAACACCACTGCAAGTCAGACCCAATCACCATTATAAGTTGGGACCAAACACCACTTGGTTCCTATCTGACATATAGGCGGGACCACAATATTTCGAATAATAATGCACAACCAACCACAATATTTAGACTCATAATGCACAACCAAACACCACCTAAGTCAGCCAAGAACATTAAGGTAAACACCCGGAAAAGGGGTGTGCATGATATAATTCTCCTAGTTATTAATACATCCTATACAGGTTTCAAAGTTGTCCGCGACTCCACATTTCACATGGTGAAGCTTAAATCCTGTTGTAGGTGGTAAACAACAATTACCTATACTTGAGACGGCTATATCAAAATAACCACCGAAACTTCAAACTTCAAATAATTTAGCACTTCCTCTGGTCTCTTAAAAGAACAAAAACTACTTCTACTTGATTAACATTTTTTGGGGGATTCCGGCAATCCTTTAGGCCCCAAAACCCTAGTTCATTCACGTACATAAGTTGATGAACAGAACAAATTGTCATCTAACAAACACGCAAAAGCCCTAGAATGGACAAGTATTCAAACTTTCGGTATGTATCACTTTATCTGGTATCTCATTAGCCAAAAAGCACTTGAGGTAAAAGTTATGATGGGGATTCTGGAAACACTTCAGAGAAAAAAACTGGATTCTGGCTTATCAAAAAAAAAAAAACTGAATTCTGGCAATACTTTGGTGTAACATAATTTTCCGAAAACCTAATGAGATATAAAACCATTATCTCAATCAAAGGAAAACACAACCTCATCAAGCTGAGTACAAGGCCGCAGAAGCCCTAAAATAAAAAATAAAAAAATAAAAAATTGACTATAACGGGGGCGTTTCCATTAAACTAGATGGACTAAAGCCCATGTTTTCACGGATTTCTAGCCATAACATTCTTCTCCTCGCATACAACAACTAAAATACCCTTTAGCAGAAAGAACTTAGACTTGGCATGTAGTCCAATAATATAGCAGAAACGCACCCAACATCATTGGGAATTCTGCCAACGCATAAGACCCAAAAACCCTTATTTACCCTAAAAATAAAGAGACATATAAACCCTAATCTCAGTCATTGAACAAATTAAGCTGTCGCAAAATCAACAAAACAAAACACCCTTTGTTTCACAAATCTAACTCTTCAAAATCTAACACAGGAAGTGAAAAGGGAGGGCGGAGGAGGGGGAAGGGAAGACCTGAAAAACGGCGAGAGCGACGAACTGCTCGAGCTTGAGGGTGAGCTGGTGCCAGAGCTTCTTGTGGTACAGATCTGACAGGGTGTTGTACCAATCGGATAGCTCTGGGTGGGTGTTGCGCAGAGAGTCGAGGTACTGAATGGCTGCCATGGCTTCTTGGCAGAGGAAGAGGGCGAGAAGATTTCTTATGAGCGTACTCGTTTGTTTTTGTCTTTACTTTCGCTTAAAGAAAGGGTAAGAACGAAAGAGAAGTTTTGAACCTGGGGTTTTTATGGGAATTAAAAAGGATTACCGAGGACGTATTGGAACGGTGGTTTATCGGGTTAACGCTCGAGCAAGGACAAACGAGTTTACTATGGAGTTTTTACTAATGGAGAAAGGGCGTGTTTGGACAAAATTAGTTGTTTATATAGCCAGTGGGTATCATTGATGTTTAGTGAGTTCTTGTTTAGATTTTCATCGAAACATTTGGAATTAGTGATCGGTCTCAACGAGAATCGAGGAATTATAGAATACTACCTCTGTCCCAAAATAAGTGTTCGGTTTACAAAACGAGAACTTAAAAAAAAAATACGAATTTTTCAAGAAAAATTCAAATTTCTTTCAACAGCTAGTTATCCGTCGTGAATTCTTTTAACTTTTTAAAAAGTTGAGATTTTTTCTCGTAGAATACGTATTATTTTTATCGAATATTTATCTTGGGACGGAGGGAGTATGACCATCTATTCTAATATATAAAAGGAGAGCACCACTTTGGTGTCTCCCGTCCCTGTCATGTATTTTCCTTTTTCAAAAATGTCCTAAAAAAAAAACGTCACAAATCAATTAACCTCTGGAGAAATAATTGTAAGGATTAAAAGGTAAAACCACACTCACACAACCGCCGCGTATAAACACTAGCAGTTACACAACTCTGCACACTTTCACTTCGTCACAAAACTGTTCGTCGTCAGAGAAAAAAACCAAACAATTATCACTACCAAAAGCTGTCGACTCCACAAATAATCCAACACAAGGTACATTTCCTACTTACTGTACTATACTTCATCCTTTGTTTACTACTTTTCTCCTCCAACTTTAATTAGTTGCCCTGCATATTTGTTTTCTCACTTCTTCTTTTTCTCCTCCCTTCAACCAAGAACGTAGAGCCAAAAAATTCAATTTGGTTTGATTTGGTTCGGTTCGGTTTTTGTGCTATATGTTCAGTTAGGTTCTTCTTTTTTTCAATAGAGTTCTCCTCCTTTTGACCAAACGGGAAGTAGTGCAAATTTTGACAAAATCCAATTTACACATGCATTGCTTATAGTGCTTTATGGGCAAATTTGAATGCATAGAAAAGTTAGAGCCAGTTTGTTGTTGTAACACTTTCAAAGCTTACTAGAGGCCGGGGCACACGTGATGAGTGTGCAAGTCGGATTTTCACAACGTTTTTGTAAAAATACTTCCCACTTATTGTTTGATCAAATTTTCATAAATGTTGTAAAAATCCGACTTGCACACGCATTGCGTGTGCCCCGGCCTCTAATAATACTAAAAGAAGTCAAGATATAATGAACACTGGAAAAACTCGATTTGCTCTTTTTTTTCATCTTTAGTGAGTTTATTGAGATTTTTGGTCATTCTTTTTTTTTGGTACTTAAAAAATTATTTTTCAATTTCGTTCATCAAGTTGAATGATTGTTTAGAAAGACTTACACGAGTCTAATATAACTGTAAAATAATATTGAAAACAACAATAATAATAATGTAGTAGTATAATGGCTTGTCGATCCTCTTGTCCGGTCTGGCTCCCACCTGTTTCTCATTGTTGGATGGGCTTGGTCTCTGCTTAACGGCGAAGTGGAGCCGCGGATCTTGTCACTGTTGTTATTGCTTTCGGTGATTACTGTAGCAGTGGTGATCTGGTTGTGGTGGTGGCTGGTGGTTGTGGAGGAGATAAGGGTTTCTTTTTCGCAGGTCTCAGTTTTTCAGGTGATGGTAGCAGTGGAGGTGTTGATGGGGGTAAGGGTCATCATCGGGCCGGCCCAGCCCGCCAAGTCACTGCCCGACTCGCCCGCGGGCCTGGCCTAGAGGGCTTTTTCTTTTTTGCGGGCCGGGCTACCTACCATAAATTGAAACCCAGGCCCGGCCCACGGGCTAGCCCAATTGACGGGCTGGCGGGCCAAAAGCCGGGCGGGCTTAATTTTCCATGGGTACAAACTAATCCAAGGGAAAAAAGAAAGGGTTTTGTGGGATTTCGGGCTAATAGGCGGGCACGTGGGCAGGCTTTTGGCCGGGTACCACGGGCGGGTTTGTGGGCGGGCTTACGGGACGGGCCTACGTGTAACGACCCGGATTTTTGACCCAATTTTTTTTTTAATAATATCATCTAAAAAGTATTATTCGTAATAATAAAATTCTTTTCCTTAGGAGATAAATACA
>JAOTQK010000022.1:12450561-12462881 GCA_025642025.1 Rhododendron ferrugineum
GTATTATAGAACAAATTGAAATCTATCAAATAAGATCCATATTGCATATTTTTGGAGATTCACATTGGAAAATATAAACGATTAAAAATTGACACGAACATCAAAAAATGACAATGAAAATGAGACGGAGGAAGTACATTTTATTTTGAGTACTGCTATTTGCACCGACGGTAGGGAAACCGTACCGACGGCCGCGCCGGGCCGTCTCCGGCCACCGGACGGCCAATCCGAGCCGTCCAAATTTTTTTTTAAAAAAAAACCGAGGGGGCCCTCGCGGGAATCAACGGCATCCGATGTGTGTAAGGTGTTTGATCTGAACACCTTTTTTTCGTGTATATGTGGCCAGAGACGGCCCGACGCGGCCGTCGGCGTCGATGCAAATATCATTTTCGTTTTATTTTCTCTCTTCTCTCCAGCACTCTCTCGTTCTCGCCTTCTTTTCTCTGCAACCAGCCCAATCTAAGCCCAAATCGAGTCATCCATCAAAGAACTTGAACGCCACTCGACAGGATCTTGCTTCCCGGAGACACTCTCCACCAAGCTCAGATCTGGAGCTCAACTACCGCTTTGGAAAGCCGACAAGGGTACTCCGACGACGTCAGCAGCGTGAAAGATTTTTTGGACATCTGAACCTTGGAGTTCTTTGGTGGTTGAAGCCGGCTCCGGAAATGGTTGGTGGAAAATGATAAAAATAAAAAGGTAAAGGAAAAGATTGAAAATAGGTATATTTTAATTGAGATTAGGTAAAATAGATAATATTGGTGTAGTTGTGAAAGAAAAAATTGATAGCTAAAATAGAATTGTGAAATGTTCCCGAGTTAGGGCTTGTTTAATAACCTAAATTCAGCACTTAAAACTAAATTAATTAAGTAATAAGTGATTCGGTAGGTTTGATAACCATATTTTACATTGCTTAACAAATTAAGTACCACTTGAAATATAGGCTAAAAAGTTGAAAAAAATTAAGTAGCTTTGAGCTACTTAATTGTGGCTGAATTTTTATATACTTACATTTAATCATCATACCACAACCACTCCCACCAACACCTCCACTCCTCCATCACCACCACCACCATCACCACTACACCGCCGCCACACCACTCCTCCACCACCACCACTCCACCGCCGCCGCCACCACTCCACCACTTCCTCCACTACCACCAACACCATTTCCACCACTACCACCACCACCACCATTACCATCACTACACCACCACCACTACCACCACCAACTCCACCACCACCACCACCACCACCACCACCACCACTACCACTACCATCACTACACCACCACCACTGCTCCTACCACCTTCGCCACTCCACTACCATCATCACCACCACTCCACCACCACCGCAACTACACCACCATTATCATCACTACACCACCACCAGCACCCCCACCACCACCACCAGTTCCACCACTCCACCACCACCACCACCACCACCACTGCTCCTACCACCTCCACCACCATCATCACCACCACTCTACCACCACTGCCACTCCACCACCACTATCACTACACCACCACCACTCCCACGTACCACTCCACCACCACCACTACCAACACTACACCACCACTCTACCACCTCCACCACTCCACCACCACCACCACCTCCACCACTCCTCCACCATTACCATAAGTATATTGTGATTGTTAATAAATTAAGAGAGAATTGGAACAAAATTAATTCATCATTTTTTTTAATTCAGTACTTAATATATTTATCAAATAACTTTTCAACTTAAAATTTTCAGCATTCAACTTTCAATACTTAATTTTTCAGCTTTCAATTTCATTTTTCAATTTTATCAAACAGCCCCTTAGTATACCTAAGTATCGATAAACTTGCTCTAATAAGTCTCTTGCCAGTTTCCACACGTACCACCCCACTTTCACATGGTTCTGTACTTACCTTAACCCATTGGGTTTTTGAACTTCCTTCGGACTCTGGGGCCTTTCTTTAATTGATTCTCCCAACTGCTTTTTCATTTCCTAATCAGAAAGTCTACTGGTACAACAATTTGTGCACAGATTGTGCACAAATTTTTTTTAGGGTCCACTACGGGTCCCACACAAGTGATCCGAGTCGTCCATTATGTTTAAAACATTTTTTCAAGTGCCCCCGCTAAAAATCAGCTCAATCCGACACCTATAAATACTTGATCTAATGGTCTAACTTTTCATTCTCTAAAAACCCGAATGAAAAGTTAGATGATTAGATCAAGCACTTATAGGTATCGGATTGAGCTAATTTTTCGCGGAGGCTCTTGAAAAAATGTTTTAAACATAATGAACGGCTTGAATCACTTGTGTGGGATCCGTAGTGGGCCCCACAAAAAAATCTGTGCACAATTGCTGTACCAGTAGCAGAGTTCTTTTCTAATCTAATCGCAGCTTCTTTTTCATCGGAAGAATCCGATTACAAACTTCAGATAAGCATTCGGAAAAACTTGTTTTTTACTCGCAGAATCCCATCAAAACCCATTACCCCAAGCTACCTCACTCTCTGCTTGCCCTAGAGAGACAAATAAATTTGAAGTGAATTCTAAGGCAGAACTACAAGATCAGAGCACACCCTTTGTGGGAAATCGTTGAAGTTTCCCCCCAAAATGGTGGGTATTTTCTCTAGGTTTTCTGTCAGCAGAAATGGGCACCGTCGAAGCCAAAGTGCACTTGTAAGTATCTCTCCCTCTCTTTCGATTCAACTTGGTCTTCGCATCTTCGATTGATTGCACTATTTTTTGATGTGGGTTTCTAGAGTTGTTTCTCATTTTGTTTTCTTTTGCTTGCACATTGATTGATTGATGAATGGAGAGTAATACTTGTTGCATATGTAGGAATTTTGACATGTACCTTGATGGTTTTAGATGAATTCATGTGGGTTTTCTTTCTTCCTTCGAAAACAGTTTTTCGTAGTACTCCTATTTTGTTACGGAACTGTTTGTTGCCGCTGATAACAAGGAAAAAACTGTTTGTTGCCATATACGGAATACCCGAGGTTTTTAACTTGTCGGAATTCATTTTCGCTCAAAACGTTCAAACTTCAAAAATATGAAAATTTGTGATCAGTTGTAATTTGTTCATATAACAACGGAACATTAATCAGGGAGCTTCTATGGTTTGCCCACCTTGTCGGGGTACCGTAATCCTGATGACTTCAGCATAAAAAATGCATTAATCAAACCGTAACAAAAATCACAGATGACGTTATGAAATTAACATTTACCGCAGGAGGTGGGATACACCTTAGTATGTTTTGGGCTGCAGGAATTCTTTGAGACATTAGGCCTCGATTTGATCTTTTTCCTCGGGTTCCATAATTTTGTAAGTTGAAGAATTTGGTGTAACATATTGATAGTTTCTTACAAAAATTTCATGTATTGTGGTTTAGGTTACTTGATTTGGTCTAGTTCTTTTCTTTTTTTGTGTGTGTGTGTGGGTAATTGAAGATTTTATGAACAAAAAATGAGATACACAATCAAAGGGGCATTAATGATTGTTTGTTAAGGAATACTCTGCCCAATAATTCCTATTGCTTTGTTGGTGATTTCCATTATGTTTGGGTTATGTTGTGTATTTATGTTTTTGTACCTACATTCATGCACAAATGCAGATACAAAAACATAAAGGTGTGCTTTAGTTGTTGTATATGCCTGTAAAGTGCAATGTTCACAAATCTTAGTTACTTTATTGTCAGCAGGCTGATAGGGAAGCAATACCGCCAAATTCAAATGCTACAAGTGATGCTACGGTGACTGGTGGTGCAACTGCTGCTGCTCATGGGATTGAAGTAGCAATTGAGTTTAAGCCACTTGAACACCCACCTGAGCCCCTTGACAATGATCGACCCATTCAGTGCCCTCTGCCTGAACCTTCAATTCTCAATGTAAGCTTGCATTTTGATTTGATTTGGGCTCACTCATCCTAGTCACAGAAGCATAATGATTTCTTTCTTTATTTCTGTTCCCCCCAAATTTTAAAGGTTCTTTCTCTCTCTCTCTCTCTCTCTCTCTCAATGCGAAATTAGAATTCTGCATTCACACTTTTGCATATAGGTCCTGTTCCTTGTTGAGGAAAAAACCCTTAAATGGAAATGTTACGTTTTCTGTCTTGTTTTGGCATTGAAGCAAATCAAAAAATGAAGCAGATGAAGATTTGAGTATAGAAGCACTATTTAGGAATGCAACTCCTTTTCGCACCTCATAAGTTACGACATTCAGATCTTTTATACTCTCAACTTAAGCAATTGACCAGTGACCCTCCCTCTCGACTTCTCTTTCTTGATCTCATCTTTATTAGTTCGAAACAACCTTGGCGAAATTAACACTGCTAACCAGGTGTTTTGATCTATGGATCCTTACCCTTGGGAAATGATAGACCCAATGGATTGTTACCTCTTTTTCTTCAAACTTGTGTTTGAAAGTGTCTCTCCAAAGCTCTATGCCGCAATATTCACCCTGCTTCCATCGTTCCCATCAGTTTTTAACTTAATTAAAAAGGAAGAAAGCCCGGTGCTTGCTTCTTGTTGAGCCACTACTCTATTCTTAGGGGCTGCGTTGTTGTTTCCCATTGAAACAACATTCTGTATCTCTACAACAATCCATAGGGGTTATAGAACCATCCACTATCGCTGGGTTAACTTAGCTTTCTGTTTGCAGCCTTGACCATCACAGTATTCATATCTTCACACTAACATATACTTTCGCACCGATGTTAAATGGCAGCAAATACCACATACTTGCGTCACTCTGCTTCAAGTAGGTATGTGGCTCACTATATTCTTGCTTCTGTGTAAAATTTCTTTTTAGATTTACAGAGTATCATGTAGTCTACAGGATAACTTTACTGCCTTTGTCGTAGAATCCCTGGTGGTTCTGGTGCAGCGGTAGGTGCTTATTTGACGAACATGAATGACACCATCATAGCTCTTTTGAGAGCACTATTTACAAGGAACCTAGAGACCGAGACCGAGCATGGTGCTTATTTTTTAGAGAACTTATATTCATTTTATGTCATTTCTATTTTTTCCACCGAGAATGGTGCCTGATCTTTTAGACTATGTTCGTTTTAGATCTCTAAACCCAACCATTTCTCTTCGCGCATGGTTCTCGATAAGTTTTCTCCTCAATTATTACTCTCATTTCTCTATCTATCTCTCTCCACTCATTACCCCCAAAAACCTCCCTCAAAATCAAACCGAACAAAGTCTTCGAGAACTTCAATTCATTTTCCTTCATTTCTAGTTTTTTCGTTGTGGTCTGTCAGACGGTAGGGTGTTCTTAGTGTAGGGCTTTATTTTCTTACTTTATCTGTTCTTAGTCTGAACATCACGTGTTGGGCAGACTTTTCTTTCATCACAAATCGGGGTGGTAGCCATACCCTTAGTCTTACATCCCGTCACTATGTACGGTGGTAAAGGAGATTGTAGCTCAAAGTGATAGTTGCCCCAAAAGTGAATGATTTTTTTCCCTACTCAGTATACTTTGAATTATTATTTACTTTCCAACAATTCCAAGGACTTGTAACCATTTAGTCCCATTAGTGTTTCAAAAAATTTCTTCATGTGGGCTACTGCTCATGTTCAACAAAATGATATATTTCTGCGTCTCAGGGGTGTTGTCGCTCTTCATGTGGTTTCTTAGATGTACATGCCTAGCAAAAAATTAATACTAGAGACCAAAACGAAAACAATAAACCCCTTAAAAAAGCATAAATTACCATTTCCAAATGAAGTAAGGAAAAAAAAGCCCTGCACCAGCCCTACACTAAGAACAAGGGAAAAAAAAAAGGGTCAGAAAAGGACCCTACAGTAGGACAGACAACAACGAAATAACAGAACTGACGGAAAATGGATTGAAGGTCTTTAAAAGATCAGGCACCATCCTCGGTGCAAAAGATAGAAATGACATAAAATGAATTGAAGCTCTAAAAGATCAAGCACCGTCCTCAGTCTCAGTCTGCGGGTTTCTTGTAAGTAGTGCTCTCAAATGAGCTATGATAGCGTCATTTAGGTTCGTCATATAAGCATCCATCGTTGTACCAGAATCAACAGAGATTCTACGACGCTCAGACTACAGTAGAGCTTTCTTGAAGACTACACGATGCTATGTATCATGAAGCCATTTACCCGCCAATGCAAGCATAATGACTTCAATTTCGGGGCGATCATATGAAGCTCTCAATGAAACAATTCTGTAAATCCAAAAAGAAATTATACAGATAACTAATAATATAGTGAACCTTATACTTGAAGTAGAGTGACGCAAGTATGTGGTATAGCCTCTTGACACAATGCGAAAAGTATATGCCAGGGTGAAGATATGCATAATGTGATGGACCAAGGCTGCAAAACATTTAGCTAAGTTAATGCAGCAATAGTGGATGGTTCTAAAACCCCTATGGATTGTTGTATAGACTTAGAATGTTGTTTCAGTGACAAACAACAATACCGCAGGCCCTAAGAATACATTAGAGGCTCCACAAGAAGCAAGCACTAGGCTTCCTTCTTTTTCGATTAAGTCAGCAATTATGGGAATGATGAAAAGCATGGTGAATATTGTGACATAGAGCTTTGGAAAGACGCTTTCAAACACAGGTTTGAAGAAGAGGTAACAGTCCCTTGGGACTATCACTTCCCAAGGGTTGGGATCCATAGATCGAAAGTCAGCGGTGTTCATCTCGTTAGGGCTGGTTCGAACTAATGAAGATGAGGTCTAGAAAGAGAGGTCATTGGTCAATTGCTTAAGTTGTAGGCGTAAAAGATCTGAATGTTGTTATTTATGGGGTGTGGAAGTTTAATCTTTCAAATATAGAGATTCGAAATTAAGAAAAGAGTTGCATACCTCAAATAGTGCTTCTATACTCAAATCTTCATGTGCTTCATTTTCTAATTTGCTCCAATGAAAGACTGAAAATAGTGCATTTCCATTGAAGGTTTTTTGTTCAATAGGATGCGTACTTGCATGCAAAAGTGTGAATTCAGAATTCAGATTTTGTATTCAGATAGAACAGAAAGAACCTTTAATATTAACTAAAAAAAAGAGAGACACGCATTCATTACCAACACTTTTCAATTACTATTAGGTGGGCATGGTTCCGCAACAAAACAGGTATAGGGGAGCCATTGTTTCATTGGTATTATGAGAGCAGTCACTTTGTGCATATTGCCAAAGGTTAGGTCTGTCAACAATCCTCCCCTGCCATACCCCCAATGATTGGGGACAACATGGGTTCTGTTGTTGTTGTTATTGTTTTAGGTATCGTGGGTTTTCTCATATTTCAATTTGACCCCTAGTAAGAACCTTAAATATTATAAAGATGTTTGGGACATGTCTAGCTCCATGGTTGTGTTTGGTTCACTGTAAAGAATGTTCATTCTCTTAGAACTGTCATTCTGAGGTTTGGTTCATTTGAACAAATGACACAATACACGGGACAAGTAAGATCTCTGTTACATTTTTAGGTGAATGGCCATTCCATTGGCAGGCCAAGGAATGACGATTCCATTCATCTCCAAAACCATTCTAGCAAGACACACAGTATCTAAGAATGTATGCCAAGGACAAAATATAGCAATCCATTTTGGTTAATGCTGATGATAGTGTTGCGTAGTCTAGTTGATCCTTTTATTCACTGCCCCAATTAATCAATGAAGCAAGACTTTATTTTCCGTTAATGAAGATTGTTCCGCATTTGGTTGTGTAGGAGACACTGAACCACTGGATGCCTAAGTGTATATTTTTAGTTTTATTTTTTTAGAATGTGATGCCTAGGTTTATAATCAACCGTTATGGATTGTTGGTTGGTGGAGTCATTTGTGTTCTGTTGTTGAGAGGGGTGGTGGGAGGTATACATTGTCAGGTAGTGAGTTCTTCGTGGTGGTTTCATAATGTCTTAGGTGTTCTTTCCGTTTGGTGTTCATTTCCAATCTCCCACTTGGTACTTTGCATGTTACCACGTGTTTGTATCTTAGTAGATTTCCTTCCTTCGGGTTTGGTGTGAATTTTTAGCTGCGCTTTCTTACTTCATTTTTCTTGGTATTTGCTTTGCTTGCTAATCCAAGTTTTCCTGTTAACCACATGAACAAGAACAATTGACAACTTGGAGAAACTCTATTTGAATTCTGACTTCAGTTTCTTCTTCATAGTTGCAAAAATCATGAACTTTTGAATGTCATGTGGTCTTGTTACAAGTGTAAGTGGTCTGTGTGCTGATTTCTTTTCTGCAAGATGTCCGGGAATTCCGCAGAAGGGAAAGGAAAAAGATAACAACAAAAGCATATCAAGACTGAGGAGATATGTTTGAACCGTTTGTTTTGTAATTAACATGCTAAGATGGCTCAATACTTCGCAATCTTGAAGATATAGAAAGGTGACTCTATGAGAGACATCACGCAATATTAGCTTGGACAAGGACAATAACATGTGAATGTTGTCAGGGTCAAGAAAATACATGTTTGACCGGCCAGTGTTTGGATCGCCGAAAAATGGTTCCGAAACATAAACAGGAAATAGTAACGAGGAAAAATCGAAGCCGGGACTACTGGCTGTATTTTGGGGGTTTGAAATGGTAGCAGACCTGTTGCAATATTAGATAGCTAAGTTACAGTATCAATATGGCATAAATCTCCCCTTGCACCTTTTGGTTAAAACTTTCTTATTTGAAGTTTTGATGTTTATTTTTACAATATATCAGGATGGAAGGATATGGAAGGAGCGAGTATCAGCAGGCGGCGGTCAAAGGAGGGCTGAAATGCCAGTTATGCCGGAGGGGCCTCATGTAGAATCTGGACCCGTGGGGAAAAAACCACCACGGCCCCCCTCCAACCGGGTGATTCTACCCTCTATAAGTGCACCCGAACATAGTCTCCTTAAACTGCTTGAAGAATGCAGTCCATCTGGGATTTAGATTCAAATTCTACTTGCTGTTTGAAACAAGTGTTGATTTAGTGCGATGCACGAGATCACAAAATATGTTATGCTTTCACTATATCAAAAACAGCGGTAAAATATGTTCAGAAATATGACAAAGATATGAGAATAATCAAACCTATAAAATATATAATGTGTTACGATGACATTCATCGTAGATGCAGATACATATGATAGAATCATGTACATATGATTATTTGAGTCCATGAATGGACACTTGAATAATGAATGACGACGATATCAATTAAATTTCTACTTAGTCGATTTTGTAGGTCAAATGTTGCATATGAACTTTCTACTTATTTAGTCGATTTTTTAGATCAAATGTTGCATTTTAAACGTAGGGCGAAAAACCTACTTCATTGGAATAAAATGGGAGCATGGAATTGCAAGAGATAAAGTTCTGCGGTTGAATTTCTATAAGGATTATTTTACCCTTTTTTGAGCAGAATCAAAATTCAAATTATATGCATGTATACATCCATACGACGTACACGGCCCATAGGCCTAACAAAGAGCAAAATAAAAGAACATCTAAAAAACAAATCTAGCAATGAAAAGGATGTTGCGTGCTGAAGCTTGCGGGAGTTTTTACCTAAATACTAAAAGAATGCGAGGGAATGAGAGATGCTGTCAAGAAGCACCCTGCAAAATGGTGCAGAGCGGCCAGATAATCAACGGCTCGGATTTTAATCGAGTAATGGACGTTTCAGATTTGTATGCAATTTCTATGCTCTCAGATTCGATCCAAGCTGTCCGTGCGATTTGTAAGATTAAAATGGTGTCTTTTTTTAATTTCAAAATTCTTAAGATTTTTTGGTTCTTCCAAGTTGGCATAATGATTTATTTTTAAAAATCAATATCTTTTTTTATTTGATTCAGGATATATTTGGAAATTGTGGAATAATTAAGGATAGAAGGGATTTAAAACTTTCATCTTCCATTGTGAAGTTTAGGAAAAAAGAGGGGAACAAATAATAGAGTTAAACATTTTTTGAAAACCTTGTTTTCCATTTCCGGATTTCCCTTCATAATTAGTTTCTTTTATTTTCTCTTATTTTTTTCGAGTGATTATTTAGTGCCCTGAGACATTGGCAAGTAATGCACCAAACCCCTCTTTCACCCTACATTTGTGTATGTGGTGGGCACAATGGACTGGACATTGGAATAGTTTTTCCAATTTCTTCAAGTTCCAACAAGAGTGTTAAAACTCCCCTCTTTTTATACTCCTTTTCCCCACTCTTTTGCTTCTCCCAGCGCACTATCCTCTTCAAGATTCAAAGTTCAGAATCCCACAAAGCCCACCCTGTTAAGAATCCAAGCGAAACCAGTTCACCTCTAACCCTGAGGCCTGAACCAATTCTCTGCAAATAAAATGGCTTCGATCTTTTATAAGACACCGAGTAAAAAAAAAGAAGATCTTTTATAAGATTCGAAATGGGTCTACACAACACATTTGTATATTACACTAAAGTTTTGTATGCAAAACAACCGGCTGTATTTCGATCATCAATTTGTGACAAGCTAAGTTTTACAAATAAAAAAAGTTATGTGGATTTGTTTTGTATCAATTTATGTAAGAATAATTTCCGTTTGACCGAAAAAAAAAAAAAAAATTATGTAAGAATTATCAATTGAAAGAAAATCACCATTTTATATATACTCGTTTCCCCACACTCCCGCTTCTTCTCCTCTTCGAAGCGAAACCAATTCACCCAAAACCAGAAAAATCTCTGTCGAAATCCTCTTGGGTTCATCCGGTTCCAATGGGCGACGAGGGTTTCGAAGAATGGGACGCAGATTTCCTGGACCAACTCATCCAAGTCGAAGAACTCGCCTTGACCTCCACTAACCCTACCCAACACCACCGCCTCCCCCAACCACCGTCACTTCCTGAGATCAGCTACTCGCCTCCGCGGGAGTTGTCTCAGAGAGCAACAGATGCCAATGCGAAGCATCCCGACCGATCTCTCGCCGAATCGGCTCCGTTTGTCGCCCCGTTTCGTGATCCCAACGGAGAAGAAATCGAGAGATTGAAGGTTGGGGGTTTTCTTTTGTTTTGCCCCCCCTTCCAGTGGTTTGCTTGGTTTTCGGATTGAATGGTTTAGAATTTTATCTAATCAGAGTGTTTTTTGTGTTGAGGGGTGGTTACAGAGAGTTAGAGACCGCAATGCGAAGCATCCCGAGCGACCTCTTGCCGATCCGGCTCCGTTCATTGCCCCATCTCGTAACCCGAACGAACAAGAAATCGAAAGATTGAAGGTTGGGGTTGTCTTTTATTTTTCCCCTCCTGGCGGTGGTTTGCTTGGTTTTTGGATGAATGGTTTAGAATTTTATCTAATCAGAGTGTTTGTTGTGTTGAGGGGTGGTTACAGAGAGAGCTCGGCCGTGTTTCAAAGCAGCTCACTCACCTGGTATGTTAACAATATCTACGTATAATTTCAAGTGAGCATGTTAACTATAGTTGTTGCATGGGTTGTTGTATTGATCCTCCTTTTTATTTGGCGTGTTATGATGAATGAGCTGAACTTTCTTAGTTATGCCTATTATGAAGCACTCATGGAAATGTATAGTACTAAAGAGTTTACCATTGCGACAGCTCTATCTCTTACACTTACAGCATCTCCAATGGGTTGGCTAGAAATGTGTGTTGGAGCATCTCCGGCTGTTACTCAAATTAAGCTTCATTTGGTATGAAGCACTTAGCACTCCAACGACCAAACCAAATCTAAGCATAAATTTGAGTAAAAGCTTCTTTAATGTCATAGTTGTGAATTTTGAAGAGCAAAACAAGCCCTTCAAAAATAAGTAAAAGTTTGAGTCTCCTCACCAAGGAATTAAGAACATAAATCTAGTCGACCAAACAAGATGTCCAAATAATAACATCCATGCCCAAACCGATAAGCTATTCATACCAAATGAGTTATATCCTTTGATAAGTTGGGTAGAGTTTAAGCACAAATAATCTCTTAACCATCCCATCAAATACCCTTTATTTGGTTGAAAATTTGAGTAAACACACAATAGATTATTATCTTTGAAATTTGTTTTTGATTCAGTTATAAGGGTAAGGACTCGAGATGCTTATATTATTAAACTTGATAAAATTGAATAAGGCGATGAAAAGTGGACCCAATTTTTGTGCTAGGTGTTTGTCAATTTGAAGTGTGAAGAGTGCTCCAGTAGTGTGTCAAAGTGTTTTTTGGGTACTCGTAGTGTGTTAAAGTGTGCAAATACATATATGCATAAATATTTGATTTTCAATACATATGCGATTCTCTCTTCCTCTCTGTATTAGTGGCTCACCAGAGCAGTGGCGTAGCCAGGAATCTATGTAAGTGGGGGCATTTTTTAAACACATTTCAACCAAAAAATTGCTTACTAAGCA
>JAOTQK010000022.1:12462981-12473620 GCA_025642025.1 Rhododendron ferrugineum
TTTAAAATCTTAAATTTAAAAAAAAAAATCGAGTGGGGGCGCGTGCCCCCGCTCGTCCCATGCTCCCTCCGCCACTGCACCAGAGTTACGAACACCTCAGCCACTGGCACAAAATCGTGTTAGCTAGAAGTGGGTTAAGGAGTTCCTTGAAGGCATGTTTTTTGCATCAAATGGTCGTGAAGGGAGAATTTGATTTGGTAGGCACTGCTTGAATAACTAAATAGCCCCTGTTGGAAGTATAACAATGTTTTGGTATCAGTTGTGCTGATCCCTGATTGTTATTTATTAGATGGGCTTGTTCTAACTTACAAGTTACGTAGATTTTTGTGGCAGTAAAAAAAGTATCGGGTGTTGGATCATAGACTTTGTGGGTATCCCAATAGTATTTACTTAAACATAGGATTAGACATGCTCATGAATTTTGCCTCTAACTGTACCGTATTGTAAGTTATGCATGGTCTTGTATGCATATCTTAAGATTTGTTTAACATATTATGTGTTTGGACTTTGGAGATGTATATCGATTCTACCTCTTAACGGATCGAATCGTAGGATGTATATCGTATAGTAGAATTTTGACAACTATGGATTTGTATAACATGGTACTTTTTGTAATTTCTGAGATTTTGTTGATGTATGGAAGTATTTCATAGTTTTATATTCTGCTATTCCCATATATTAATGGCTACGTGACTACGTCATGTCAACCCTGTTGAATATTTCACAATTCCAGGAACAAGATTGCTTACAGCTTCGAAATGAAAGGGATAAGAAAGAGGAACAGCTTAAATCTGTTTATTCAAAGATTGAAGCCAAAGATGCTGAGGTTCAATGTAGAAATAGCAAAATCTTGTACGTTTTCTTTCTTTTGGTCTATATGTTGAAGATAAATGGTTGCCTAGCCTGTTACAGTTTTCAATCTTATGCCCATTTGGAGCATGCCTAATGCCTTGGGATTCTTAGTTGTAAGAGATGTGAGCGGTGAGCGGTGAGCGAGAGCACGCATAGAAGATCCTAAGATCGGGAGTGTCTACAGAAGTCATATAGTTTTGTCTAAATAAAAGCAAAGACAGTATTTGTGTAACTTCTTGTGGTTACTGCATATGTTCTCTGGAAAGTTATCTTTTCTTATATTTCTTTGAGATTCATATGCTCTAAATGTTTCATTCTTGTTGGGAATGTGATTCCGGTGAGATTCTTAGGATATTCTTATTCTGGAGCGTGTTAATAATTTTGAAAGGTCAAAGCACTGATCAGCGTGGGTGTCGATAATTGGCTGATTTTGTTGACGAGGTTCTAGAGCGGATTCGTCACCTCCCATAGGAAGATCTTGCAACTAAGCTATGAGTAGCCATGCCAAAAGTTCTTTTTTCTGTGGATAATCTGATGGATGAAATGGAAGGATACACATGATTCGATCTTTTTGTTATGTATGATTTAAATGCAGCTGGAGTACTTGTATTTGTATTTTTTTCTTTTACTAATTTATTAGGTGGGTGAATGTGGTGTTGCAGTGTGAGAATGAATGTCTTAGCACTATTCAAAAGATCATGTACCCTATTTTTGTTATTTGTTCGTAAGAAGTGTTTTGGTGTATATGCTTCAGCTTTTATTTGTGAGACTACGACTTGGTTGGTGTGATTGCATGCCTTTTTCCAATAATTTTCTTGTAAGCATCTTTAAGATGATCTTTGTATATGCTTTCTCATACTATGCACAATGTATGGAGTACGGTTTTAGTTTTGTGAAGCATAAAGTATAAAGGAATCAATTTTTCTTTATGAACATACAAAATGAGACTATGATTTGTTAATTGGAAAATTGGTCCATTGTGATGCATCATTTGTTCACTATAACTTGGCATATGCTGTATCTCTATTGCATGGGTTTTGGTAAGGAGCAAGAAACACACAAGAACACATTTGAATGTGAGCATCTATACACCATAGTTGTACGTGTCTACAAAATATCAATGGGTCTACAAAATATCAATGGATGTACTTATGCCGTGCTTTGGCATATATTGTCTATTATAGAGGTGGAATGAGCTTATTGTTTGATTATTTCTGGTTGGTTGCATTTTCGCTTTTGGAAGGGGCCAAGACATGATATTGTCTTACAGGGGCTACTCAAGTTTGAGTCTTCTTACCTTAACTATTAAAAAAGAGCCAACGACTCATCATACTATACTTTAGATTCATATCTTGAAATTTCATATGAAGTAGCATTTTGCTCGAGGAAGAAGAAACGAAGTTGAACAGTTTGTGCAGTCATTTGAGGCTCCCGGGGTAGTAAGTTCAAAGGAGGGAAATCGTCAAGTATATGACCAGGGTTTCCTGAAATGCGGAGTCGTTCATAGGAAGTGTGACATGGTATGCAACATCCCTATATCATGGTACATAGGGGTAGGCTGCTGTATTATTATATTGTTTAAGTGTACTTTCAAATGATAGATTTACAATAGAACAATATATTGTTTGTCAGATTATATCCGCCAAATACCTTGGGAGTATTTTGAGCATATTTTTTTTTGTTTTGCAAGATCATGCATGGAACATTCCAATTCCCATCCAGAATGGGAGCTATGGTGGTTTATATGCAATCTTAAAGCTGTCTTGGCCATATAATGGCAATTTCTATATGCTATTTGTTTTTTCTCATGCAACTGTCACCAATTCGGCTTTTATTCGCAGTGCTCTGTATATATTGGTACCTTGTGAGAGAAGTTGTGCATGACACTGTCTATAATGGCAGGGACCATGGAGTACATACTCATGACCATCCTGTTATTTCTCTAGGAATTCAAAATGATAACTCTTCAAACGATCGTGGTGGCTCTCGAGATAATTTAGGTAGGCATTCTGTTCAAGTTGATGCTTCAAGCTTCCTGTGGTCCTTTATTTTTCTTCTTCAGTTTCGTTTGACATTTTTCTGTTTAGCTACACCAACTTGTAAAGCAGTTGGAGTTCAGACAGACAAATCTTGGGACTCTACCCCTTTATGCGGTAAAACCGATTTGTCTACTCGTCAACATTGTCAAAGCAAGCTGCTGACTGTTTGGGACTCACCAAAAGTGCAAGGATCACCTAGAAATCTGGTTTCCAAGTTGTTAGTGGCCTGTGAAACAGATTTTCATATCCTTTTTGGATGCTTGGGCTTATCAGCTAAAGCAAGTACAATCTCTCTAGCAGTTGAAAGATCCGATGTGGGTTTGCAGGACCAAAAGCCAGCTTCTCAGTCTGCTGAAGCAGCAAAAGTATCTCACCTTTATTCTATGCTGACGAAGGTACTATTTCTATATGCTATTACAATTAACATAAGACATGGATCCAGACCATATGCTACCTTTCCTTTCTGGTCAAGTATGTTACCATCTTTAGCACATAAATCAATTTCAAGTTTTCAACTAGAATGTCTAACTCGTATCTTTATTGTTGTGTAACTGTAATCTTCATTGTTTTATGCATGACTATTCTTTGATTTCCATATTTTTGTTATCTATGGACTTATGCTTGATTTGCATTTTGTGTAATTCCTGTTGGTTGTTGATTGGGCTTACCATTCATATTTTGATGTAATGACTTTGAAAGCTCTATTGATGAAAGAAGGCCAAGCTTTGTACAGCTATGCGGAAGCAATATTAAGAAAATTATTAATCGTAATAGAACCTGCATTGTAACTCCAGTGAGGATATAACATTTCTGGTTTTATAGAAGATGATCCTCATCCTAGTAATTGAGGCTAGAAGCCTACAGCCTACGAGCAGATATATTTTCTTTAGTTGCACTTTCTTCAAATCTCAACATTGAAGCAATGATGCCTGATGCCTCTTCAAATAGGCCTATTGCAGTGTTTCTTCCATTAACCTGCCTTCCTAAAAAGATGTCAAGTACAGTGCCCGAATTTTGGTTTCTGCTTATACAATTCACCTTGGGACTGCTTACCCTCTTAAACAACGGCTACTCTTCTTCTCTGTCAAGGGATACATACAAATTGGAATCACCTCATTCTTGCTGATAAAAAGGGTCGTCTTAAAGAATTTAAACTGCAAATTTAGCAAACAAGCAAACCTTGGATGGCAAACAGATGTCAAATCTCGTTTGGACTTTGGCATGTGTTATAAGTTATTCTCCTAATGATCCATCCATATTCATTTTATGGCATCAAATTGAGGCTTTGTATCAGGGGTTGCTTTATGGGCCACCTATCAGTCTACTTGTTTGGCAACTCAGCCAAAGCAGATCATGTAACTGGTTGGACTCCATACTCGCAATATTTTTTTTGAAGGGACGGATGATAGAGATCGCTAGGGACACCCTAGAGAAGATTTTTAACTGACTATAGTTGCCAATCAACCTTTTTTTTCCCTTCTAACAATGACAAGTAGAGGCAGTAAGAGGACGTTTAAAGGGGCCAAGCCTTTCTCTTTTTGATTTTGGCACAAGGTGGCAATTTTTGATAGGGCAATGATTGCTGACAATTGACATGGGTCCTTCTGAAGCTTTTCTTGTTTGTGGAAGTAAAATTTTGCTCCTTGTGTTTTTCTGGTTGACCAGCAGCACTAATCTTATCATTTTTTTTTGGATGCCATGCCAACATGTTCAATTTATTGTTCTCTGTGTGGCGTGTGCAGATGTACTACTACAACGCATGGAATGTCCATGAGGCAGTTGTAAATGTATTTTGGGCAGCGGTGTTTGTGTCTTTTAATATGTCTGAATACTTGTTGGAAATGGAGATTTATTTATGGCATGAACCTACAGTATTTGTTAGATATTAATTGCCTTTGATATTTCCTTGCTGGATTTTCTTAAAAAAATAGGTTGGAGCTAGTTAGAGTAGTGAACTTCCTTGTCCTGGAGTTTTGATACGTGCTCTACTCTTGCAACTCTATGCGTACTCATTCCTGTATTGATCCAGGCTAGCAAAAGTTGCTTCACATTGTAGAGAAATAGTCTATCTAGCTTGGGACTTGGGTGCCCTTAGTCCTATGTGGACTGCATTTATAGTTCTTCTCTCTTGTGCTTTAATTGTTTCTTATTTCATTGCAGATTGGTGCTGGGATGGTTAAGTTGGAAGCTTTATTTGAAGCTTTAGTAGATCTCTGCAGTCTTAAAGATGTGAGTTATAGAACTGAGTTCATGGATAATTGCTGAAGTCAGTTTTTAAAAAAATCTCCTCTGGTATATTATGATCCATACCAAACAAAGCCTTTTGAGTTTTGATGCAATCTATTGGTGTTAGCTACATGAGTTCAGTTTTGTTATTCAACTCTGTCAACTTCCTGTGGTATTTTATTTGGAAAATATTACTTTCTGTTGGAGTGGTAAGGTCAAGATTCTGGGACGAATAGAGTATATATCTATAGTAGGAACTGTTGGTTCTTTAAAAACATGCAATTAAACTGGTTAGTTATTAAGTTTCCTTGAAGCAGTCTGAATTTCCGGTCAAATAAACGATCTATTCCCAAAGTAAAAGAGGCGCACACGCTCATATGGGTTTTTGAAAGTTTACTACGATTATCATTGTTGTCATGATAACTTCTTTGGTAAATGAATAGTTGACTTTAGCCTGATTTTTGAAAACATTGAAACTGTTTATGGATGGGTATGTTTATGTACCACCCAAAAACACATATATGCAATTATATACGCTTGTTAAGCACATACAAACACATTTTGTTATTCAATATCCTTGCCAGTTATATGGATTTAGAAAGTGTTGCCTTGTTATCACAATCTTATAAATTTATAATGAAGTGAACACTTGAGATCTGGGCTTTTAAATTTTGAAGCTATTTATAAACTTTCTCACAGAAATTTCTATTTCCAAAAGTGAACAGTTAGTGAAACATGTTTGATTTTTTTATTTCTATATGGATAATCAGAAGCTGAATTAATCTGAGAATTTTCTTTTGGTTTTTTGTTGTTGTGTTAAATATTGCAGCATTGTTCTTTAAAATATAGATTTGCCGACTATCGTGAATTGTTTTGTCACATAATGTGGTTTCCATCAGGATGAATGCTATAAGCATGCTTGGCAATAAGGATGTGCCCTCAGTACAGCACTTAGAAAATAAGTATGGTTGCTATGTTTTGAACATTAGAATTTAGTTATTTGCTATATTTTTGATTGGGTAAGTGGAAAGAATCACTAAGACTTAGATTCCAGTTAGCAGTCCCGACAATTTTAATTTTGCCGAAGAGAGCGGGACTGGGGAGTAGTCACTGTTACAGTGCTGCTTCATCAGAATCCATCTTGCACGCAAAATAGTTCTTCAACTTGTGAGTCTGGGATCAATGCAAAAAAGAAGAAAAGGAGGAAAGGAACTTCACTTATCTTTGTTAATGATCATCTGTCAGAAAGGGGTGAAACGGAGAAAAAGACCATATTTGTTTGTTGGATTTGGATGGTAAGATACTTGAACCCTATTTTCATTTGCCCAACTGCCCATTCTTCAGTTACTGACTGGACGTAAAGTGAAAAAGAGAGCAAAACTCTCCATATGCTTGTTTGGAATTTGTTATGTGATTGTGATTGGCCTCAATTTGATGGTTTCAGCGGCCAAGAAAAAACAGTAGACTTTCATGTGAAGGTAGTATTATGCTTGAGATATGGGCTGCAGTAGAGTCATGTAACACAGTATCTCATAATATAAAAAAAAGTGGTTTGTGTAAGGATTAGTTAACACCCTATACACTTCTACTCTCCTAAACAACATGGTATCAGAGCTCCACCTGAACCCTAACCCTAAATGATCACAACCCTAAATAGCTGCCACCCTCGTCGCCCACCGCTGCCACCCACCAAAGCCCTAAAATCGCAGCAATTCGTTCATCACCACCTCTTACACCCTCAATTGCAGCCACCCACCTCACCAGAACCCTAAACCGCAGCCATCCAACCCCCTAAAACCTAAACTGCAACCACAATTGAATCCTACGACCTTCGAAATCCAAAAAACGAAGCCCTAATTGAAGCCCTTGACCTTCGAAACCCTAACCCAGAGCTTGTACTTGTACTTCTCATCCTATTTCTCATTATGTTTCCTACGATCAGTTGTCTCCTTCTCTTCGTTTTTTCACTGTGTCAGTTTCTTCTATCCTTGTTCCTAACAATGTCCAGGAGGCTCTCTCTATGTCTGAGTGACAGACACCAATGGAGACTTAGATGTTTACTCTTCATGAGAATGACACTTGAGAGTTGATACCTCGGGAAAGTCTACTATTCGTTGTCGGTAGGTCTTTACGGTCAAATATCATTCTGATGGGTTTGTTGTGCGTTACAAAGCTCGTCTTGTTGCTAAGGGATATACTCAGACTTATGGTGTTGACTACGCTGAGACTTTTTTCCCCAGTTGTCAAGCTTGGTTCTGTTCGTCTTCTTATATCCCTGGCGGCCAATCTTGGTTGGCCTATATGTTAGTTAGATGTTAAAAATGCCTGCCTTCATGGAGATCTTCGGGAGGAAGTTTATATAAAGCAACCACTTGAGAATGTTGCTCAGGGGGAGCGTAATCAGGTGTGTCGTCTTCGCAAAGCACTATATGGTCTTAAGTAGTCCCCTAGAGCTTGATTTGGGAAGTTTCCTGTTGCGATTTAGGATGCATCTTTGCCAATCTGATGATTTCGTATTCCATCTCATATTTGACCGAGGGAAAATATTGTTGATTGTTTATATGGATGATATTATCAGTACAAGAGACGATTAGAAAGGTATTGGCGAGTTGAAAGATTTTCTACAGTGTCAATTTCATACCAAGGACTTGAGAAAATTGTGATACTTCCTGATTATAGAGGTGTCGCGGTCCAAAGATGGTATTAACTTTATCTCATCGAAAGTATGTGTTGGATATTCTAGAGGAGACTGATTTGTTGGGGACTAAGCCTGCTGAAACTCCTATGGATCCCAATGTCAAGCTTTGTGTTGACCAGTGGGAGTTACCTTCTAATCTTGATTAGTATCATCGCTTGGTTGGTAAGTTAAACTATCTCACCATTACTCGTCCTGATATCTTATTCGCAGTTAGTTTTGTGAATCAGTTTATGTCTGCTCCTCGTCTTCCACATTGGGAAGCTGTTATTAGAATTGTGAAGTATCTTAAGACTCATTCAGGACGTGGTTTGTTTTACCGAGCTAGAGGACACTTGCGTGTGGAGGCTTTTATTGATTTGATTGGGCAGGAGGACCATTTGACCGGAGTCCACTATAGGATATTGTGTCTTTCTTGGGGAAAATCTTGTGAATTGGAAGAGTAAAAAGCAGACAGTAGTTGCACGGTCTAGTGCAGAGGCCGTAGAGCCATGGCTCACACGACATGTAAACTTGTATGGGTGGGCTCTTTCTTGGGGAGATAGGATTCGGGGTACAGTTGCCTATGAATTTGTACTGTAATAATCAAGCAGCGATCCATATTGCATCTAATCCAGTGTTTCATGAGAGAACTAAGCATGAAGTTGACTGTCATCTTGTGTGGAAAAAGTTAGCTGATGGTGTGATTGCTATTCCGTTTTTGTCTACAGGTGTCTCCGTTGGCAGATATGTTTGCTAAGTCGTCGTTCAAACCACGATTAGATTTGTTATGTAACAAGTTGGGACTTTGTGATATCTATTCTCCAGCTTGAGGGGGAGTTGTAATTAGTCCCACATGGCTTAGTAGAGTCATGTAACACGTATCTCAGATTTAGTGATAGGTCCACTATAGACATTTCATAAGCCCACAAGTCCACCTAATAGTTTCGTAAAGCCACAAGTCCACACAACCTAAACCCTAGGGTACCCTATGAAAGTGCCTAAAACCCAAAACCCAAAACCCTATGAAAGTGTCTAAACCCCTAAAACCCTATTATAGGAAAGTGCACCCTAAAACCCTATGAAAGTGCCTAAACTCTAGGGTACCCTACGCTAGGGTAATCTACCCTACCCTATAATAGGAAAGTGCACCTTAAAATCTTATGAAAGTGCCTAAACCCTAGGGTACCCTTCCCTACTCTAGGGTACCCTAAAATGGACTTGAGACGTTACAAAATTAATAGGTGGACTTGTGGGCTTATGAAGTTCACATAATGGACCTAAGACTAATTTTTTATAATATAAAAGTGTTTTGTGTTTGGGTTAGATAACACTTTTACTATCCTAAACAACAGCCTTCTTTGGAATAAAACTACTGCATTATATTCCAGAGTGATACAAGTAATACTTTGATTTTGGGCATGGGTGTGGTCGCTCTCATATTTATTATTAGCTGACCAGTGGTTTGCACCTATGGTGCCATTGGTCTCTCCAAATGATTATTTGATTAGAAACCCTGCTCTAATCCCTCATTTTTTGGTGCTTTACTATGTGGTCACTTGTGAAGTTGAGGTTTTTTCTTCTTCTTTTGTTTTCAGTTCTCTTATCATTTGTCTTAAAATTCCTTTGGTACATGGTACTAGTGTCCTTTTGGTATGCTTGTACTAATCATGGTCAATTACTCGTTCAAAACTAATTCCATTTTGTGCAGGATGTTATTGTGTATAGATCACTCCGGGTACTGCGTATGGTTTTGAATCACACGGTTGATCTTGGAAGGGGATTGTATATAAGGTATGTCTTTGTAATTCCTCACACGAGCTCCCTTTGTTATTTTAACATGTCTTCTAGACAATGCTCAGTTGTCAATATTTGGTAATAGATCTCTGTGGGTATGTATGTAAGGCGATAGGACCCCTGAAGGAAATCCGGAAAAACCAATGATATACCAAAGACTTGAGATCCCGAAGGTGGAGGAGGAGAGAGCCCAAGGCAAATCTGAGTATGCTTATACAGGCATAGAAACGTCCCTGAAGAAAGCCCTTCTGAAGGACACGTGTCGACTTCTGGATGGCTATCCAATGGGGAGTCAGTCCTATGACAGGAGATGTCACAGGTCAAAGGTTGTCTGGGGTAGGGTGGCTGGTTCAGAGGGCTGTGATAAGATGGATTGTATATCATTGTCAGGTGGTAGGTGGATACGAAGCTCAAGGAAACTTCCAGCAAATCTTCCTCTCTCTCTTAGATAGGTCTGAAGTCCGAACTCCTGAAGGGAGTTGGGCCCTCCAGACCACCCATTAAGCTCTAGCCTCCATTCCATAATCCTCCTTCGGTCCCAAGTGACTTGGGCCCTGCCTTCAGTCCGAGTAAGAAAGTTACTTTGCTCCTGAAGGCCTCGTGTCCCCTTCATTAGGCACTTAGTACCATGTACCTACAATCTCCAACTTGCTCTTTTCAGTTCTCCATAGCCTTGCATCAAAGGGATCCTGTGTCCCCTTTGTTGTTTATTGTGGTGATGGAGGCTCAGGGTAGATTTATTTCCTAAGCAGTTCAGATTTTTGGAAGGTTTCCTAGTTGGCAAGTCTTTAGTACTTTTGATGTCCGTTTCTCATTTGCTCTATTTGATGACACAATGATCTTTTAGGGGGCGAACCTGGATCTGTTAAGGTATCTTTGTAGTGCTCTAAACTTGTGTGGGGTTTGCTGCCTTGCAGGTAAACTTATGGTAATCAGAGTTAATCCTGATTGGTGTGGTTCCACATATGAAGTCATTACCTTCTAGCTTTCAGGATTTGAGGCTTTGAGGGAAGCCTTAGGTGGGTGGTTTCAATGACTGGATGTTGGTAAG
>JAOTQK010000022.1:12520021-12534544 GCA_025642025.1 Rhododendron ferrugineum
ATATTGCCACTTGTTGAGAGTTGACCTTAATTGCCAGAGAGGAATACTAAGTGGCAATATTAAAGAGCTACTGATTTATAAGCCACAACTATATATTATGGCGTTAAATTGCTTCACAAGTGGAACGACATGGCACGAAAGGCAATAAATATTTACGATATTTATGGATTCCATTATTCTAGGTATCTTAGAATAGTTTTCTCTTTGCCTAAGAAGAACTTGCCGGCCACTTGGATTTTTAATGTGAAGATTCCTTCATTTATCGGCCAATCACGATATAGTGCCTAGAATAATCTACCTTTCTTGAGAGTTTATCTTGATTGCCATTGTTGCCATTTTGAGAGAGGAAAGAATAACTGGCAATACTATGAAGCTACTTATTTAAAATCCACAGAAGACCTTGAAAAGTTTGAGCTTTGGTGCTTTTGGTTAAAAAACAAAAAGGTAGAGTCACAACTCATTCAGATGAGTATGAATGAAGTTGTGAAGATTTTTACGATGTTGTTTACATAAATACTTCCTCTGTCCCCAAATAAGAGTCCAGTATTCTATTTTTTAATGTCCCATAATAAGTTGAAATTGCAAAATTGAACACTTAAAGAGGGACGAAGGGAGTAAGATTTACTTCAAGATCAGAGCAAGTACTCGAGTTGCCTCACGTATCAAAAAGTCTGAATTGTTGAGTTTGTGATTCCAACTTGCAACTTCATTGGCAAGGTTGGAACCCTATAGTACTTCGTCAAAAATTAAAAGAGGTGGGAACAAGAGACACGGATGGCAATTATACCCATACCCAGGCAATTATACCCATACCCATCCGATCCGATCCCGCCATTTGGAGGTGAATATTACCCGATGTGTAAAACTTGTCTGCCACAGATTTTATGATTTGATACTCCATATAGCTAGTTGATTTGGAAGAAATTGCAAAACAAAGGTTGACTCCTGGGAAAATGAGATTCCTTGCCAATGAAGTTGGTTGTCATTCAATAATATGACACATACATTACAATCTAAAAAATCACAAGACTACATCACAACTAGAACCAATCCTTTTTCTTTTTCTTTACCTTCACTAGAACCAATTCAGTACAGTAAATTAAGAACATCAAAATTTTCATTACAGCTCACCAAGCAATTGAACTAGAGCATATTTTCTTACATATATTGCCCCAATAAATAGTGAAACAGTTTTCATTCAGAACCTCTCAAAGAAAAGAAAAAAAAAAAAAAAAGATGCCGATAAAAATAAAAAGATAAAGGAAGATAAATAGATGAGTCTCAGATTTTCCACAAGTTACCTTGTGACCACACCGACAGAGGGAGAGGGAGAGATTACAAATCGTATTTGCCTTCATGCTCAAAACCTGCTGAGGTTAAAGGCTAATGAGACCTGAAAAGCAAAAACAATCACCAAACGTTGATAACCGGCTATCAAACAGGTTTGGTACAAGCTCAACAGTTTGGAATTGCAGTCGGCCTCAATCTTCATTATCAGAGTCAAATGTTATTTTCTTGGCTTTTGGAGCATCCGCAGCAATCTCCCTAAAATGAGCCCCATAGAGCTTTGATTCCTGCATCCAAGTCAAGGGTATAATCAGGCTCTTTTAAACAAGGCATGGGTTCAGTAAAGTAAGAGACACTTTTAGGCATCAGTTGAAGTTAAAACTATGCCCACGGTTAAGATCACTAATTCTCCCAATTGCTTAAGTCGTTAGAAAATATATAGAACCAACAATGTTTATCAATCTAACACCCTTTCTCGCATGCAGGCAAAATCTCATTGGCACTTGGTACAAAAAACATCTGTACATTGAGCGAAGCATATTTTATGGGAGAGAATGCAAATGAAAATAATACAGACAGACTTGAAACCAGGACCTCCCGAAAAGTTCTAACCTAATATTATGTTAGATCACTAACAGTCCGAGAAGCTCAAGCTGTCAAATGGGCCCAATAACAGCTCAAGCTGTCTGTCGAAATATTTGATCGAGCTTACAATCTATATTTACATCCAACATATCAATCAGTTGTAGTGAAATACACTCGCTTTTTGAAGGTAACGTATCAAAGAGGCTCTTCTAAGAGCATCAAGCTTAGAAGAGTTGCATGTCTAACACCAGATTCCAATATTAACTTTGTAGTTAACACTGTAATCACACACAAATTGATGTTCTCTACTCACACACGCATAAACTATCGTGGTGACACAAATCTCAAAAAAGAGAAGGAAAGGAAAGCAGACCTTTTTCTTTACGTGGGTGCCAAAATTTGTAAGGGCAGTAGGGACAATCTGTCCAGCCTCTCTCAGAACATTTACCAATTCCCCAGCTAATCCCTGTAGTAAAATCAACTTTTTATCAGCTAAAATAATCACCCAATCCTCGAAGTAAGAAATTTTAGTTTATGAATTCAAGAACTCATATCCCATAACAATGTCACCTTTTCTTTACCTTGTTTTCTTTCATGAAAAATGTGTGGGCAACACCCTTTTTACCAGCTCGTCCCGTCCTCCCTATTCTATGGACATAATCCTCTGTTGTCAGAGGAAAACTGTAATTTATCACTACTTCAACATCAGGAATATCTAATCCTCGAGCAGCCACATCAGTGGCTATCTGCAGAAATACAATGCCATTGGAATGAAACAGGCTTCTAAAAAAAACCAATGCATCTAAAAAATTTCCCAGTGTCACAATGTCATCCAAGGGGAAAATGCAAGGAAAGACTTAATGTGAATTTATTCAATACACATCCAAATCAAACCTAAAGTCGCAAGACTCCCCACAAAGTAACCAGAACAGCCAAATCATGCAATTAGTACGAAAACAAAAAGATCATAGGAATGATTCAATGAAAGAGAGAGTTGTTGACTCTATCCACTACAACAGTAGCGGGTTTTCGTAAGGTTCACCCAACCATGAAGCGTGATGGTGAGGGTGTGAGCACTAAGCACTTGAGTCTAGGAATCTACAACTCGTTAACTGTTGTCCAATTTTGAATACGAACTAGGGTGGTAGAGAAGGGTCCCGTCTGGTCAAACATGAGACAACACGTTGGCCGACCACACTAGCGAGTACTGTAGGCCGACTAAATTTTGAGCTTCAAGGAGTATGACATTTTAGTTCTTTGGTCGACCATAAGATTTTGGTTTCGTTGACAAACGAGACATTCTGGAATTCAATCCAAGAGTCCAAACCAAGCTCCATCTTTGTTGACTACTGCAGACACGGCTTTGACACTTTTATTGGGAATGCTTCAAGGTCCTCTTCATGCTCTACAAAGTTTCCATTATCCATGCTACTGAAGCAACTCCCAAACCACGGCCTTCCCCATCTTCATGGGTAGCTTTACCTTACATGTATCCTCCTAGTAGCTCTACATTACAGAATTACATCCAAGTAACAAAAGTCGATAACCTATGCAAGTCCTAACACTAACAAAATACCACATCACAGAAATAAAAACTATGTATAACACAGAAGCTTGGGGTAAGTAGCAGTTGGCAAAATATTATTGCAGAAGCATCACATAAAAAGAACATACGGAGAAAAATAAGCAAGAACCTAATGCAAGTGGACCATTCTATAAAATAGATCAAATGATGAAAATGCAACTTCCATACAGATATGGAGACCAAAACAACATCGAAGAAAATGTGTTTGTTTTCCTAGGCCAAAAAGGTATGAACACCTCCGAAAGACTGTTTCGCAGAACCCATCACAAGTTCATGATGTCTAAAAAACAACATACCATTAAGGGACAGCTTCCCTCCTTAAAAAGAGACAGTGCCTTTGTACGAGCATGTTGTGCTTTGTCCCCATGAATAGAGACTACATTCCAACCCCTTGATTCAGAAAGAGAGAAGAATTAGCATGGGAATTTTCTTTAGCTTAGACTAAAAACATTTGTCATGTTTGATTAAGAGATATTTATAACCAGATCTTCTATTGATAAGAGCTCAACAATTGTTTTAATGACAAAACCTAATCAGAAACTTTGTGAGCATAAGAGAGAGAATACTTTTTTTGAAGCATGTTCTCAACACGGGCTGCTTCCATCTTGTACAATACAAAAACCAACACTCTGTTCCTGCTCAAAGCATGGCCAGCAAAATTAAGGCATTGTGTCAGCAGGCAGATACCACCAAAGTATAAAACATATTGGGGTATTTTTAAGAAACATGTGCAAGATAAAGAAACATTGGAACTAGCACAGAAGTGGAAATTAGACAAGTACAACAGAAATGACATAATCAGCACTAGAAGTGAGGATAAGAAACTTAAGGATTTACAAGAAACGTCTGCTCATTTTAGGCCAATAAGTCAAACTAAGATGAGTGGTCAAACGTGATCTTTATTCAAATTCAAAAGGGGCAAGTAATGTGACCAACTAGCAACACATACTTTTGTGATTTATGGTATTTCTCTAACAACGAGACCAAACGTTCATCACGCGCTCGATCCTCCAAAACCTACAAATTAAAAGGAAGCCACATTAACACAAGCTGCATCATTTCTAGCAAAATAGTCTTGACAGTAAAACCGCCTTCAGCCAGTCACTTTGCCTACCACACCTCAACTATCTGCAGGACATCATGGTTGGCAGCCAGATCCTCTGAACCTACAACCACCTGAAATGGAGCTCTATCACCAAACAGAGAAACTACATCATGTAGAGAAAGTTGATGTCAAGCACAAAGATGCACACCTTAACTGGATTGGGATCCATGAATTCTTGAGCTAATTGATGAACAGGCAGAGGCCACGTAGCACTAAACATAACCATTTGACGACCTGCATAGGTTTGCAAATTTTTTATTCACATGTAAAATATAATTTGCAAAGAGGCTGAGGAAAACAAATACAGTAGAGCAGATGTGAAGGCTTTTAGAGCAGATGCAAAGGCTTTGTACACAAGGGGACAATCCAATAAGCCAAACCAAACCAAACAGAACCTTAACTCCTAGTTAATTGGGGTCGGCTCCATGAATCTGTTTTCTCCATTGAGCTTTGTCAAGGGCATCAAAAGTCAATTTCAGTCAAACCCTCCAGTTAGTGCTACCCTCAAACCATATCACCCCTCCTTACTACCGCATCTATTGATCTACAATAGACACGTCCAAACCACCTTAATTATGCACAGGTAGGTGCTGCCAGAACATTATAGCAACATTGCTATTTTGTTCCTAATTGCCCCTGAAATTCCATTGGACAATTCATGACTTGTTCCACATATTAATCGTATATTCGTATATCTATAATGGACAATGTATCCATAAATGATTCATCATCACTCTCTACATCGACTGAAGTCTAGGGTTAAAAAAAGTGGCCAAAAGTTTTTTTGTTCATAAAGATAACAAGCTCTCTTTTCCAATTTTCTTTTAGGTTAAAGTACACGGAGACCCCCTCAACTATCACTTTTTTCCACGGAGACCCCCTAACATTTAAAATCGCCCATATAGACCCCCTCAACAATAACTGTTAACCAATCAACACCCTTCTGTCAGAAAAACCATTAAGATGAAGGGGTTAGCGTGGACAATTTTTACAGATGAGGGGATCAGTGTGGGCAATTTAATAGGGGTAAAATCATCATTTTCTCTCATTCCGTTAACAGAGGTAAGCAATATTTCATTTCATATAGTTGAGGGGGTCTGTATGAGCAGTTTAAACGTTAGGGGATCTCCGTGGGAAAAATGCATAGCTGAGCGGGTCTCCATGTACTTTCACCTTTCTTTTACCATACCGAGAACTTAGTCAAAAAAATGGGCATATGTTCCCACCATGTATCCTATATGCCTGGAAGAGAAGTAGGCACATCCAAAACATATTTTGCTTTAAAAAAAATTTTGAGGCAAGACCAATCATGTGTTCATCAGTTCGTGTCACACAAACACACATCCCCAAATGACGTTTCCTCTATAGCCCACCAACCCAACCCGCGCCCTGCTCCTTAAAGAAACATAAGTTAAGAAAAAGAAGGATAAATGAAACAGAAAAGGGAAGAAAGAAGAAGAATAGGTTAGGTTCAGTGACTAGTTATCTAACAACGACTCTCGCAAATGGGTTTGATTTCATCACTCCAAGAAGACCCAAGGAGGTCTGTAGTAGCTATTCAAACAAGTCCACAGGAAAAATGCATGGCTCAGTTGAGAGTGCTGAGGATGCCATGTGCTATATGAAACTATGGTAAGGACGAAGCAGAAAAAACACCTGAGACAGCAGTAAAAGCTCATAAAAGTGGATCGAGTGCATTCTACTTTTGACCAGATTTTTCAAAAAGGACAGGAAAATCGAGTTAAGCGACATACTAGAGCATGTTTGGCTCAATATAGAGCGAACTTCTGGCTCAAATCCCATGTCAAGCATTCGATCAGCTTCATCTAGAACCTGCCAAGGGAACTTGAAGATATAATTGCATACAGGAGAGAACTTGAATGCAATATCCATTCCATCAAATTTTCTGAAATTAAATCGAGAAATTAAATCACCATTAGCCCCTAGCGGAGAGCTTAATATGGGTTGTTTGGTGACATCCTAATAGCTTCAATCTTTTGGGACAAGTGGTGAACTATATGACTTTACAAACAGAAAGGGACAAAAAGGGGAGAACATGCATAAAAATAAAAAATAAAAAAAGCTGCTAAAATACACTAAAATGATTGACCAGCAAAGGCAGGAATACAGCTTCCAGCCGATGAAATATAATCAGCTAAGAAAATTTTGTAAACCTTGCATCATTAGTTCATGTATAAAAATAGCTATTTGGTTACTATTTTCTTCCCTTTTAATTGTTTACGTGCTTAGCTAGTCTTTATAGTCTTGTTTCAATATCTTTTACAATTGCTAAAATTTTGTCACTGTTGGTGGACCCACTTGATACTTGTGTGCAGGTGTGTGTCATGTGTAGTAATGTGTTTGACTATCAAACGTGTAACAAAACTTTTACATGCATGATAAATGAATGGTAATATAAGAAACTAATTGACTTGACTCAATTTGTCTACAACTTCCTATTTCAGATTTTTCTATTCATTTATGTATGACTTGACCTCGATTACACATACATTTGCATCTATGTTGGCATGCAAAGATCCCAATCACTCTTTACACCCCTCAATACTATCCTACCATAGCCAATTTCTTAGCACACACCAACATTGTTTTCTTCACCACTTTTTCTATAAAGAGAAAGAGCAGTAGTCTTTTGTCTTCCTACAATTTTTCTCTAACCAACAAGAAGATCTGACATGAGAGAGAGAGAGAGAGAGAGAGAGAAGTCCGTGTTACTATTTTATTTTTGCTCTTTACTTGCTCAAGGAAAGATTCTAAAACCTAGCTCCATATCTATGTCCTTCTATATGAATCTTAAATATAGGTGTATTATGTGGATTTACTAAGATGAAAGTTGTATGTAAGGTTTGATGATGATCAATGGATAGAAATCTAAGAAAAATATGTAATAATATGCAAGGTTTACTTAGAAATATTAAAATGGTGTTACCCTATGAGAGTGTGCATGAAGTCCCGCACAAGATTTGGGGAAGGGTTGATGTATGCAGTCTCACCCCAGCAAGCAAAGAGGCTGTTTACTTAAAGTATTGTAGTCCTTAAAATCCCTTCTTGCATGTTCTTCTATACCTTCTTCAAGTTTTTGAATAATCTGATTTACTTGCTTAGATAAATTCCTAGAGGTGCTATGACTCAAGAGGATGGGGTATAGATTGGATTTGGACTAGGGGGCCTTGAATGGATATTGAGTAGTCACACTAAGTTGTTCTTCAAGATGATGCTTTCTTACAGTTGAGCATCATAGGAGATGGGTCATTACTTCAGTTCTTACAGTGAGCATCATGTGTACTAAATGTGTAATTCTCTGCGGATTACGATCTTAATAGTTTATGAATGAAAACACCCATTTTGGTACAGCAGTCAGAAGTTATTTTTGAACAGTACTTCTGTATGCACGTTATATATTCAACAAAAATCATTTTAAGTCTAGACCACTTGGAAACGTGCATTTTGTGTTAGATTCCATTTAAAGTTAGTTAGAAAACTTTCGAGAGGGTAGAACTTCTAAGTCAAGACCACTTGCAGTTGCAGATATTGCATATTCACCAAAAAAGTGACACCACTCCAGGTTTTTAGTTCAGAGGTGACAATATTACAAAGAAATTTTTTGTATACAAAGCTCTATGTAGAATGCACATATTTACATTTGGATGAAATTTTTTTGGGCCTAATTTATTTTGTTTACTTGAGCTATAGTACCTACTTACTCACAAACTCAAGTGATGTTTCACTTTGACAATGTATGAATGATTCAGTGCCAACAATATTAAGGAAAAATACAATTTTTATAAGAAATATGAAAATTTTTAGGGCATTTTTTGGATCCAGAGGGTTCGCTTGAACCCCCTGGAATCCATGTAGGGCCGCCCCTGCCAGCAGTGTTATTACCTTACCAGCGTATTTTGGACTTCTCTCCTATTTTAGAAATGCTATTATTTCTAGGTCAGTGTCAAAATCTTACTAACATACTATAAATACCAAATCTGGAGAGTTTCATGAAGTTTGAGTACTATTTGTCTGCTGCTAACTGATAATTCTGATGGCTGTAACTAATTTTTGGTTTATTGCGTTTAACTACTCTTAGACTCTTACTATTGTTAAAATGACATGCATAACAATTTGTGAAAATATTTACCTGTTCTTAAAAATGTGCCGAGAGCACAAACAAATTGGACACATAGTCAACGTTAAGCCTCGAGTTGTTGGGTTCGGATGCTAATTGAACAAAAGATAATGACTGATTTAATCATGGTTTCTCGACACACGGTTGTGGTGGTTATTGTTATCTCGCAAGTGATTATGTCAACCCTAAGACAGCATTAGTGGAATCCCATCCTTGAACTTAGAGGACAAAAGTCAAACCTAAACCAAAAAACCGGACTAGTCAGTAAGCAAGACGGGTTTGCAGAACCTAAGTTAGGATGCTAGTACTACTCAGTGGCTGGTCGAACCTTTGTCAGATAAGCTAAGAGGACTTTAGGCGCAGGGATGCCAGGACCGGGTAATGGGTATGTAACTCGAAGCATAACCATCCTTAGCACAGCCTGAGAGGGCTTACTGGTTGACTTCTGCAAGTCACTTACCGGTGGTGGGAGCAGTTACTCCACGTAAGTGGCCCTAGATTTGAAACATATTAATAAATAATCAACAACAGAATTAGCTAACTTCACTAATTTGTTGGTTCCTTCATTAGCTATTGTTGTACATTTATTCTTAGTTCTTACTCTTAAGCTGCATATTTTAAGTGTCTCGTTGTACCTGTTCCGACAATTGTTTAATGGATGCGTTTGGGATTCGAGCTTTTCGGATTTTATTTTCCTACTGGGATTCGTAGCTCATCCAATGAAATTCCAAGATTAAGAGCTTGCAGTTGAAAGAGACATGGAACCGTGGCTGGATAATACCATAGCTGGTGACTTGGTGGACTTTGTGTGCATAGAGTTTTACATTCTAATTGTTGTTATTGTAATCAGGCTCTAAGTGGTTCTTAGCTTTCGTCTTGTATTCCCTCCATCCCAAAATAAATGACCGGTCCGCAAAACGAGAACTTAAAAATAATACGAATTTCTCGTTTTGTGGATCAAACATTTCTTTTGGGACAGAGGTAGTAATATTTTGAAAATAACCTATCAATAGCTGGACTTAACGTTGGTTTTGGGAAGAGTATTTACTCATCAATAGTTCAATATTGTTCTGCCGGCCTTGCCATTTCCGAAAATATATAAGAGATTTGCGCACAACTCAGACACAAAATAGGATTTCATACTAACTGATCTGTGACAAAATTATACCAAGAAAATGTCACTTTAAGCTTCCCTAGATTAATTCAAATCATATATATATTCTGATGAAGAACAGTTGACATGGTCTACAATGACATACTTATTCTTTCATTCTTCGGAAACCACAATGACATATTCACAAAACTTACTTACTGAGCAATTGCTACAACAGCAACGTATACGGTTCTCCGTGCCATTTTCAATCACTTATATCTTTCGACATATATTATGAATCATTGTCTTATAGAAAAATTGAGATTTATCATTGTCTTATGGATCTTGTTTGATAAATCTCAATTATTTATGTAAAACAATGATTTTAAAATATAAAACATAATATATATCGAGAGATATAGGCAATTGAAAATGACACACAGAACCGTAGTGGACACTTGAGAAGGGACGGAGGAAGTATTTGATTTTGTGAAGAACCGTTATCATGCTATTCCAATGCTGATTTGATTCTTGACGAATGAATTGGTTTTTGGATTTTACTTCATTTTCATTTCAAGGTTTAGTTCAATAACACAGTTTTTGTTTTTTGTTAGAAGAAGGTTTACACAACCTTGAATGGAGTACAAGTTTTATTTGGGAGTGTATTTTTTATTTGTAAATGAAATCCCTAATAGTGGCAAGACCCATATTTTGGCATGAAGAAGCCTATAGATTGTTGAGGTCTTATAGGAGAAATGGTTGCCTTTGAATTGTCATTCAGACGAGAACAAGGATGATATTTGTCTACATCCGGATTGTATTACTGATGTGGTGATCCCATGGAGGAATAAGGTCTAATAGCATTCTAAGCAGGAATGCTGGTAACTCCGTCACAGTGAACTGCTGGAAGGAGTCAAATATAACTATTAAGGTTTGACATAAACCTCGATTCAAGGACCTCTTATGTGTGAGCCCACACCTAGTATAGGTTTGTGATGTCAAATTTGTGGGTGATGGGGCTTAACAGCCTGAAGTTCTACCCTAGTAACTTACTCATGAGGAGATGAGAATTAGATAAACATCAACATATGTAGTAAATTACTTACTTATGCCTTTATGCCTTCTTGTATACGGGCGACATACCCTTTATGCCTTTTTGTTAATAAATTACTTATCAAAGAAAAAATATCAACATATGTAGTAACAGGGAATAGGAACAAAATCAAGCTTTCAGCATGACATGTTAAAAAAGAAGAATCATATACAGTGCTTACCACAAATGATACCTCCTTCAAAATGCATACACCCATTTCAATCAAGTCCTTCAAACGTCCAGGTGTTCCAATAACAATATCCTGAGATCACAAGAAGGAAAGAAGCATTAAACCAAAAACAAATGGAAAAACGAAGGAAGAAAAGAACCTGAAGTAATGATAAGCAGCACATCAAGCATAGGAAAACACTTGAGAAAGTCAGTAGTTTAACACTAGTAAACAAAATGAGGCAAAAATCAATAGCCAACTAAAGCGAAAATGGACGATCAAAAAAACAAAAACTAAAGCGACATGGCTCTATCAAAAGCAAATTTGCTGTCAATATGACAACACCTATAATTTGAATTTGAATTTCCCATTAGAAACAATAGTAATTCTAAAGAAAGTTATGCACAGGACAAAGTTGATGAATTTAGAATCCAATGGCAAAAGCTCTCCCAATTGATAATGCACGGAACTATACAAGCGCCAGCAAGCCTCTAATCACAATAATAATCTCCTTTTCGTAGATATCTCGTGTTTTTTCTTCCCAAAAAGAGTAGATGATATCCAAGAGAGAGTTTGGAATGTACACGCACTTCACAGTCCTAGCCATTGTAGACCAACATCAGCAAGCATTTAAACACAGAAGGCAATAGGCATCACCATCATGATAACAACACGGTCTTGGGTAGAACTCAACCCCAAAAGCTAGCTCTTGAAGTGAGGGTGCCCTCACCCAAGCGATGTGGGACTTCGCTTCACAGCCTCCCTCATGCCCAGCGTGCTCACTCAGTAGCATCTGCCGCATGAAGGCGGGAAACACGCACCCTATCCAGCCTTGGCATACCCGACTCTGGTACCATGTTACACGGTCTTGGCAAGAACTCAACCCCAAAAGCTAGCTCTTGAAGTGAGGGTGCCCTCACGCTTATATTCTTCATAAAGCTTTGGTACCCAAGCGATGTGGGACTTCACTTCACACTATCCCCCAATAAGAGAGGTCAAATGTCAGGACAAAGGGAAGTACTTTAAGTGTAGGGATACTGCTAGTATGCAACTGGGAACACCCTATACCTCTTCAGTACAAGAGAATTCTTTGCTACCAGAAAATAAGAAGTGATCTCACTTCAATATCAAAGAAGCCTCTGATACCAGAAAATAAGAAGCTCCTCTTAAGTGTTCTTTACAGATACATCTTTCCTTAAAACCCCAAAACTATGCAAAGATGATTGGTATCTAAGCATATGGATAGCATCCAAGTATTACTTGGACAACTGCAAATATGCATGCAACAGTGCTCCGTATATAGGGATACGAGATTGAAACTTAACGAGCCATTCCAAGAACAACAGGTACTTGAAAGCAGAAGTCATCTTCATTTGCCGTTATCTAATAAATCAGAAAGCAGAAGTCATCTTCATTTGCCTTTTTTCAATAATCCAGGTCATGACCCTTACCAAGCTGGTGCCCCACCTCAAGTCCTGGTGGTTCAAAACTTTGCAGTACTGCCCCCATACCCCAGCACCGAGCAAAGAGTATTGATTAGTACATCGCAAACTGATATTTTCAGTTTTCTATTTGAGAAGTAGACTTTTTATGTGAGGATAGAGCAAATAGTATGTGACTTCTGTAAGCAACTAAACATTATGTCCAAAGCGAGAATAGAATTGCAAAGAATAATAGAAGGCTCACAACACCAGACTTCAGAGCAGATATTTGGGGTCCTTTGGAAGTTCCTCCATATACACAAACTGATTGCAAGCCACATGGTTTTCCAGCAGCGGACAGAACATCTGAAATCTGCCACAAGCACAAAGCGTCAATGGTTGGCCACTTTTCAGACAAATAGATGCCACTATCATATGACTATATGAGTGTTCTGCATGAACGGTATAAATGAGGAGAATGCATACACAGAAAAGTAGAAACACTGCATTACATAATGTTGTTTGAGATTTGCCATTTTGCCAACAAGGCTAAGACAAGTCACGGTCTCCTAACCTTTTTAATCAGACATGTCAAAGAATCACAATTATGTTAGGTGGTAAAACTTTCTTAGAGCAGCTGCTTTGTGCAAGGTCTGTCTCTGGTCCTTTCCCGCCCATACCCCATCGATTGGGTGTTAAAGTGGTACAGTTATTGTTGTTATATCAAAGAATCACAATCCTCATACTTGGACACAAAATGAGTCATGATCAGAGTACTCTTCCCGACGATATGAAAGAGCTGAACAGTACAGTTGCAGCAGATTGATTCCAGAGACCCACATCTCTGCTTTCTCTAACCAGATAAAGAACTCCCCCATAAAATATCAACAGCTGAACCTTCCCAAACAAAACAAGCTTATGACACCAAGATATTGACAGACAAGATTATACAACCATCCAAGAGAAGGCCATAACAAATTTTAGATTGCGCCCGGCACCATTTCTGTCAAATGAGAACATCCACCAGACCAATCTAACAACCACCATGTCCACAACCCCCTTAACAATGAAGTGGAAAAATCCACCAGACCAATCTAACAACCACCAGGTCCGCTACCCCTTTATCAATGAAGCAAGAGCAAGAGCAAGACACTTGAAAATAAGATATATATATATATATATATATAGTATGAGTATGACTCTACATACATGCATATAGGTATTATAGATTCCTTACAGAAATAAAAGCTTAGCCTTAGTATAATAAAAGGTTTGGTTTTAACAAGGATCACGTAGCCTAATATGTAAGAAACTGGCTTATATGCAGCAATGTGGGTTGGTCCGAGGCTCTAAGCCTTGATCTATGAATCAAAAAAACGATACTTATAATGATCAATGCATCAAAGATTCAAAATTCGCTTTCACGTAAGACATTATACTCTTCAATAATCACAACCACGAGTATAATTATCGTCTACCAAATTAACATTATAACATTTTAAAGATGTTGAGCCCATCTATTGACCCATATGATAATAAACTACTCCCTCCGTCCCACTTTGTTGTGCCTATTTCCTTTTTGGACGTCTCAAAAAATTGTCTATATCTCTTAATACCTAATATTTTATATATTTAGTATGGATCTCGTTTGATAGATCTCAATTAATTCTTTAAAGTTTTTTAAATCATAAAAAAATATTATAGATTGTGAGATATAGACAATTTTTTGTGAGGTGCCAAAAAGGAAACAAGCACAACAAAGTGGGACGGAGGGAGTGTAAAAATTCACCAAAATAACAAAGATAATTCATGAGTACAAGGTATCTTAGGCTTAAACATAGTTAGAATGATTAGTTTAATGTTTGAGAAGAATAAGACAAAAAGGGTTAGCAACAAAATAAGAATAATTTTAAACATGTTGAGCCCATCTATTGACCCATATGATAATAAACTATAAAAATTCACCAAACTAACAAAGATAATTCATGAGTACAAGGTATCTTAGGCTTAAACATAGTTAGAATGATTAGTTTAATGTTTGAGAAGA
>JAOTQK010000022.1:12686739-12699625 GCA_025642025.1 Rhododendron ferrugineum
TTGGCATTCCAGCCTTCCTTCTCGTTTCAGGGCCTATCCGAAAGAGAATCCAATACTTCTTGGTCGTGAATATCTGACATCGCTATTAGTCCGTTCGCTCCCTCCTTTCAATAAGCCATCTGTTCCGCTACTCTCGGGCCTAACGACTAGTTAGTCCCTTATGTGCGAAAATAAGTGGGAGGGCTACGGCTACTCCTGCATATAGCATAGCGGAGGCACATTGGCATGGCGTACTCCTCTATGTAAACGAACCCTCTGTAAAATAACATCTTATATTTTAGTTAAAAAATCGGTGGGAATGATTTATTTTGTTTTGTTGAGCTATCTATGTACTTTCTCACGAACCTAAATGAATTTTATTCATTTTTAGTCTAGAAAAGTCAAATTATATGCGAAAATTACAAATTTCTAATGCATTTGTTGAACAATAGATTGAACCCTTAAATTGATGGTAGAGCCACCCATGTTTCAGGTATATGTGTCGCAGGATTTGGAGAGGAATCCGCCGGAGGTGGTGGACGTTAGGGTACAGATGTCGCCCTACATGAGGGGGATTCAGAAGGCTGTGATCGAGGTCATGGATGCGTGTTTGAAGGAGATGAGGAAGACCAATAAGGTGGATGTGGACGATCTGACGGTGGAGAACGGGTTGTTCAAGTCATTTGATGAGATTGTGAGGCGGCAGTTGGATCCCATTTGGCATACTTTGGGGAAGAAGACCAAGCAGCTCGTATCGGATTTGAAAACGCTGAGGAAGTTGTTGGATTACCTTGTCAGGTTTCAAAATGAAGCTCCTTCAATATCTTAAAATATGGTAGTTCTTGTGTTGAGAGACTAGGGTTTTTGAATTGTTTAGGACACTTTTTGAATAGCGCACTGTGAAGAAAATTTGCACTAGTCGTTCATTTTGTAGATGGTATTAGTTCAAAAGCACCATGAGTATAACCTCCAAAGACTTGAAGGGATAGTTGCATTAGCTTTTGTTTGATTGGATTAATAACGAAGAGTTATATACTTCCATACTATGAGTAAGCTCATGGACCTATAGTGAGGGCCAAGGGGATAATGGATACCTTACTACCCCAGGTATTCTATGTTGCTTTATGTCAGATTTCTATCAGATGGATATTTAATCGTGACAAATCCATGAAATTTGGCCCCTTTCTGAGAATACGAACGGAGCCTTGGGGTCCCCTGTGGCAATGGTGATTGATAGTTTGAAGCATCTTGCATGTTGTTGATTTATATTTAATTCATAACGTCTTGCATCCGTTATTGTGACTATAGTGATTTATGGATTTGTTCTCATAAGGTTAGGAAATTGATAGATAACAACTCTGGTGGTGAAATATTTTGGTTATCTTTTCTCCGTAAGTCACATTTTGGTGGAAAACATTTTGATATTCTACATATGTAGGTATGATGCAGTGACTTATTTGAAGTACTTGGATTCACTGAGAGCGGCAGAGAATTTTAGATCTGTTTGGATATTTGCAGAATCAAGTTACAAGATATTTGAGTACGCAAAAAAGCGTGTTTATCATTTTGGAAGGTTGGACGGTGGGAAGTTGATTGGGAAGAGTAAAAGTGCAACAACTAAAAAAAGAAAGCTGGAGGATAGCACTACAGAGAAAGAAGGTGTGGTTTTGGATGTCATGTATTGTTTAACTCTCTCTAGCTCTTTTTGGGTACTGTATTGTCATTGGTCAAAGTTGTTCTACATTTATATTGCTATCTATGGTTTTAAATTGTATCGTTCTGGTTTGTTTAGCATATTTATTTGTATTTTGAGCTTCAAAGTAGCGCTGAAAAAATAACGTTACTGCTTTGAAAATGCATACATTTGAAACTTGTTTGTGTACAGAAAATTGCCACGTTACTGCTTTGAAAATGCATACATTTGAAACTTGTTTGTGTACAGAAAATTGCCATAGATGCTTTGAAGAATCTGTTGACTGTGGACAAACAGCCGTCCTGACTTTTTCCTCCTATGTGTGTAGATTCCTTGCCAACGAGTACAAATAGTGGAATAGTTTTGGAGGAAGTCTTGGAGGAGCCACCAAAGTGGAAGGTGTTGCGTGTGAGTGAGCGAGTCCATTTTGCTTTGGTGTTTGCACCTCATATGCAGAAAAGCAACATTCGCAACCATGTATTGTGACTGTGTGCGCGTATAGAACAGAGTAGCATATAACAGGGAAAGTTACTGTAAATTGAGTTCTGCCTTCTTGTAGCATAATGTTCAGTTGTTGTGCTATTATTGTTGACTTGAAATTTTGGGATCAATAGGAAATCTTTTAGCAGTTTTCAGGCAGTTTATCACCATATTTACTTGGGAACATGTTTTTCAGGAGGTTCTTGAAGAAATAGTAGAGGAAAGAGAGAAGCGCCCTTTGTCAAGGGTAGAACCTGTGATCGAAGGTGAAGAGGATAATAATGGCATTGTGTTAGTAGCCTGCAAAGATGAACGCTCGTGCATGCAGCTTGAAGATTGCATCATCAAAGGCCCACATAAGGTCTTTATAGCAAATAACTTTTCCCTGGCAAATGATTTTTACTTTTCCTGTTTAGTCTTACTCTTAAGCCAAGCTGCAGGGAAGGCCCACAACCAGCTTTTTGCAAGAGCTTTGTTAGTAGAGCTGTGATTCAATGATCGTTGGAAGCCCTTATAGTAACTAATTTCTGAAAATATCTCATCAAACCATTCAACGTATTAGCTTCCCAAGGGGTAGGGGCTGCTATGGCTGTGCCTATTCAGGATTGCCACATACTTGCTGCCCTGTCCTTCCTCCTTTTAGCGGAAAAACAACTGTTGGACCGCTTGCATGTCTCATACCTCTCGTTAATGGAGTTCTTGTCTATCCATTATATAAGAATTTGTGTTTTCGATCCTCTTGGTTCTGTGCTGTTTTCTATTTAATTGCATTTTGCGAGTAGGAGTGGTCCGAAAGAACTGCATATACATTGTCTTATAGTGTATTTTATGCATCCCTTTGAACGTGAAGTGTATTGATTGACCTTCGTTATAATCCATTTAGCAGTTAATGGGGTGTCAGTGTGTGTCTGTGAAAATGTAACTAGTAACTGAACACTTTATTGTGTATTTTTGTTTAAAGGCCATGCGGGAAGAGTGGGAGAAATATCTACTGAGCAAAATAGAGCTGCACAGCCTACCCAAACGTAATAAAAAGAAAGCAAAAGATCCTAAAGGTTTCGGGATGCTTGATGGAGTGATTCCGAAAACACCTGGACAAAATGCAGAAGCTAGTAGCATAAACAAGCTGGAAAACGACGCACTGCTGGCCGCGGCTGCAGAAGTAAGTAAACATAATAAAAAAGATACTCCTGTTAAAGATCATCCTCAACCTTATGTTGGAAATGGAGGCCACGCCAAAGGAAAGGGAAAAGGAAGGAAAGCAAAAACCTCCGGATCAGTTTCTTTATCTGTGAATAAGGATGACAAAAGTGGCAATGAGGCGACCATGAATGATAAAACTGGGATGTCAGCTTCAGAAAATGGAGTCTTAAGATATGAGACTGATCCTGTGGTTGGGGATTTGGACAACGTTATTCTTCGAAAGCACCATCAAGGGGTTGATGCTGCATCATCAAGTAATGCTAAGCAGCTTCCCCCAGTGCACTTTTATGCAATAGAAAGCGATCAGGATATCCTTGACATTTTAAAGCCTTCAACAGTTATTGTATACCACCCTGACATGGCCTTTGTCAGGGAGATTGAAATCTATAAAGCTGAAAATCCCACAAAAAGGTTGAAAGTATATTTTCTCTTTTATGAGGATTCTACTGAGGTGCAAAAATTTGAGGCGAGTATACGAAGGGAAAATGGAGCTTTCGAATCCTTGATTAGACAGAAATCTTTGATGATGATTCCAGTTGATCAGGTTAGATCTTCTGTTTTTTTAATTCTCTTTGCATGGTCCAAAATTGCATGGATCTATTTTCTCTAGCTAGCTTTTATAACATATCACTTGTATGCTCAGTGAATATATGACAATCTTGTCTGTTGTAATCATACTGCTTTAGCATATTGTGATGGGAATCATTCTTCATTCATACACTTCCTTCACTTCCTTTTCTAAACTTACTGTCTGCAGTTTGTTGCTATTGCCTGTTATTTTACCAGGATGGGCGTTGTCTGGGATCGAGTTCTTCAATTGAGCCAGAGTCCACAACTTCCCAAAATTCACTAACTAGAAAGGCAGGTGGAAGAAAGGAAGTGGAGAAAGAAATGCAGGTATGCGGTTTTCCATCTCTTCAACTAGGAGTTATGCCCTCACAAAAAAAAAAGATCTTTATGAAACTTTTGTTTACAGGTCATAGTGGATATGCGGGAGTTCATGAGCAGCTTGCCAAATGTACTTCATCAGAAGGGCATGCGCATTATGCCAGTAACCTTGGAAGTTGGAGATTATATCCTTTCACCCCTAATTTGTGTGGAAAGAAAGAGTATACAAGACCTTTTTGGTAGTTTTGCATCCGGTCGCCTTTACAACCAAGTGGAAACAATGGTGCGTTATTATCGGATACCTGTTCTTCTGATTGAGTTTTCCCAAGACAAGAGCTTTTCATTTCAGGTAATTAGTTCAGAGTACCCTATTAAGTTTTAAGAGAGTCATCAAAGTAGGTTTTATTGCTTGCTTGTTGAACTATTGGTATGTGCTTGCAGTCTGCAAGTGATATAGGTGATGATGTCTCTCTAAATAGCATTATATCCAAACTATCATTGCTTGTGCTACATTTCCCCCGCCTGCGGATTGTCTGGTCCCGGAGTTTGTATGCTACTGCCGAGATTTTTGCTTCCCTTAAAGCGAACCAAGATGAACCTGATGAAGCCAAGGCGATGAGAGTTGGTGTCCCCTCGGAAGAGGGTATTGTGGAGAATGATGTGAGGTAAGAGGGCATTTTTGTCCTGGTTTGATGCCTTCAAATTTATAAGCTTGTGTTTTGCTGTCCAATTTGCATTTTAATCCAACGAATAATAGAAAGTTGACGCCCCATGAAAATAATTTTTTGAAAAACAATGATTTAGTGATAGGTCCACTATAGACATTTTATAAGCCCACAAATCCACCTAATAATTTTGTAAAGCCACAAGTCCACACAACCTAAACCCTAGGGTACCGTATGAAAGTGCCTAAACCATTAAAACCCTATAATAGGAAAGTGCCTAAACTCTAGGGTACCCTACACTATGGTAATCTACCCTACCCTAGGGTACCCTACCCTATAATAGGAAAGTGCACCCTAAAATCTTATGAAAGTGCCTAAACCTGGGTACCCTACCCTACTCTAGGGTACCTTAAAATGGACTTGAGACCTTACAAAATTAATAGGTGGACTTGTGGGCTTATGAAGTTCACATAATGGACTTAAGACTAATTTTTTATATTTTCTTTGGGTATTTGACCCCATCGCTCATAATTCCTGGTTCCACACTTCACCTGGATCATAATGTGAATATGCAAGTATCTATGCGGATGGTGAGAGATTGGCCATCATCCTCAGCCTCCCCTGGACGGACCTTGAAAGTTATCCGGAAAGAGCAATAATATACTAAATAGGACCATTCTGTCATCCTCTCTTGTAAGTGATGTGGGACCCAGGATCACTTGTGAAGGCGGATGTAAGAATGGATGTGCCATTTTTCATCCAGAAATTTGGGTGCTGGGGACTGTCATAAAATGGCTGCTGGAAAACACCTGTGATATAGACTAATAATTGGTTTTTTTTTGTTTTTTGTGCAGAGCTGAGAATTACAATACTTCAGCTATCGAATTCTTGAGACGGCTCCCGGGTGTCACTGATTCTAACTACCGGGCTATAATGGATGGGTGCAAAAGCTTGGAAGAACTTGTCCTTCTTCCTCTTGAGAAATTAGCTGAGCTGATGGGTGGTCAGAAAGCTGCCAAGACCCTGAGGGAATTTCTGGATGCCAAATATCCAACCTTGATTTGAGGCCAATTAGTTACACTTCATTCATTCACAAGACAGTGGCATAACTAATGATTCCTGCATTATTTCAAAGTTAGGCTTTAATCTGGTTTACAATGGGCGGTAAAGCTGTTCATGTCTTGGCTTCACAATCTGCATTGTTGATTGTTGACACTACACCAAATATGTCTTTTAATAGCATTAGGTAACAGCGTTTTTTTAGGAATGCTATAATAGGAAAGCAATTACAGCATTCAAGGATAAGGATTCGGGGAAACGCTCGCGCCCAAAATACTATAGCGTTTCATTAACTCTTCAATAATGTTCCGTGAAAATTTAAGGCGCCTAACCCTTTGCTGAAAAATCAAATTGGTTCCACCAGGCGCTAGAGTTCTCAATCCTTTCGTGCGAACTGGAGCAGATTGGGTTTCGATCGTTGTTTGAAGCACCAGTTGGCAGCATATGGATCGATCTTCATCTTCTGGTATTCTAGAGTTTTAAGCCTAAGCTGCAGGTTTGTTCCTTGTTATGTATTTCTCCTACAATCCAATCGATTAACTTCTATTTCCTACAAATCTCCCGATTTTCATCGTTCTTCTTCCTCCTCATCCCGTAGTCGGAGAAAAATCAAAGCACTATTCGGACATATTGCACCAGCAGAAGCAAGCAGCCAGTTCGGAGAGTTCTCACGAGGTTTGAATACAAAGCTAGGGTTTTGTGTTGATTCACTCCAATGATATTGGGGCTTTTGTGCTTATCCATTCCAAACTATTCGTTATTTGCCTTAAAATTCTATATTTGGATCTGGTAGTGTATCTTGTTTTCTTTATCGAACATGTTAGATTGAGCATATGGGTGGGTTACACTTGTTTAGATTGTGGTGGTGTACTGTTCTCTCTTTTGAATTTTAACAAAAAGGAAGAGAAATAATAGCTGAAAAGCACTCCATGTGTTACGGTTTGGTGCATTACAGTTTGGTTTGTGTGGGGAAAGTTGTTTGCATTCCCAACACAAAGTGGAGGTTTTTTGGTGAGTGAGTGAGGGTCTTTGTAGTTTGGGGGTTTTTACGGTTTGGTTTGTGTGCAGTTTTGGTTTGTGAGTCTAGGCGTTTTAAAAATGAGGCCCAATAAGCGTGCTTAATCTTCTTCTATTGTCTTGATCCACAGCTACTATAAATCATTAACTTTCCATATTTTTGTTTTCATCGCAGTTCTTGAAGGACAATGTGTATTTGGAGGGAATTAACGTATATGTCTCAATAATCAAACCTTTTTTTTTTTTTTTTTTGATCCACCTCAATAATCAAACCTTTGAGTTCCTTTGAGGGGGTTGCTTCTGTTTAATTACCTTACCAAGTGGTGCAAATAGGTGAAATTCAGCATATTCGATTGAGTTCTGCATATGTGATCATTGATCACTTCCTTCCACAATATTTGGTGGTTGTATCTTGTGTGTTTGGTGACTCTTTGTTCTTCATTTTGTACATAGCAGTTGTTTTGCAATAATATACTCTTGAAGAATTTTGAAAGCACCTTTGCCTTTGCGATTTAGCTTTTAATTCATACCGTTTTCGTGAATTATAATTTATAAATAACTCAACCTTTTCAGGTTTCTCGAATGATTTCCAGTTTAACAGTCTAAATTTCCAATTTTCCATATTCAAGAAGTGCTTATAAGTTGGAAACATTACCTGATAGATGATGTGTGTTGTTGAACGACTGAAACTTCATGTATTGTTGTTGCAAATTAGGCTGTTTGTTTCCAATTTTAAGGCTCACACTTACAGTGGAGTATGTTTGCGAGAGTTAGTAGGTAGCCAGCCATGCCCATTCATTACTTTTTTCTTTTGTTTTTCGTTTTTCGGGAGTTTGATTCCCCCAACTGAAATCTGAGCCTTCTCACCAGGGACTAAGGGCTCTTGGGGCAATCAAATTAAGGCATGCCATGTGGTGCTGTGGATTATAGTTTCTGTAAGTGTTTTGCTATTTATTTTGGGGGTTGAGTTTGAGTACTTGGTCCCAAGAGGCGTGGCTGTTTAAGAGGATTTGGAAAAGGAGTCGCACTGACGAATTAATCATATTATCACAAATGAGTGGTCATATAGCTCAGCTACATGAAAATGTTCAATTCAAGTCTCAAATGGCACATATGCAGACTACAATTGATGACTTAAAGAAAACCAAGTAAGTAGCTTATCATTTTCTTCACCGGTGGTCATTTTGTACTACTTTGAGTAACAAAGTTTGTTTCTTTTCCTTTTTTGAACTTTTTAGGTGCAGAATCGTGCAACAACTGAAGGACACCGGTGAAAAGTTATTTACTTTAGCATTTCAGACTACGATTTCAGGAATGTAAGTTCAAGTGTTGAATTCTCTAGTTAATGAAATTATGAAAAGTTGCTATTGAAATGTCCTGAAACATAAACAAAAGACATAGACTAAGTGACTGAAAAACCTAAGTGACTAGGGCTATAGACCAATCAGCATAAGTAGCTACATCATCCATTTGACCAAGTAAGTACAGTTAAAAAAACCAGGACCCTTCCTTTGTGACAATAACAGTCAGGTGGTGAAGGCAGATATCACAGTAGCAACAGATTTAGACAACTCCCTAACAGCAGCAGTTGTAGTATCACATTTGAACCATACCCCAAACAGATTTGTAGTAGTATCAGATTTGGACCATACTCCCTAAAAGTTTTGCAGCAGCATCACAGAAGTATAGTATTTTATTTGGTGGGTACGCTTCAACAAATAGATATTCTTCTTTCTTTTTCTACTAGGATTCATGTAGACGAGTTAAAAGAAATCGAATGTGAGCTTTGGTACTCGAAAAAATAAAACTTTACTTTTGTATGGAAACTGTGAAGTATAGAACTAAAGATATGGATTAGGTGCAGGAAATTGATGTTAAGCACAGAAAAATATGTTTTGTTTGCTAAACATATAGATAAACTGCTGGAATAGTATTCTAATTGTTGGAAATAGAGATTTTGTTGCTACAATTTGCTGAAACTGTGAAGTACCGGCCTTGAAATAGGAATTAAGCGCAGGAAATTGATGTTCAATGCTAAAAATGATTTTCTTATATGGATTAGATGCATGAATTGCTGTTAGATGCTGAAAGATACTTTTGTTTGCTAATAATATAGATAAGCAATTGGAATGTACTATTAACATACTTTTGTTTGCTTGCTTGGTTCATCGTTCTATTATATGAAAATGAAATGCAGTCGAATCAAGTCACGCGCATTTAACAAAGTGTCGTGTTTTTATGAACTCTTCAGTAGAATCTGCACCCGAAGTTCTTTCTTTTCACAGCATGTCCAAGTGGAACTTCTTTCTTTTCACAGCATGTCCAAGTGCAACATTCTGACTAATTCTTTAGTGAACCCAGTCTGTCATGTTTGTGTGGTTGACACAATTGTTGTATTCAGTCTCAAACTGAGGTCTTTAGCATGTTTTGTTCTCCTGCCTCGTGCACAATGTCTGTGGCTGTTAAGTGGATTTAGGTTTCTCCTCATCCTTCCCCTCAATGCCCTTTTGAAAGCATTTGACCTGCCTGACCACTCACTAGTCAGTGATGGTTCTCCTGGTAGGGGCAACTCACGAAGAGTCACACTGCAACAAAAAGTTGTATCCACTTCTATCGCTAGAAGTATCCCTGGTAGAGCTAAATGTCTTGTAGCTTTTGAGTTATTTTAGAACTAGCTAGTTTTCTTCCCTGTGATTCATACTGAATCTGGTATGTTCCAAAGAAATGCTTTAGTTCTCCATATCATGCAAATGTGTTGTCAACACTAGATTCATCAGCGAACTCAGTGATCTTTATAAGCAAAACAGGAAGCAAATTATCTTCTGCTGCAATTATCGGCTTTGCAGTAATAAGCGACTCGCTATCAAGCATGGATGCCGATACAGGATAAAAATACGATAGGATACGGATACTGCGATGCAAGATATTTTTTTTATATTTCTTTGAATAGGATAGTGCATATTTGTGTTCAGTGACATATCTTATATCATAGTGACCGTTAAGGTCTTTTTTTTTTTTTTTGAACTGTTAATGTTATGTACTAAGTTTTCTTTTTTATATTTTTCTAGGTTGATGGGTTGAAAGAGAAGATTGAAACTTCGTCACTTTTTGCTGAAGATGGAGATATATTCTAGTGTTGGTTGGAATTTAATTGAAGCTTTTGCTCTACCAGCTAACTCCTTTTTTGTATCAAGACATGTATAGCTAGGCAACTTAGTTTTAGGAGATTTGAATGTGGATATGATCTCTTTGCGTTAGCAAGTGGAGGATAGCTAGCTACTGTATTTTGTACTTGAGAAGTGAGTTTGAATGATACAAGTCTCCTACTAGTTTTTTAAGGAGCAATGCGTTGCGTTAGCAAGTGGAGGATAGCTAGCTACTGTATTTTGTACTTGAGAAGTGAGTTTGAATGATACAAGTCTCCTACTAGTTTTTTAAGGAGCAATGCGTGAATAGAATGGTATTTCTTCTGTGGCAATTGGGCGATTGGTTTGTTTCGGATTTTGCTATTTAAAATGAAAAGCTTATGGGATTTGGAGTTGTATGTATGAAGAAATTGACATTGTAACTGGCCTAAAATGCTACTCCCCCCATCCCTTATTTATAGTCCAGTATTCCATTTTGAGTTATCCCTTAGTAAGTGTCTATTTTGTAAAGTTAGTAGGTAAAAATTGGTGCATTGTCTATTTTGTCCCTAAAAGTAGATTTTATTTTAAAAAGTTAGTGAGTAAAAGTGTAATGATGATGGGTAAGTAGAGAAAGTGAAGAAAAAAGTTTATGTGAAGGTATAATGATGATATATTTTTAATAAGTTGGAGTTACGAAGCAGGACACTTAAAAAAGGGACCGAGGGAGTATGAAATATGCATAAAAATAGTGGATAATAAAAGCTATAGAAAATAATAATAGCGGGCAAAAAATGCTGTAGAAACGTTTGCCACTGCGGGCATAAAACGCTATAGAAACGTTTACCACAACGGGCAAAAAACGCTATAGAAGAGTCTACATAGCGGGCGAAAAACACTATAAAAAATAAATTGTTCACACTAGATTCAAACCTATTTGTATGTGTTTTTTCAATATAAATGGGTGCCGATACGGTATCCGATCAACATAATTCTTCATGTAGTAGAAGTTCTCAACGAGATCTACTACACAAATGGTTTTGATTGTTGTGGGCCCGGAATGAGCCCACAAAAATGCAAATTGAACAATGAAGAGAAAAATTGGAGAAGAGCCGGATCCGTTTTTATTTTTCATAAAATAAAGAAAAAGCAGACACCCACATCGATAGGGATCCGGGGACTCTGTAGTGAGCAGTCACTACAGAGTTACAGTGAACAGTTTTAGCCGTCCAAAAGGGCTATAAACGGTCCAAATTAAAAAAAAAAAAAAAAAAAACTTTTCCAAGGAAGAATTATTCTCTTCCGTAAAAGAGTTTCTTTAAAATTCAGACTGTTAATTATTTTGATAGACGGCTGAAATGCTCACTGCAATCCTATAGTAACTTTGCTCACTACAGGAACCCCGATTCTTATCGATAGCCACACCCTTGTGGCTCTGGGCCTCTGCCTATACTGAACTCTAAAGCCCGGCTCATTACTGCCTTGCCCTCATGAGAAGGTAAATATAGGGGAAAATGACGGCTTAGGATGTGTTTTGATAATTAATATTAATGGCATTTTTAACATTAACAAATATTCTCAGTATGTCCTTGACGAATATTAATTATCAAAACATGTCTTTAGCTGTCATTTTCCCTAAATATAGCCTAAGATATAAGATCAAGCCCGCACCTTTCTTCAACCCACCATCACACCACACTCACTAGTCAGTAGTCACTGCTATCACCACGGCGCAAGTATGGGTGCCGCAGTCAACCCTAACATCACCCAACCCCAACCAACTTTTTTTGTGATTGTAGACTTATAGTTAAAAAAATAATCAGTATTATCGAATAACCGTAAGTGATTGATTCGATTATCTATTTTTTTTTTCAAAATCCTTTAAGATTCCAGAATTCTAAATTATGAAAAATTATCCGATTGAACTGATTTTTTGCAAAATAATTTTAAAAATAATTTTAAGATTATTGAATGGTTGGAAATTATTTGTATAAGACGCCGAAGAGGGCTCCACACACCGATCCGTTCACAAATCATCGTATCGTAATGAACAAATAATAGTACTCCGTAATTCTTTCTCAACTTTCTCCGCCTTTTCCTTTTCAAGTTTAATTTTGTTTTGTTTTTATTTTCTAATCATTATCATATTTCACTCTTCAATCATTATCATATTTCTCCAATTATTACTTTCATTGCTCTCTCTATCTATCTTTACTCATTATCCCTTTCTCTAATCATTATCTTATTTATCTTTCCACCTACTACTGAAACTAGGGCCTATACGTTTTCGGAATTTTGGATTTGAATTTGTAATGATTAGGGTAGAGAGATAAGGGTAATGATTAGAGAGAGATAGAGATAAAAATGAAAGTACTAATTGAAGATAGGAGTAATGAGTGAATTTTGAAATAGAATAACAATTTAGAGTCCAAAATCTAAAATCTAAAAACTCAAAAGAACAAGGCCAAAAGGAAAAGGCGGAGAAAACCAAAGATGAAAACCAAAAGAAAAGCTAGTATTTTGTGTTTCATTCCTCATTGCTGGCTGGCCCTTGTGAAAAGGTAAACATAGGTTAGACAGAGATCATGCCCACACCTTTTTCAGCCCACCATCACACCTCACTGTGACTACTACCACCACGGCGCAAGTATGGGTGCACCAGTCAACCCTATCCCCACCCACCCCTCATCCACTAACGTCCCTAGAGAGAGAACAAACGAAACATCATTTAAGAGAGAGAGAGAGAATGAGTGAGTGAGAGTGAGTTGGGTAATAGG
>JAOTQK010000022.1:12721040-12736059 GCA_025642025.1 Rhododendron ferrugineum
CCTGAATATTAGGCAAGTGCTAGATTAATTGTAGGTTCTTTGTTTAAACTCTAGTCCTAATGACTTTGTGTGTAACCCTTGTGCGGTACTCGTTCTCGTAATCTATCTTAAATTTCCGTTTGACCGGAAAAAAAAAAAAGAAATGGATACAAAAAGCCGAATCATACTATTTGAGAATTGTATACAAAAAGTAATTTGTTTGCGAATTAACTAGTAAAACGGCGACCGATTGATTGCAAAGAATTTAAAGGATACGAATGAACGAGGCGTAAAAATTATTTTGAATGAAAGAAATCAAAAAAAGAGTATTCAGAGTAATTAACAAGAGTTAAAATTCACCTATGACAAAGGCATAGAGTGAGAAGAGCAATAAGAGCAACAGCTGGGAAATCCAACATGTTGTAACCCTTCACAAATCCATCCACTTCAACTCTCCATGAGTCTGGATCACTCACTCCAAATGCACAGCACAGATACTCTGTGAAACTCCTCGCCACCGCCGCATTTGACAACACATATTCCATTAATATGTTTGCCCCGGCAAAATAACCCACAAATTCCCCTGCGAAAAAACACAAGATAGATTTCATATATCATGTATACCATAATATCAGTCGAGTCGCAAGCGACTGAGGTGTTACATAAGTATTGGATGGTGACAAAGGAAACTCTAACCGCTAACCAATGAGAGAAAAATGGTTTTCATGCCGAAAGATAGACTGAAAGTTACATTAGATTGGATGGTGATCGATAAAATGGACCTCACCACTATTTAAATGGAAGGCTTGCCCCATCACGGACTTTCGGCTTGTGTACTAAGAGAGAAATAATTGCGGCATTGGAAAAATAGCCGAAAGTGATTGAGTTGTTGTCATGACCATCGATCGGAGGGCGACAAATTGGCCCATCGCTATCGAACGAAATAATGGTTACTGAAGTCGGTCTTCGGACCGACTTTAGACCAATACAACAGCGCTCAAAACTAAAAACCAAGAAGCTGAAAAGAATTTTAGGCATCAACAGGCATACCAAAAGTCACTCTTAGATAGCTAAAGGCGCCTCCGGCCACCGGAATCTCAATGGAGAACTCAGTGTAACACAAGGAAGAAAGAAGCGCGGATACACCTGCAATGACATATGATATGAAGACAGAAGGGCCAGAGATATTAAGAGCAACGTGGCCGGTGGTGACAAAAACGCCGACCCCAAGCATCCCTCCGATGCCAAGCGCAACCAAATCAAACCAACTCAGTTTTCTCTTCATGTCTGCACCTGACCTTAGCCTCACTTGGTTGAGCTCTTGGTCCGGGGTCCATGTGGCTAACATGCGCTTTCGGAGTCGGTGAGGGGTTTGGGAGAGAGAGTGAAGATAGGTGGAGAAGAATATGGTGGTGTGGGGCGGAGGTTGAATGGCTGCAGCCATCTTTTGTGGAGAATTAAAGAGAGAGTGTTTTTTTTGGCTTCCATTAGAAGGTTGAGGGTGGAAGGTTTTATATGCATTGGGAGAGAATATATTGGTCGATCTTTTTTTCTCCTAAAGGGTGATAGATAACGTGGCACGGATCCTCTGTTCCAAAATATATCCATCCTTCTGTGTCAGTAGAATTCTCAGCCATACACTATGTCTCGAGATTTGTGACTTTGGAGATGCTCATATCCCAACTGGGAAAATGCTACGCCCACTGAACTCCCAGGCGGTGAGAGTTCACCGAATGGTACTGCCGACGTCGTTTTGGTGTTGAAATGCAGAAAATAAATCATTCTTTTCCTTTGGTTTTATGATTCTCTTAGGACTCTTCAACGAAAGCACTAGAGCTAAAAATTAATTATGATATTTTAAGATAAAATGATTAAAAAAATAAGATCTTTGCAGTCCCGGTTCAAAGGATTGAAAATTGGAATACTTAATTTTTTTAACCATATTTTTTTAATATGGAGTAAACCATCTTACAAAATTGAAACGGCAAAAATAAACCATTCTCTTCATTTGGTTTTGCATAGGCTGGAACCTCTCTCTTTCAGCCTGTAGGACGTCGTTTTGGGTGTTAAAACGGAAAAAATAGAACATTTTTTTTAATTGGTTTTATGGTTCTCTTAGAGCTTTTCAACAAGAGCCCCAGAGCTAAAAATTAACTATAACCCTTTAGAATAAAATGATCAGGAAAATAAGATTTTTATACCGGTTCAAACGGATTGAAAATTGGAACACTTAATTTTGTTAGGCGATTTATATATTAAAAAATATGGTTAAGAAATTAATTATTCTAATTTTCAATCCGTTTGAACCAGTGTAAAAATCTTATTTTTCTCATCATTTTATCCTAAAAGATCATAATTAATTTTCAACTCCAAGGCTCTCGTTGAAGAGTCCTAAGAGAACCATGAAACCAAGGAAGAGAATGGTTTGTTTTTGCCGTTTCAACACCAAAACGACGTCGGGCGACCATTCGGTGAACTCTCACCGCTTGGGAGTTCGGTGGGCGTAGTGTCTGTAGGTAAAAGTGTAGTGCAAGTTGTGCCGTTTCGCTTTCTTTTTAAATCTTCTTTTTGAAAAAAAAGGTAATTTCAAGCTCAAATATAATGAAAATGAAAAATATTTTTTTAATTTTTTCTGCAGCGTTTAAAAGATCTCAATGAGATCTATCAAACAAGATCCATATTGGTAGAAAAATTATTTGCATAAACACATAATTTTTAAACTTCAAATTACCTTCCTTTTTTAAAAGTTCCTTTTTTGGAAAGTGGAACACCCCTTAAAAGACAGAGAGATTTAGGGACAGAGGATGCCTTGTAGGTAAGGGTCATCATCGGGTGGGCCGGGCCAGCCCAGCCCGCCAAGTCACTACCCAAGCCCCCCACGGACCGGGTCGATCGGGCTTTTTTTTTTGCGGGCCGGGCTACCTACCATAAATTGAAGCTCAGGCCCAGCCCACGGGCTAGCCCAATTGACGGGCTGACAGGCCAAAAATCGGGCGGGCCACCGAGCAGGCCGACGGGCGGGCTTAAATTTCCTTGGGCAAGGGAAAAAAGAAAGGATTTTGTGGGATTTTGGGCTAACGGGCGGGCCTACAGGCGGGCCGAGTAAAAAATTCTAGGCCCAAACCCGCCCATTATAAACTACGGGATGGGCCGGCCCGCCCGTTTCACGGGCTCAGGCCGGATAAAAGCCTGATGGGTCGGGCGGACTTCGGGCTAAATGATGACCCTCGTAGGATAATCTTCGTGGGAGTACTAATTTCACGCCAATTTATTTTCAGTACGCCTTAAAATTATGGAAGGTCGGTGTCGATACGGGTGAAATAAAGGGGCGTACATTTAGAATCTCTCCCATGGGTTTCTTTCGCTTTATTGAAAGGTACCTAGTTGTACTTTTGAGTCTATGTTAAAAGGACCATAATGCCCTTCACACAAACACACACTCTCCCACCAACATAGCTTTTGAGAGGCCCAAGACTCCAAAGGGTTCTTTTTAATATTGGAGAAGCATGCAGAAAAGGTGGAAAAAGGTCCAAACATTTTGAAATCAGCTAGCTAGCTAGCTAGTAAGAGGAATCACAAAGAGCTAGAGAGGGACTTTGACCTCTCATCTTTTTTTGAAGTTTCCCCATAAAATTTGAAAAGATGGGACAAGCATCCCAAATGTACTTTGCAAAAAGCAACTAAATATATCTCCTCAGTCGATCCTCACAATACTTTGCATATATAGGAGTACATGGTTGCAGCTAAAATGCTTAGAAAATCTTACTAAATCTTAAAAGAAGTTGTGATAAAGGGGATGTTCGAGTGAAGCAGTACTCTTTGAAATTGGGGGAACTTATCTTTATCCCCTTTATAAGCAATTGTATGCAACAAAAGGAAAGCTCAGCAACAGAAGTTAGGATACAAGGGGCTGTTTGAGAGAAGCAGTAGTCAATTTTTTACTAAGAAATAACAAACTCAGTGAAAATGCAGGTTTGTTAATGTCTTCTCCTCTAGCAAGCAGTTGAGAAGAACTTATTTTCCTATTTATCTATTTTTGGCCAAAAGATCAAAGAAGTTAGTTTTGTTTCAAGTTGTGACTTATAAGAAGTCACTCTTCATAAACTACGAACTACTCCAAGTCAACTAACAACCTCATAATCCATAATCGGATTCATATCATAAAGATCTAACGAGTCGTTTACGTTCTGGTTGTCAACTACCTGATGCACTATCCTCCCCTTTATATAGACGAAATTATACTATGTGACATGACTAACTGTGTAAATCATAAAACTGTCCTCTCTAAAATGCTTTAAATGAAGCCTTACAGTATTTCTCCAAAACTTGAAGGAATTAGATTATATATGTCCTCAACTTGATTTCATGAGCTAGCATATCTGTTTTACTTTCGACTTCTTGTTTTCTGATTCATGATAACTATGGTTACTTCAGGATAAGTTATTCTGAAGCTTGACAGAGAAGATAGTTTCTAGGAATCCATAAACTAAGAAAATGAGAAAAGCAGATAGTTTCCAGAAATCTATCCAGAATTAAAGCAACTTGCGGCCAGTACTTTAAGCATCTTGGGTTTATGCAATCGATGAATCGAGATCAAATCATGTTACTTTGATTAAAATTATCCAGGCTTGATCTGCTTGAATGTCCCTTTTTCAGCCTAGCTAGCTAGTAAATACAGCTCCATAGGGCATATACCTTGATGTTTCTATTCTAGCATAGAAGGGTTCTGCACTAACTTTGGTTTTGAGCCTATCCCCTTTTCCATAATTAAGTCAAAAAAGGTACTTAGATCATCTTATTTCTGAGGGTCTTTGTGTCATTTCACATAAGCAGTGTGGGGTTGTGATTTCAATCTGAGCCCTCACCTGAGCCTCTGGTTCGGAGACCCATCTAGCCTAGCTCCGTCGTCCTGACCTGCACAGGTGACACCCACCGTTAGTGCCCAAACCGTCGGAGGCAACCGGCAAGACACTCCAATAGTTAAGTAAGCAAGTGCAAGAGCAGAGGAAAGTACAAAGCGTTAAGGGTTAGAGAGAACAACGTACCCCTTCAGGTTGATCCTCTTCCCTTGTATAGAGCTTCAAGTAAGCACGTGATTATCACGCTCGACAACGGCTTCGACTGACGCACAGCTGGCGTATCAGATAAGGCGGTTATTGCCAATGTGCACAGAGCCGGCTTATGGCAAAGGCCAGGGAAGCCTGCGCTTCCGGCCCCCAAAAAAAGTTAAAAATAAAGGCCCCAAAATTCTAGGATCCGTATATATATATATATAGCACTTCTAATGCAGGCTTCCGCATCTAAGCAAAGTGCGGACCTCCCCTTTCCCGATCAAATTTCGATGATCCGAGCTGCTCAATGTGTTCAGAACGTGATTTTAAGGGTACCCGTGAGAAATCAGCAAAAAAAAATACCGGAAAGGGCTTTATCCAAGCAGTTTTTGTTTATTTTTTATTGAACGGTTCAAATAGAAACTGCTCAAATCAAGCCCTTCTGAGTTATTTTTTTTGCCGATTTCTTGCGGGTACCCTTAAAATCACGTTCTGAACACATTGAATGGCTCGGATCATCAAAATTCAATCGGAAAATGTGAGAAATGAGGTGGTCCGCACTTTGCTTTGATGCGGAGGCCCGCATTAGAAGTGCCCTATATATATATATATGGCCCAAAAAAATTTGCACTAGCCTCCTTTACCCAAAATAGGCCCAATTAAAATTTATGAGCCACAAAATAGGCCCAAACGGTGGAACTACTCATTAGAAACACTAAGGCATTTTTAAAAAAAGAAAATAAAGGACGGCCGGAAGAATATATTGCGCCGATACAAAAAGGAAGAAAAAAGAAATGAAGCAAGCTGCAAACGCTTCATGCTTCATGCTTGAGGAGTCGAATGGAAGGAACGACAACAACTGACGACTGTGGACGGAAAATATTTGCATACGGAATCCTTGATCAAAAATTATTTTCGGTCAACCATGTCTCAAGAAAGATTAAATGGATTGGCTATATTATCTATCGAGAATGAGTTGGTGAAACAGTTTGACTATGGAGACTTAATTAGTACATTTGCAGTAAAAAGTGCGAGGAGACTAATTTTCAAATGATAGATTTTGAGCTATTGTAATAATTGCATTTTTTGGGGGATAATTATATATATGTTTCTATTTTGTAATGATAAATATTTTGTAATAATTTTTTTTTTTTATGAGACTCTTTATAGACCACTTTTGTATGAAAAATATAGGGAGGTCTCAATCAAGAGGTTCGCTTCCGGCCTCCAAAACTTATGAGCCGTCCTGAATGTGCATGAGCTATCACCCACGCGTGCTCATGCCTAGCTCGTGTGGTAACCATTCCGGCTAACGTCACAATTGACGTATAAAGCAAGGCGGTTAGGTGCACATGGGTGAGCTGGCATGTATGAGCTGGCCGAACCACACTATACGAACCAAACAGGATGTTGATACCACTGTGAGTCGGTAGTCTTGACTTGTTTGTCCAGCATTGATAGCACCGAACCCCGTATAGTGTGAACCTCGTCACTCGGTCCGTGGTCCGGCTTGAACTGATAGAATGACGGGTTATACCTGACCTTTGGGCAAGCTTACCGAATTGTCCGAACCGTGTTATTCAGCCCACTACAAGCAGCAGTGCAACACATAAGTTCTATTCAAAAAAAATAGAAAAGGATTACTATCAGATTTTGCAGTTATCAGTTACTAAGAGTTTAATGAATCAGATTTTGAATACAAACACAAGTGGAGACGTTGGTGCAACAACGTCAGCACCACGTAAGCTTATCTTGCCGCCTTTCTTTTCTGAGAATATATTCTTTACACCGCCGGTGTAAATATTTGTTTCCTCCAAATCAATTACATTGCGCCACATTGCAAAACAGTGGTCTCAATCAATAAAACATGGCGACGTGGCACAATATAATTGATTTGGAAGAAACAAATGTTTACACCGCGGTGTAAAGAATTTAATCTCTTATTTTCTTCTCTTTCTAATTCGTCTAAACTTTCATTTTCCTTTGACATGAAGTCAAAAGGGGCGAATCAAATCCAGATTGTAATTTCAGCAGCCAAACAAAGATAGGCCCAGCTTTTCTTGATTGTGTAATTATCACTAGCTATTGTCCCGGTAAATCTTTCTTCACGGTGATTGAGAGAGGACCGATGCATCGCTCTAGAATATTGGGATGAGACCAAAAGTGATCTTTAATCCGTTCCTTCTCCAGTTGGCACAACCACGAAATTTCGTATTTCGCTTTCGTAAGGCCACTTTTGATGTCATCGTCTACTTAGATGATTATGCTCTACGGATTGAAATCTCTAGAGCATGATGCTTGAATTACTGGGTATCTATGTGCCAAGGATATATGGTTCTAAAGTGAAATCATGAGAGTCACAAGAAAAGCTTTGTCTATGGAGAGTTTGATTGGTAAAGAGACCAATTTGAAACCAATCAAAATGCTGAAGTGAATTATATCCATTTTGTGCATGTTAAAGTCAAATATACACATCCTCACCTATTGTTTTCGGTCGAAGCAAATACAAAACAAATTTCGCTGTATCGACCACTCAAAAATGATTTTTCCCCTTTTTGCTGTTACGAAGAGGACATTATTACTACTACCACACACAAAAATTGCTCAAGTTCTGAGAGAGAACTAAATTTCACAGAAACTAGCTACATTACCAGACCATCAAAGGTCCGCATCTTGTTTACCTATTGAAAAAACTAACATCTCATTTGCTACGGGGCTGAATTTTTTGCATGACTCCAATTTTGGGATTCTGGGTGAGGGAGAAATCTGTACGTTTGATTTCCGAAAAACAAAGGAGACCGAACAATCTCATTCTCAGAATTGCACTGTTCAGTCCAAACATGGGACTGCAGAAAAGCTGCATCCAAAGACAAAAATGTGCTTCCATAAGTTAGCACTTGCTCTGCAACTAGCTATGATTTAGGGCAATACCCAAAAGGACAAGGGCCATATATACACCACAAGTTCTGGGCAAAGTCCAAATTTGAGTTAGGCATTAGCTAACTTTACACTAAAGCATCTATGGACATTCATTGCAAAGGTACAAAGACAGATGACTGTGACTTGGACACATGATTTGGTGGCACTAATTGAGTTTGGGCTATTATAACATATCACACAGTAATAAGCATATCCCCACACACACACACACACACACACACACACATACATATTCATATACATACACACACACACACACACACACACACACACACACATATATATATATATATATAAAATAAGGAAAGCAAAAGGGGAGTGGCATTTTGACAACTTTTCAATGTGATTGGTAGTTAAGTTGCACTCAGAAGGCTAGTAGCTTTAAATTAAAGCATTAATTTGGTCTTTTGCTTTTGATTTTCCTAAGTGGGGCACCTAAATTTCCATTGACCTCATTCCTCACCTCTCCCCCCATTAGTTATTGATGATTTTTCTCTCACTATCTCTTCATTTGTAATTTTCTAATGCCAAAGGAACCCCTCATGTTCAAAAAGTGCAGTGTTTTTGTTTGACAAGAGAGACAAAATAAATATGTACAGAAATGAAAAGGTGGAAAGAAGAACATGAACAGAATCACCTATGGAGGAACAAAATGCCTCTTTTGGTCAAGTATCAACAAAGTAATCCTAATTAATTACAAAGTGCCTTTTAAGCTTATTGAATTAAATAGAGATCATATTTACTAACAATGTTAGCACTTAGATGAGTTGCTTTAAGCACATCCTTTACCATGACCTTATGGTGACAAACCACAAGTTCACACTCCCCCTACAGCGAAAAGCTAAGAAACACGAATACGGACACGTAGCATGATAATTTAAAACAAATGGGGACATGGACACATAGGGGACACAGAAAATGTCCCCAAGCCATAAGTACTTAATATTTGGAAATGTCCCCAAGCCATGTCTCACTCAAGCACATATTTTACCATGACCTTATGGTACTGCTAAAGTGCTAGACAAACTGCAATTGTACACATTCCCTACAGCAAAAACGTAAGAAACATGGACAAGGACAAAGATATGGAAATAGACATACACACGTGACATGACAATTCACTATTAATGGGACATGGACACTGATGAGGCATGACAAATATTAGATAAATATATGTTTAATTAAGAGATGATCCATAAAAAGAAGAACCACGAGTGAGAAGTTTAATTGTTATGTTTTTTATCTTTAAAATAAGTCTTTCGTATTAGGAAGTGACACCAACTCATGTTCCCATATATGTCTCAGTTCACATGTCCTAGACATGATTCAGTTAAGATTTTATCATTTGAATGTGCCCCTTGGCATGTTGAATATGAGTTCCTGTGTGTCTCCGGCATGTTCATGCTCCCGACGTGTCTGACGAGGCGACTACCGAACCATCTATACAAAAAGTGATTTTTTCTAAACATAATAGGTCGAATTTCTTCAATATCTTCACAGTAAGTAACTCCCAAACTATACAAAACAAATGTCACCATCCACTTCTTTTTTACCCTTTTTCTTCTTTGACAAAATCTGAAAATCATCAGTTGCTTTGCAACATGCATAAGACATATAGAACTGGACTACAGTTAGATGCTTAGGGTGAGACATAAGATTTACCTAATAATGCAATTCCCTAATGGCTCACACTACTCCTTGAGCGAGCGTAGTCCGTCCCATGTCCAAAGAAAGGAGGATAGTTGTGTTAGGTAACTTAGTAGAGAGCACGCAAAAAGCTCTGTCACATTTCAACACATCAGGATGATCAAAGTTTATGTAGTCGACTCCACTTAATTATGGCACAAGACTTAGTTTGATACTCTTGGAGTATGATTAGGAAATGAGTTATAAATAAAGATAAAAAGATTTATGGGAGAGGGGGGCTAATCAACACCCCTGCCATGAGCAAAGCATAAAATTAGGCTAGGGTAATTAAACTCTATCCTCTTGGATGCATTTTCTTCTTCCTTATCTTCTTAGTGATGATTGTGCAAGAAATACACTAGGGACCCCTCATTTCCTCACTCTATGAAATCATTGTATTTGCCAATTGACAAAGAACAACACCACTCTTTTTTCCTTGAAATGGCTCTTTCCCCCATAGGTAAAAGGTGCCCTTTTGATACACTATCAGAGATCTTTTTAGGACCCATAGGAATTCAAGCCAAACCCATTATGGTTTCCACACCTCAGTGTTGTTGGGGGTGATTGGGCACCCTCACATGACTCTCATGGTGGGATTAAAAGATAGAGAAAATATTGATCATGCATTTGTTAGGAAATGATTGTAACTTCATTACCCAATTCATGTATTAAAAGCAAAAGCCATTAATCATGGGTGGAAATGGGTGAAAAGTTGAGATTAGAGGCCTAACAATTCCATTTTTACATGAACTACTTTTTTATAATACTTTAAAAATTGGTACTATGGGTTCAATGAGTATGAGGATCATGAGCTTGTTTAGTCTTTTGGAACTAAATGTATATAAAATGAAAGTAGGATCAAGAAGTACTCTGCTTGTGCTGTGCAACTTTGAAGTACAGTACTAAATCCACAACCAAACAAAATGGATAAACAAAACCATTTGATAAATTTCCAACAGTGCTTTTTCTATTTTGGGAAATGCAATTTCCACAACAATTTTTAGGAATTGTTTCTGAAAACATAAATGCTCGTCATTGTTTTATCGTTTTTAGCAGAAATTCTTTTCGAGAATCCAAGAAGATCTTTTGACAGATTATATAACTGGGTAGCTTCCAAGAAAAATCATCGAAAACTAATCGCATAATTAGCAAATCAAAAGAATGTTGTAAAAAGTGTTCTTGTTGATTTTAAATCAACCACACCAAGCAGGAAAATCCAACAAGGAGCAGAAACTTGTGTTAGTTCTAGATTTGTTCTTACTAGAGAAGAGAACTGCTAATAAGTTAAAAGGGAAAGTCTACAATACACACTTCTTATTTGAGTGTGTATCATATGCACTCCCAAAATGTTATAAATTATAGAAAAAATGTTACGAATCGTATTGCTAGAACGTCACGAATCGTATCAAGGTTACGAGATACACCAAAATGTTATGAATCATAATGAAAATATTACGAATTGTACTGCTGAAAGGTTATGAATTCTAGAACAAAAGTTACGAAACACACTAAAATGTTATGAATGAACCATAAAATAGGTACATATGGTACACCATTTTAAGGGATGTGTATTGGAGTATTTCCCATAAGTTAATAACAGATGGTATTTTTTTTTTTTTAAATGAAGGTAAGTAATGGCAAGCACCAATTGCACATAAATGTGACATGGAAAAGTAAGGTCAAATAACTGGTTCCGAGAGCCCGGATAAAGGAGGGTTGCACGTTGGATAGCTGATAGCCAACACATAAAAGACCCCGTTAGATCGTTTATGACTTGAATCCAACCACGATTGAGTGAGATTTAAGGCTAGATTTGGTCTGGTTTGTTTTGGTTTGGTATGGAAAAGTATTTTCACCCAAAGGACAATGGCACAAGCCCTGAAAATGACACTAGACAAAAGGAGAGAACTATCACAAATAGGTAGGGAAAAAAGAGCAGTTCATTGTACAAGTTGGTCTGCCATCAGTGGAAAGAATCATATAATCAATTGCTAGTACAAAAACCAATGCAAAATGATAAAATACTAGTGCAATGAGCCACTTGCTACTATAAGCCACTTGCTACTATATCCAATGATCTCTCCCTCTCATGCATGAAAAACTCATCTCCATTTGCCTTTCGTGAGCATGGAAATCTATGTTTAATATAAACAAAATGGATCTTTTGTACAAAAACAATATAACAACATGTCTTTTTCTGCCAATTTCAACCGTATGTCAGAAAAGGAAGATCAAAAAGGCCAAGAAACCAAAGTATGGGAGTTGGAAATCACAAACCATGAACATATAAAAATCGGTCAGCATCCATAAAGATCGTTCTTTCGGCATAATCCACCATAAATAATGTCACCATTATGTAACTGGCGAAATTTCTATGTATGTTTCCTCGGTTTTCCCTTTCCATGAATACCAACAATGCATGGAAATTTCGGCATGAGCTCCGATGGCACCTGCTCAGGGCCGGCTCTGGGCATAAGTCCACCAGGCGGCCGCCTAGGGTCTCCCGTTTTGGGCCAAATAACAGGGCCCCCAAAATGAAAAAATATAATAAATATTATATGTTTGAATAATTTTACAAGAAGGTTATTGTAGCTTGGTGGTAAGACGTGCGTGCATGGGGCATGGGAACTTGAGTTTGATTCTTGGCTGCTTCATTTTTTACCCCAAAGTTTGGGAATTTGTACAACATAAAAATGTTGGTGAAACCACATTGGACCCACGCCCTTCGGAACTTAAAGGCAGTTCAACCACTTTGCCACTGAACCACAAGGCTAGCTTGTTTTCTATATTGAACAACTAATAAATATACTGAAAAATGAGAGGCCCCATTTTTAAATCCCGTCTAGGGGCCTTGGAAATCTCAGGGTCGGGCCTGCCTGCTCCACATCGTTCTTTCGACATAATCCCCCATAAATAGTGCTCGGTCCTTAGGGTAGGAAATTTTGATTCGAGAGGGATCACGACTTCCATGTCGAACGCCATACAAAACGGTGTCTAGCCAGTGGAACGCTGAAGGGTGGAACGATAAGCCCATAAGACCCTAGGCAGGTCCTCGGCCCATTTGCCTCTCTTTGAATTTAGCCGACGCTTGATGCTAGTGCAAACTATCTTGTTTGTAGCCTTGGCTTGTCTGTTACCCTGTGGGTAAGCAGGAGTAGAGTTGAAGAAACGGATCCTGAATTCTTCGCAAAGGTTTGTGAGGCCATTCCCAACAAATTGTGTGCCATTGTCGGAGACGATGGCATATGGAACGTCGAACTATGTCACAATGTTTATCCAGACGAAACACCAAACGTCAGCTTCAGTGATTGTAACCAGAGGCTCGGCTTTCACCAACTTGGAGAAGTAGTCCGTTGCTGTGATGAGGTACTTGAATCCGCCAGGTGCCGTCAGCAGCTTGCCAACAATGTCAAGCCCCCATTGGGCGAAAGGCCAAGGACTAGTGATTGGAAAGAGATTTTGTGTAGGCTACTTGGGAATAGGAGAAAACAATTGGCATGGACGGCACTTTCGTACGACTTCTTCACAGTGCTTCTTCATGTTTTTCCAAAAGTAGCCCTGGCTCATCGCTCGCTGGCATAGTGATCGGCCGCCAGAGTGACAGCCACAACTGCCGGAGTGGAGTTCTGCTAAGATAGTTGGTACTTGTGTTGGATGGACCACCAGGAGGTATGGCCCAGAGATAGACTTTCTGTAGAGCTGGCCACTCTCGGATAGCTAGTAGTAGGCAGCCTTGTTCCGAACCTGATAGGCTTCCTTTTTGTCTGTCGGTAAAATGTCATCTTTGAGGAATGCAATAATCTCATCCATCCAGTTTGGGCCAAGCTCCACATTCAGCACTTCTTGTTCTGCTTCAAAGGTTGGTTTCTCAATATTGCCGAAGTTGATCGTTCGGTACTCTGACATTGCGCATGCTGAAGCAAGGCCAACGAGTGTGTCGGCATGCAAGTTGTGCTCTCGGCTAATTTGCTAATCTTGAATGTCTTGAAGCTTTTGATCAACTCAAATGCCGTCGCTTTGTACTTGAGCATTCTTGGGTCCCGAGCTTCGTAATTCCTGAGAACTTGATTGACAATGAGTTGAGAGTCGCAGAAGATGGCTAGGTCTTCGACTTGCATGGCAATGGCGGAGCGTAGGCCAACCAGAAGAGCCTCATACTCTGCCTCGTTGTTTGTTGTTGGGAAGTCTATAGTGATAGTACTCTCGTGGAGAGTTCCACAAGGAGAAACTAAGACAATCCCGGCCCCTGTGCCATTGTTGTTGGAGGCACCATCTACGTGAAGGCGCCAGGTGTCCCCTTGGAATAAATGCCAAATTTTGTTGACCTGGGGTTGTTTGGCGATGGGTTAGGGTGATGCCAAATCATTTTGCTTGCTTGTGTCTTCGGGAGTCAGCTCTGCGATAAAGTCGGTTAGGACCTGTCTTTTGATTGTCGTCCGTGGTTCATAACGGATGTCAAAGTTAGTGAGCTCGACGGCCCACTTAAACACCCGATTCGAGAGGTTTTCCTTTCAGAAGAGGCTTTTGAGGGGATGCTCCGTAAGGACAATGATGATATGAGATTTTAAAGTACGGCAAAAGCTTACGTGCTGCCTACATGAGTGCGAGTGCCAGTTTTTCAAGTGGAAGGTAGCGTGTCTGTGCCGGCAGGAGTGTCCTACTAGTGAAGTAAACCGGCTTGTCCTCGGCACCTTCTCGCTGAACTAAGGCCAAACTGACAGCGTGAGAATAAACGGCCAGGTATAAGTAGAGTTCCTCAAACTCCTTAGGCTTGACAAGTAATGGAACCGAACTGAGGTAGCCTTTGAGTTCAGTCAGAGTCGTGTCACAGTTTGCTGTCCATTCAAAGCTTCATCAGCTCTTCCCTTTTAGGGCTTGGAAGAATGCGTGGCATTTGTTCGACAACTTACTGATAAATTTGTTCAATGTTGTTGCCATGCCCGTTAGCCGTTGAATTTCTCAAATAGTTCTTGGTGGCTTGAGGTTTGCGACGACCGAAATCTGACAAGGGTTGGCCTCAATTCCTCGCCTCGTGACGAGGTGTCCGAGAAACTTTCCAGCTCTGACGTCGAACACACATTTTTCTACGTTCAAGCGGAGCTTGCACTTCTTCAATATTTCAAATACGTCGGCCAAATCACGGAGGTGATTGGACTCCTTCTGACTCTTAACAACCAAGTCATCAATGTATGCCTCGACTGTATGGCCGATCTAAGAGTGTAGCATTTTACATATAGCCCGAGTGAATGTTGCGCTAGCATTCTTGAGCCCGAAGGGCATGACTCGTGTAGACACCCCAATTTGGACCTATTAATTATCCTTAATTTGCGCCCTCGAGGCTCCCCGATGATGAAAAGGAATCA
>JAOTQK010000022.1:12744447-12759636 GCA_025642025.1 Rhododendron ferrugineum
TATCCTTAATTTGCGCCCTCGAGGCTCCCCGATGATGAAAAGGAATCAAAATAAGTCTCGGCTAAAGCTTGAACGACATCTCTTGGACTTTTACAAACCAAAACCATCATTTTTCCCGACACCCTAAGGGTAAAATCGTCACACATTTCAGCATATAAAATACATTTGAATGAAACCAATTGGATTAGAAAGAGGACTTAACAAGCTTTCCAACGCTTTGAAAAACACCTAAAATCGAGTTCGGAAGTGCCCGTGGCGGCCCGCTGAAGTTGGGCAGCCACTCTAGAGCACTCGGGACCACTCTAGAGCGCTCGGGAGTGTCACTCTAGAGCGCTTGGGAGTGCTGTCAGAGCCAATGCATGTTGAGCATGATCTTTGATCATGCCTTTTCCAGGTTTTCAAACCTGCAATTCAACTTGATGTTCAAACTTGCACGTCTCAGGCCAGCCAGGGCATCTCATCATGTCATTTCTCCCCCCAAAACATTTTCTTTTCATTTTTTATTTGATTTTCAAACTAAAACCCTAATTTTGCCTCCCCTATAAATACCCCCATTGTACTAGCATTGGAGGGGACGAAAAATCACTCTCTCCCTCTGCTATTTTTTGAAAGTTTCAGCCTCTAAATCTCTCTCAAATACTTTCCAAAATTTGAGTTTTCTAAAAGCTTCAAATAATTTTCAAAGTATTTCAAAAACCTCAAACCTCTAGTCCATCTAAAACTCCATTTTCCTACTATTTTCTTCCCATTTTCAAGCATCCAAATCAGTCCAAGAAGCTAAGTTCAAGTCAAGCAAAGGTATAAAGGCTCACTCTATACTTCAAATCTACTATTTTTCTATTTCTGAGGGGAATCAAGGGCCCATACCAGTTCTACATATTGGTTATGAGCTCATTTGATGTTAGTTTAGCAATAAAAGCATGAGCAACACAAAGAAATAAAACTTTTTCTAAGCACTGGATACACTCCTGAGCGCTCGGGACCATTCCTGAGCGCTCAGGAGTGCTGCTGCTCACTAAAATCTTGTTTTGTCATTCAATGCTGTATTTTCTGTTCTTAATGGACGCTGGGTGTAAACTAGCCCTTCCAAAGCCCAGTTATTTTCATTTTCCAGTAGCAAGGAGGCACGGTTTGGATGGCTAGAACTTGTTCTTAGCCGTTTAAACCCTTTGCTGAGCATATTCATGTTTAAATAGCTTTTGTGTTTCTGTTTCTGTTTAAGAATATCATGCTATATCTGTGCTAACCAAATTTGCAGGGTGGCTTGACAGCACTCCCGAGCGCTCAGGACCACTCTCGAGCGCTCGGGAGTGAATCCAGTGGCAATTATTTATTTTCTGTCATCGTTTATTTTGCATTATTTCATTGACATATATTATACACCAGCACCATCATACATGTATTAACTGATATATTTGTGGATATGTACTAACTGTTTTCATAAAATAAAATGTTTTCGATAAATCCCACAAACATTGAGTAGAGACCGACTCCGCGTCGGACGAGAGGGGTGCCGTAAAACTCTTCCCCTCTCGTAACATGGCTTTCGAACCTTTAGCGAATCTCTGGTTTTCAATTTCAATCAACTATTTTCGATCAAAACGGTTTCTCGGGTGGCGGACCTTAAACCCGGGTGGCGACTCCTTCAATTTTTCAAAATTCGGGCGGGTAGCCCACAACTCGGTAACAGTAGATTCCTCGTGGAGTGATGAACGTTGTTTTCTCCATATTGTTGAGGGCCATCGCAATCTGGTGATAGCCGCGGTAGGCATCCATGAAGCTGAGCCGAGCATGGCTAGCCGTGGCATCCACCAATTGGTCGATTTTTGGCAGGGGAAACCAGTCTTTGGGGTAGGCTTCATTTAAGTTAGTGTAATCAACGCAAATCCTCCACTTTCCGTTCTTTTTCTTCACCACGACAGTTTTTGCTAACCGCGTGGGATACTGGACGTCTTGAATTGCATTTGCTTCCAGGAGTCGGTTGACTTCTTCATTTATTGCCTCGGCATGCTCCAGAGCCGAGCGTCTAACCTTCTGTATCATAGGTTTTCGATCCTTTTTTACGTTAATGCTATGGCATATGAAGCTTGGATCCACGCCTGGCATTTCGCAGGGAGTCCATGCGAATACTTCGATGTTTTGTTTGAGGAACTGGAACATCTCCTCAAGCTCAGATTCATTGAGGGAGCATCCGAGCAGAAAGAAGCGAGAGCCGCCCTTGTTGAGTGGCATGGTGACGAGGTCTTCAATAGCTTTTTCTTCGGCGGGCTCGCCAACATCTTCAAGTACTGCCAAGTAGGGAACTTCAACCCACTGGACTTGCTTTGGAGTAGTGGCATTGTGAACGGCCGAGCCGTAACATTTCTTGGTCGCCGCGTAAGTCCTCCTACCAACCATTGGCTCCGATGAAACAGACCATTTGGTGGTAGATTAAGGTAATAGCTTTTATGTCGTGGAGCTAGCTTCGATCGAGTATTGCGTTGTACGGACTCGGCATGTTTACGACGACAAATTTGACACTTAACATAACCGAGCCAACGACGACAAATAGGAACACTCGACCGAGTGGCCAGACAGGAGCTCCATTGCATCCGATGAGTGGTACTTTGGCGGGCTGTAATGCGGATTTCGGGAGATCTAGTTTCTTGAAGAGGTCGTAATACATGACCTCTGCCGAACTGCCTTGGTCAACAAGTACATGCCAAACATCATGAGTGGCAATTTGGACTGTAACCACTAGTGCGTCAGTGTGAGGGGTTTGCACCCTTTCAAGGTCACGCTCGGTAAAAGTGATTGTCTATTTTGGTGCAGTCTCCGTTCTCGGTCGTTTGGTCCCAAGTCCAATCAAGAGCACGTGTTTAGAAGTGGAAGCTTGATCGAGCTCGGTAAGCAGTTGAGCTTTGGATTCTTTGGTTATCGGGCCATGGATAACGTGGATCATCATCCGTTGATCGTTGGGGTTCGAGATGACAACGGCGGGCTAGCGAGTGGGTGTTTTGGCTTGGTCAATGTATTGGTCCAAGTGACCCTGGGCCACAAGACGCTCCAATAGTGCTTTGTATGGTGCGCAAGCCATCGTATAATGGCCGAGCTCATAGTGATAGCAACAATGCTTCCTTGGGTTTTGATCGGGCTAGCCCATGTCCATGCCGAGCTTGGCTGTCGGCCACTCGAAGTAAGGTTCCCGCATGACCTCCTTTAGGTAAGAGTAAATGGGTTCCTTGAAAATCATTGTTTTAGCCACATAATCATGCGCCTTTGGTTGGCACTTCTTTCCTTCCTTGATGTTGTTCATGTGCTTCTTTGGCTGGGATTGAGGGGTGGGCACTAGTGCCGCCAGCTGAGGAGTGGCTATCGGCAGTGGAGCGGTTGGGTTGGGAATCCCCTGAACAGCTCGGTCAGCGTAAAGTTCCTTGAGAACACGAAACCTCTCTACGATCAACATTAGTTCGTCCATGCCGTGTGGGGGTCGGATCGCCAATTCGTCCAAGATTTTGCTACCGAACTCCAATCCATTTTTTAAGGAACGTGCAGCCCAATAGACGTCGACCCCGGGGATTTTGTTGAAAAGTTACCAATTACGTTTGGCGTATTTTCTGAGTGTCTCGTTTGGGTGCTTCCTCATTTGGGATAAGGACTCCGGCTCCTTGGCTATCTTGTTGCTTATGATAAAGCGGGTTTTGAATGACTTTTCAAGCTCGACCAGGTTCCGGATGGATCCAGCGGGCAATTTATTGAACCACTGGAGTCCAAAGGGGCCGAGGCTTGAGGGGAATGCTTTGCACATATCTTCATCTTTTATGGTACACAGTGCGAAAGTTTGCCGAAAGTGGATTAAGTGTGTGTAGGCCTCGCAGGTATTGGGATTGAACTTTGGCAAATGGAAGGTAGATTATTATGTGAGGTGTGAAGGGTGAGACGCCGAGCTCCTTCAACTACTGTTCGAAATCCAGGCGTGGAGGTTTGCCGTGCCCATCCCGTTCTTGACTTCTTGTGCTCCCTGTCTTTGGGGTCCTTGTCCGAGGGTTTCTCGTGGTGCCTGCTCCTTCATCTCCATATCTGCTCAGCGAGGACCATCAATGGACTTTTCTCTGTCGTGCCGAGCTTTTGGTTCATTTGTTCGGCCATCATTCGGAATTTCGACGCGGACTCCCTTGCCGTCTCGCCGAACGTTCCTTTAATCTATTAAGTTCTCAGGGGGAATTCCTCCAAGACGCTCGAAAACATGTCGCCTTGTCTCCACCGTGGCTCGGTTGTGATGAGATGCCGTTCTACGAGAGTATTCCGCGCGATAGATTGAGTAAGTGCTTGTAAAAAAACTGGTGGTGTCCCGAGACCTACTCTGTGCGTGGTGGCTTCTTGAGCGACGTGTCGCGAAAGAAGTTGGTTGCCTATAGACAATCAACTCCCTTGCATCGCCGTCCTCAGGCGTGAAACCAAGACGATCCTTCACCGAACCGCGGTAACCCGTCTCTAGGGGCTGTTTTTGCGGCGGTGGAGGAGGTGGCGGAGGCGGTGTTAGTTGTCACCACCTTGAACCACCAGCAGATCTCGAGGTTGTGGGAGCAACGTTTTCCATGTGTTGCTTCATCTGAGCCATCTCCGCCGTTAAGGCAGCCAACTTGTTGTCCCTTTCGTCATCCCGTTGCTGTAACAGGCGAATGTAAGCCGCTGTTACGTCTTCCTAAGCCGGAGAGAGCCCAGAGCTTGCAGAGATCAAGATTGACATGTGCCCCGTCGTTGGTTGAAGAATTGGGTTTCCGCTGGGATCCATAACACCAGAGATGGTACCGTCCACCAGTTCTCTGCCCATTGTGGCCGAGATTGAGGCGTTGTGCTGTGAAGAGGAAGGTGGTTGAAGAGATCTTGAGCCGTAGTGAATCAGAAGCGTTTCACGTCGGGTTCACCAATCGTGTGGCCCGTGATCTTGAATCCGAGCTCCTCTTTGATAGATCTTGTGGGTGCCTAGCCTTCTTGCCCTAACCTGCACAGGAGAACGCACAACTAAGACCTGATCGGGGTGTTCCCAGCAAGGTCCTCCGACGAGAGAGTGAGAATGTGCAGAGGGCAAAGCAAGAGACTAGGGTTTTGGGTATGAGTTTAGGTGTCCCTCTTTGGGGCTGCATCACTTGGTATCTATAGAGTCTACTTTGCTTGCTCTCCAAGTACAGACACATGTCTTGCATTGGTCGGCTGGCGTCATCATGATTTCAAGAATAAGGCTGGATAACCGTCTTTGGGGTGAGCTGGCACTCCCATGTGCGCTAATTATTATCTCTTGGCGTAACCATTCCCCGCACGTGGGGGGGGGGGGGGGGGGGGGGGGGGGGGGGGGAGACGTGGCACTGAGAGTGGCCGAGCCAGGACGCTCAGTCGGAGGAGGTGCCTCAGAAGGAGGAGGACGGGGTGAGGCTCTATGTCCTAGCCTTGGCCTTGGCCGAACCAAGACGCTCTCTTTCAGCCAAGGCATCAAGCGGATGAGATGAGATCCTTTGTCTGAGCTTCGGACATCGCCGAGCTTGAGCGCTCAGCTCCGACTTAGCCCCTGGGGATACGTGGTCCGAGCCATTTAGTTCGACCTACTACATAGTTGCATCTTTAGTGGGCACTTTGAATTTTTTTTGACTTTTTTAAACATCCAAACAAATCTTTAGAGAGAGAGAGAGAGAGAGTTGTAATGGGAAAGGGACATACGGTTTATAAGAAGGGAAGTATTGCCACATGAAGAAAATAAATTAAAAGAGGACATAATTGATAATTGTTGAGTAACAGGAGATCATATCGGTACAATTTAAGGGGATATTGATATAATTACCAATTTTTTGTATCAATTTCGTTATAGTTTTCTATGTTTGCCTTGGCATCGCAATTTTGCAAGGGAGATCTAGATCGAATAAAGAAGATGGGGACTGGAACAGGCTATCAAGGGACGCAAGATCTAAGTATTGAATCGACACAAGATATAAGTATTGTTTGAAGATGATACTATATATAAGTCAAATACAAATTCTAAGTATGTCTGCTTTGACAATATCTATTGAATCAACAAACTTCATAGGCTTCTTATTCTTGGATGACTGGTCAGTATTCTCAATGAGGTTCTCTGATGTCCTACCTTTTAAGGGTCAACTACCTCTAAGTTTTAGCACAATAGCTTCACTAAGTCCAATGGATGCCCTTAGTTCCTTTTGGGTGCACTTTTTATGTACTATGATGCTGCAGTAGCCTACTTTGACAAAGAAACTGACTTATTAATTTATAATGATCAAATATTCTTCTTGGGAATAATTTTAGAGATCCTTATGAATCACAATAGTACATATTCTGGCTCAACTTGCTTTACAAACTTCACATAAAACATACCGAACATAAGGATTGTTGGGATTTCGACCCAACACAAGGGAATTAAGCATACAACAAAAGTAAGCAAACGCCGGAGAAGAAAGAGTAACAGAGTTTGCACGGTTGAATTCACGAACAAATGAGAATTCCATTGTATGAATTGTGTTACTACCAAACCCTAAGCCCCTGCTCATAGTATCTTTCTCTCTCCCTCACTCTCAATTATTTTTCTCTTGCCGCCGATTTTTTCCATCACCGATTCTTAATATATTCGGCACCCCTATCAGCTAAATATATATTTCCAAATCTAAGAGACGATGATAAAACAAGAGAATCGTGCACAAAATGTTGCTATTGCCAAAAACCTAATTTGCAAGTAGTGCTCAAGACTTCATCTGATCTTGTATTTTCTAACATTCATAAATATTTTCCTTCCCTGAGAATCGCATGAAAATTAATTTAAAGAAAGAATAATTCTTTTTTAGAAAATTCCAAAGGCCGTTATCTCACGTGGTGAAGCACAAACAAACACGAGTAGTAAGTCAGAAGGTTAAAAATTAGAAGGCTACACTTCAAGGATAAAAGGCTATTTCGTCTGGTCGGCAGACATTACAATACTTGTATATATACTATAACTCGTAAGGCACCTACACCCAAATGGCTGAATATACTCATCAATATTTCCTGCCTTTTCTGTCTCCAAATTCAATATCTAAGTCCCATACAAGGAAACGTATGAACAATACAACGTATGAATGAAAGAATATTAAGGAAGAATCAAACTGTTTGCATATATAAGCGTCGAATGCCGATAGGAATCTCACTTTTCTTTTGCTGTTGGTACTTTATTCAGGAAAATTAACACAATAAAATCCTGGGGGAATTTCTTGACCAAAAAGATAAATTTCAAAGATAAAATCCACAGAATTTCATGGACCAAGAAGCAGAGCACCGGACATGAATTTAGAGACATTTTAGCCCACTAGTTATGATAACATTAAAAATTTGCACGTTTGAGACCAAACAAAAAAAGAAAAAGAAAGATTAAAAACCTTTGCCAGAAGTACGGAGTACATAATTTTATATATTCCCATATAAGAAACATGATATGGAAGCATCCCAGCAAAGTGAATAGAAAACTTTAAAGAAAAAAGGAGTGGTGGACGGCGGTGCGCCTGTTGGTTGCTCTCTTCCCACAATTCATTTGAATATATATATCAATCCATATATTACTAGGTGGTCTAACAGAAGCCACGCGGAATCGTATCAACCATTCGATTGAACAATGATGATACTGTTGGGCTGCAAGGGTGTTGGCCTTGGAAAGTTGGTGCACACATTCTAAGTGATAATTAGATTTCTGATAACCACAACAAAGATTTGTGTTAAAAGTGGTTCCAAGATTCTATACCCCTTCACCACAGACTATATCCTAGTGAGCAAGAAAGACATACCAATGGCAGTCATTTGAATACATCAATTTTCCTTCCCGACACACAAAAAAAAGAAGAATATATCAATTTCATGTCAAAGGGGCTTAGATGAGTCCAACCATGCAGAGGTATCGTACACTGAGAATCCACAATCGCTTTATCAAACCAGGATTAGTCACAGATGTGACCCTGTCCAATCGAGAGCATAGTCAGGGGCAAAGGCATGTGCAAGGTTGAGGGTGCCCGGGCCAACCCCCAACCATGCTAGGAACACCCTACATATAGCATAAAATCTACATCTAAATAACACTAATTGATGCACACATTCTGAGTGATACCACACAACATGTGAGTGTGTGTAGTGTAGGTGCATATGTGTGCAACTGTTGGTGTTTGTGAATGTGTGTATGATTTTAGCATTGCAAGTGTCTGCGTGTGTTTGTGTGTGAATGTGTGTTTGTGTGTTTAGTGAGCAAGAAAGATTAACTCATAGCATTAGCATTCATCTTAGTTTAGTATCAATTTTACGATAACGGGCTTAGGCATGCCCAACAATGCAGAGGTACCGTCCACTGGGAATCCACAAGCGCTCTCTCAAAACTGGCTTAAGTAGTCAGACCTAGTAGTCCTACCAAGAGCATAGTGACAAGTTAGTGGCCTAGGAATAATGGGCATGAATATCTCCCTATCCCTACTGTAAGCATAGTTAATTAGAAATGCCAGCTAATCCAAGACCTACACACATACAACATATGATGTAAACAAAACCCTATATAATTCCTAGTCTCCTGTTGTCTAAAAATGATATTCTGAGTTCTGTAGTATGTATTTGGCAGCTTAAGTTTTTACCTACATCCCCCATCTGTACTTGCACGCTTTTGGAAAATCTATTCAGTTGGAGAGTCACCTACACTTGCTGAGTGACTCAGAACAACAGCCCACGTTTGGATGTTCAAGAATTTATCAACAAAATAGAGCAGTAGAATAGAAGATAATGCACATCACAAGGGAGGAAGATATTGCCTTGACTGCTATTAGTGCAAAATGACCATTAAGAATTTCCACTCAACCTGCATAGAAGCCTAATTGACAACGAACTGCACAGAATTTCTATAAAGGTAACAAAAAAAAAATAGTATCAAATAATGGAAGGAATAAAATCACACACTAACCATCTAGGTCTGGAGGGATGACGAATTTGTTGTCTGCTTAATATACTTTTGCTGGAAGACTAGGAACTGATCTTAGAATAAGAGATACTCTCTCATAGAAATTTTAAGCATACCCATCTTCAACTAAAACCAGATGAGAGAATACCGATAAGATACCCCAAATCGTCGTCATTAGCTTTCCATAACATATCTTTCATCGAATTTTTGTAGCTTGAGTAGATATTTTACCTCTTTATCCTCTATCCAGCATTTTTCTTTAAACAAATAAAAGCTGCAACTTCGGAAAATATTTTCTCATGTATTAGGCTGATTACTGCATTGAATCCATGAGTTTGTTTTATTATTTTTCCAATGTAATTCCACAGAACCCAGGAGCCAAAAAAGCTGTAGCCATTGAGATCTAAAAAAGAAAATCCATTGGCGTAGCAATTAGCAGATGATGATTACAGAGGGTTCCTATTTACATCTTTGTACAGGAGATACCGTGACCTGGTTTTACCAAGAGCAGCGTACCTGAAATGTACAATGTCCATCAGTATCCACTCAATAATTTGGTTATAATTGGAGATTTCTGCAAGAAAGTTATTGGTAAATCACCCACCATTGAGGCACAAACGGTGCCATCCAAATAGCATCACCAGATTGAACTGGGTACCTGTTCAAGGAATGCAAAAGATTCATTTGGTTATTCTAGATCATTGAGAAGCCTAATGATAATTCTTGCTCTTCATGTTTTAACCAAACTCATAAAATTTGAGTTGTCAGCAACAATGACGCAATCCCGGAAGACAGTAGTAAAGCTTTCGGAATATAAGACGCTGTAATTTAATTTTTCATGAAATTTGCTTGTCTGCAAAAAAAAAAAAAAAAAAAAAAAAGAGGTGGTGATAGTACCCCATCCTCCCAAAATGACGGCAGCCAGTCAGCACAGCGGTCAGATTGAGATGAGCAGGGACAAAATGAAAGCAAAAAAGCAAGCAGAAGACTGTTCAAGTTCCAGATTCAATACCATGCCCAAAAAAGAAGTCGAGGTAATGCAGAATGAGTGAGAGAAAGGGCATGAAGGCACACACAACACAAGGACCACAACCCTTATCCCAAATAACTTCAAAACTATGCAGCACCGACACAACACCGATACCGACACCAGTAGGTAAATTCAGCAAGTTGGAGAACATGACTTGTTGGGGACACATTATAAGATAAATATCATGAATTTTATGATTTGGAAAGACTTAGAAATAAGGCTCTAATTATAATTATCATATGCTAAATGACTTAAATCGTACTTTTTAAACTTTAACTAGAATCTATAAGTTCATTTAGCACCCACGACGTGTCCTGTGAGTGCCTATAGAATTCCCCGACCGTGCCCTAACGTGTTAAAGGGGTCCGGAGTGTCCAAGTGGAAAAGGTCCCGAAAGAAATAGGACACTTTTGATTCGTGTTGGACACGTGTCCAGAGAGTGTCGGTGTCCGACAAGTGTCTGACACTGGTACATGACCTCCAGTGAAGTTTCGTGCTTCATAACTTCAAATCAGCAATTTTATAAAAACCCAATTGTTTACTGAAAAGTAGACTCCTAATAGAGAAAATTAATTAGATAAACAATCTACCATACACATTTGTTGGACTCAAAAGACTTCTTCACATGCGTTGGGCTCTTAGATTTCACTTGAGGCTTGACTATGCCATCACAAGGACAACTGAAACAAGAAAAGCAAGCAAGACAAAGGGAGGGACCAACTACACGCCTTAAAGCATAGTGCTCTGAACCAACACGGACTATTTTGACTATTTGTTTCAGAAGTTCTAATGGAATTAGTAGTACAAGAGACAATTAACTTTCATGCAGTCACAACTAGTTAATGAAATTCTTACCAGCTATCGCCTAATCGATAAATCCCCTGGCCCTCTAAAAGCAACAAACCATGCTGATTATAATGGACCTCCTGCCAAAGTCATCATGCAAACACTAGGTATTAGAAACAGAAGATAACTCAAAACATCACAAAATCCAAGTAAAAGAATAGAACTTTATAGGAATTCCTTCCTAAAGATATTTGAAGACAAGTTAGGACTAAGGTCAAAGGTATGCCATATATTGTTTCACTTTGCGAAATTACCATGGATTCCATCCACCGACTGAGATAGTCTGAAACAAAAAGCAAGAATATCTTGCAAGCAAGACGTTGCCATTACATACAATAGTCTCAGTGAGAAACAAAAAGCTTACCTTCACATTAAGAAATTCTCCCGGTTGAAAATCCATGATCTGACAAGGGAAACATGAAGCAAAAATATAAGTTGATCAACAAATCAAAAGAAATTCCATCTACAAAACCCATATTACTGCACCTATAATGACTCCAAAATAAAATGGTTTAGACACAAGATCATGGACATAAACAATATCTCCTCCAGACCAAGTCTAATAAACAAGCTAATCAGCAATACTCATCTTCAAACTAGTGCCGTTAGATTCAGGGAAAAAATATATTGGAATGACCAGACACATCCCATAAACTGCACTAAAAACCTGTATTGAACGAACTAAAGTATGACTCACATGTATGTTGAAGTCATAAGGCATTGAAGCAGGAAGAAGCTTCCTGAGTTCAAAAACCTGACAACAAAAGAACTCAAAAAGTGTGAAAGATGCAACCTTGATGGCATAACTTGATATAGTTTCCAACGAAAAGGAACATTTCAGTAGATATGAAGAAGAATCATTCCTCTTGAATAGGTCCAAGTGTCCGATTTTCAGACGAGGATAATAAGAAAACAAAGTATGAGGAACACCTTACACCTTTCAAATCTCTCTCCTTTTTCTGTCTTTCAAAACTGAAAGATTACATGAAGACCGGACTTTTTATCTTTTTTTTAAGACTAATATAGAACTCCATGGGCTAAATAATCAACTTATACTAACCTCACCGGGAGTTTGAAGAAGTGGTTGCTTGTCTGTTGAACTAACAATCTGCTCAGTAGTATCATTTTCCAGGAAGGCATACCTAAAGAGGAAAAGTAAGTAGATATACCTCCAAATATTAAGCCTTGAAAGAGCAGTTCCATTTTCAGAACAGTGATACTTGATAAGATTATTTCACACCATGAAGACAAAAGAACATTAACGAGAATGTCACAAAAACCTCTCAGACCAATTCTTTAACTAGTATGGAGAAAGCAAACCTTCTTTCAAACACAACGAGAGTAGCAAATGCATGACACTTGATAGAATGTTCAAAATTTGGAGGTAGATAGGCATATGAATCCACCTACAATTTAAAGACAACTGGCATCAACCATCCATGATTCCATATATTCATCGGAAGAAATCAATTGTAATATTTTTTGGCATGGCTACTACAATAAAATTTACACCTGAAGGAATCAGTCTATATGAAAATCAACATAGGACAAACTGATAATTAGAAGTGCTATACTTAGGAAACCAGCATCAGTCTCATTTTGCGAGGAAATTAAATTTTCTCAGCCTCTCACAATCATCTTGTGAGAGGCTGAGACAAAAAGTGGAGTGTGAGCAGTTTATTTAATATAAAGAATATCAGTGATAATCGACAACCTTGATTCTCACGGAAATATTTTTGTCTAGTTTACAGTGAACTGCTTTGGAATTACATCGTGTGAGAATACAGTCATTCCCCCAGAAAGGATCTAGGGCAATCGAAACCATCATATTCCAACTCTTTGGAACAATGTGCATAGTAAACAATCAGTTCAGCACTCTTACTGGCAGTTTGTCGCTAATGCCTGACACATTGGTGAGTGTCACAGTACCCTCAACCACAAATATGAACCTAATTGGAAGAACGCAAAACAGATAACACAAAATAGGTCAAACGCAAAGCAAAACCTCACAAATATTAGTTCAGATGTTTTCTTTTTTCAGTCAAACGGAAATTCAGTTCAGATGTTTTCACATAATATATTACGATATGATGAAAGCAATTCATGAAAGACAAATTTCCAAGTAGTCTTGTGAAAGCAACGAAACCTCTCAACATTGCGTGGAGGGATCCCTGATCTTGACTTTTCTGCAACCAAAAATATGTATCCATTAAATCACTGTCAGTTTCTGAAAACGATGACTTCTGCAGCTGACAGTAAATTACACAACTGGAAGAACAACGACGTGTTGTTCAGGATAGACATTATATCAGCCAGAAGTAATAAACTTCATGCAGTCCCCATGGCATGAAACAACATAGCAAATAAGTCAGTTCAGTTTACTAAACTACACCTTGCATCTTTGCCAGGTACATAACAAAGTGTGCCCCCACCACAGGTGAGATAAGATACGCTCCCAATGTATTTGGCCTATCATATCAATTCAATTAACTAAGTCAATTAGGAGTTAAATATCCTGAAACCATATCAAATAACAAAGTCGGATATACCAATCAGGTAAAGGGCTGAACACATGACTTTCAGGCGTAATTAAAGCATGATCTCTCTTGTAAACACTGCGAGTAAACCCAGGCAAGTCTGCAAAGAAATAATCCAGTTGAGTTTCCATACTATTCTCTACATATTGGTAGCAAATTGATCCATGGCATTCATCACTTAATTAACAGTGCAAGACACCCCTGTTAATTTCAATCATCCTATTGGCTATTGCCCTCCGACAAAATTTGACATTGAAGTGCTCATTGTGGTTCATGGCATTTCAATTTCAATTTCTTGACAAGATTTAAGTAATTTCTGACATGATTGATTTAATATCAGTAATTTATTTAGCTTTTCGTTCCTTAATGCATCTGCTAGATGAAATCTCAACATCGAATGTTATAATAAATTGCTCATAACTGAGCTCGTGAAATTTAAGAGAATGCACCTATGTGAAACAGGAACTAGGAAATACCATTGGGATGTGATATTCCTAATTCGCTCCTTATCAATCTGCCGAACCAAACATGGCCATAAACATCGATGACTAAAATGAATACCAATTTGGGAATACAGTTATCAATTCTTCTCGAAAACTCAGATGAAGTGTTAAATGGCCTTTGGCATCTAATTTATCCCCAACCTCGTACATCGAAAAGACTGGGGGAAAAATGGGTATTCCTAATGTCAAAACAATAGTGGATAAGAGACTTGTACCATGTGCAAGGTACAAGCCAATTTTGGCATTAACGAAAATGGTTTTGGCATTCTCTTTTCCCAAAAATTCCTTCTTTTATTTTCTCGGCTACAGAATTGATAATATCTTCTTCGTGATTATAACAAGCAATAACCTTGTAAATGAGAAGGAGAAAGTGTGGGATTTGTGACTTTCCAGTAAAGAGGCTGCGAATCGGATTTGGCTCCGGAGACTGATGGTGCAGAACAGAACCCTTCTTCAGTTACTCCTACTCTCAAAACACCTGGGAAAGGTTTTACAATGATAGCAAACTACCATTAGTGGATTGTTTGGAAAATTGGAAAGTTTAGAGGAAAATGAGAGAAAAAAAAAGTGTTTGATGGGTTTACTGAGAGTGATTGACAGAAGGAGCAGGTGTTGGGCTGAAAGCAGTGATGAACTCTGCATCTTTGTGGGGTTTTCCGATAAATCTTCTCTTCTTCTTCTGCTTCACTAGTTCTCGGGGGCTTTCTCAGTGCTCTGTTGTTTGGGTTTTGGACTTTTGGAAGGGACTGGCCGGCCAAGTGACAAATGAGTCAGCTGGACTGACGTGGAACTGAAGAGGAGATTGGCTGAATATCCTTTTTTTTTTTTTTTTTGGCTGAATATCCTTTGTGCACCCACTTTTTATCAACTTTGCTGCAGCCACGGACCAAACCTGTCGGGTTCGGAATTGGATCCGCAGGTTAGGACTCCGTCCCTGGTTCCTCTATTGTTGCTATGTGTCACGCCCTCGATTTTTAACATAAATAATGAATACTCTTTTGATAAATAAAGTTCTTGCAGTAATACAATTAATACCCAAAAAATCTTTCTTTCCTCTGTTCTCAAATAAGATTCAAATATTACATTTTTGGCTCAATGACCCCAAGTTATCGAAATACCAATGTCCGGAGAAAATAATATTACAGTTGTAACAAACGTCTTTCCAAAATACTTCTTTTGAATCAAATGCAAATAATCACCTCTTTTATACCTTTGAAAGACATGATCAACAAGAAAGAAATGCACGTCATGCCAACTTCCTTGTTTTGTACCTGAAAATGATAGGGTTGAGTATACGCGCGCCCAGTAGAGAAATCTACACTCAAGTTA
>JAOTQK010000022.1:12854549-12874460 GCA_025642025.1 Rhododendron ferrugineum
TCGTAATAATGTGAAGGACATAATCGTACCAGCATGACTTCCTCTCCGCACCCATCCATACTATCAGTTTTCGTCCACATATTGGTTCCAAAACTATGATCCAAACCATTCACCGCGTAGGTATGATTGGAGATCGATAGATGTGTGAACGCATAAATCGTTACACAAAATGAATGGTAAAGATATTCTACAGTGTACCCTAGCAATTTACAGAAAACAAAAGTAACTTGTTCCCCTTTATATCAGACCATAAAGATTTTTGAATACTAGATAGTTTTTTGCGTGTTCTACAGAACAAACGGTTCAGATCATAATTTTGAGCCTTGTTGTGGACAGAATTTGAGAATATGGAGGAGTTGGTACATATTCACAATAAAAAAGGAAAAGAGGGAGATACCTGATAAGCAAATCATCTGTGGCTTACACTTTGCTTATGCACAACTTTCCCTCGAGGATGAACCAAGTAGTACAAGTTGCATTCACCCCAAACAACTTAGAACAAGGACCAAACTACATAGGCACGACACATTAGAATCAAAGAAAAAAGAAACAAAACAATGGCTCACCCCATTTATACAATAGTAAAGTGTTTTGTTTTTTTTTTTTTGATCCGTACAATAGTTGTGTTCATCACTCCAAATTACAAACCCTGATTCTGTCTCTAAATTCCACCACTGTAGTGTGATGCTCTCATATTTCAAAAAAACAAAAGCAAAAGCAAAAAAAAGAGGAAAAAGTCAGCTTCAAAAGCATCCAATTCACATTCTGCATTTCGGAGATATTTTCATTACACAACACAGACGCCAACAAAAGACAGTATTCAGGATTCTCAAACCCACTTTGCGTGTCAAGTTCGCCACCCACACTTGATTCATATAATCTAAAGGCTACCACTCTACATGTTGCCAATTAGTTTTAGCTTGGACCTATCCAAGAAATATCACACTAAAAAGACAGTAACAGTAAGCAAGAAGAAGAGTAGCTTTATAAATGAGCACGAGGAAGGTAAAAATGTCTATATATACCTCAACCTAAAAAGAAACTAAGCAAGAACTACTTTCATCAAATATTCAGTTCCGTAAGACTGACAATGACAAATAAATGGACGGGTAAATTGGGAACTGAAAAAATGGCACATGTAAACAAATGATCTTCTATAAATTTCCACAGTAACGGCAGATTTACCCAGTAGGCTCTTCATCAAGATTTGGAACAATAGCAGATTTTAGCTCTATGTGCGAAACACGGACGGCGCCTATAAGTCGCTCTGGCAACTCATCCACAGTGTTTGCCTGGCAATAACAAATGGAAACCACTCCATTAGCTTGAGTTAAGTTGACAATGTAGATAAATCCTACAAACCATAGAGTACAATTATCTACTCAAGCTGTTCAAAAAAACAATATCTACCTTAAAGTACAATTTTCTGAGAGTACAACTATTTTTTCTGCATCTATAATAGCTACGATCCAAGGTCCAACGATTACTGGAATCAATTAAGTGCTCCGTGAAAAAAGACCATAATCATCAACGCACTGAACTATCAACTGTGCCCCCAGGATTAGGAAACTCTCTTCCACCACAATATAGGACAATATGAGATGGGCTGCATGGGCAGGAGAACTGAGTTTTGAAAATAAGGAAGACTATTTCTCCGTTCGTAAATTATTAATCCACCATTCGTACATCGTTGGTCCATGTTTTCATTTCGAAGTCCCAATTAGGTAGTCCTCTTTCAAAAGTCAAAGCATAAAACTTTTAGTCTCCCAAAACTATCACTCACAAATAGGTACTCAAAAGTGAGCATAAAAGGGCAATATAGAAATTAGCGCCTTCCAATTGGAAATTGAATGTCATTATAACATCTCTTGTTAACGAGTTGGAATTCCTACACGGGGATGAAAAGAATACAAACAAGAGTCCATCTACTGCACTTACTGGCACAAGTAATTCCATAGGGAAAAACTGGAAAATAAACAATATACAGTATCATGGTTCTCCTAGGAACAGGCTTTTATCTGCATCTCATATCATACAAAATTAACAAAGATTCATAGCGCAAGAAACACAAGGTCCCTGAGACTCAAGGGGATAAAGGGTATCATAGCTTCATTAGACCGTCTTTGCACGATAACACCGTCCTATCACATGTGATGTGAAGCATAAAAACAAATGACGTCTACATATAGAATGCCCATTAAAGATTTAAGTTAGGAGATTTCAAATCCTCAATATTCAAGATACACATACCTGTACTAGGAAAGCCATGTCAACTACCAGTGTTGTTATTACACCAACTACAAGCCCCAAAACTCCGTTAGCCACCGTAGATGAACCTATGTCACAATCAATCTGCCAAAAAAACAGAGAGCAGTTTTAAGATTAAAATCTAGTTCTACTCCCAAGCTTGCTTTGTTTCTAAGGAGTACTTGTGATCAGACTAACACTAATGCAGGAAAATTCCATACGAAAGGAGGAAGAAGATCATTACTTCCAAGTACTTAGGACCACGGATATAGTTGCAATCAATTGCTTTTCCCAGTAAACAAGGGGTACTGCCAACACTCTGGCGCACGATCCATGAGCCCTAAACGATGATAGACAGCTTACAGTCAAGCACGAATCTACAAGATAAGAATATCAAAAGCGTAGAAAAATAACTCAACGACTAACTCGAACACCACAGGATGGGAGCGACAGACAATCCAAAAGATAAAAACAGGAAATAAATTAGGTAATTGTTGCAAGTCAAGATGACATTGGATGTGTAAGACCTCGTTCCACATTCTCAAATAAGTACTTAAAAAATGACCTATTTTCAAGCTTAAAAATAATGAGCTTACAAAAAAAAAATTATTTGCAAGGTTTGATAGATCTTGATGAAATCTATCAAACAAGATCCATATTGCATATTTTTTTATTTCAGTAAGCGTATTATTTTTAAGCTTGAAAATTGCAAATAAGTAATTATTTTTTAAGGGGCAAAAGCGGAACACCCCCTAAGATGTGTATATTTATCCACAGGACCATTCCTGAACCATATAATTTCATCTTCTCAAATGAGCACCGTGCTCATGCTGAGGATAGACTCATTGAGGCATCACGTCATTTGAGGCCAAACTAGCACGGACGCTGACACAAGACACGACACCACATTCAACGCATCAATTTCCAAAACATGCAGGACAAGGCACATTTGGGACATGCTCAGAAATATATAGTTATTATTTATTGTGTGATATATATGAATAATTTGTTCAAAAGCAAAAAAAGACATGCAACTTCAAACAAACTAAATTGAAAGGCCAGATATTTCAGTATGCCACTTGTGAAGCCAATCATCACATGGGATGGGTTTGGATGATCCAAGAAGTGTCCGCTAAGTGTCGCTAAAGAATCCTACATTAGAGATTCGATGCCTGATTAAGACACGTTGAAGAAGTGTCGGACATGCTTTGAGGAGTGTCTGAGAAGTATCAGCATCTAACATGACATGCGTACTCCCTACAAGTGTTTGTGCATCTTAGCTTGCGGCACGGCTTATGTTCCTAGGCTTGCTGCAACCAGCAACACAAAAACTAGTAATCGAAAGCGCTACAATTAAGTATTGTACGACCAGAAAGCAACCTGTCCAATTCAAGTTACGGCTAGTACATTTCAATGATGAAGAAAATGGTGGGCTGCATTGTGGAGTGTCTAAGAAGCAATATCAAGCTTGGCTTGGTTCATAGTGTGATGGCAAAGATAAGCACACCTTCAAGATAATAGTACATCAGTAGTCCTAGAGCTCCTCACTTGTGTCAATTTGGTCCCCGCAATTTCAAATTGACACATTAGACCCCTATTTTTTCACTTTGTGCCAAATAGGCTCATTCATGGGCTTCACACTATTTCACGGAAAATGGCACCTGACCTGACAATTCTTCACGGACAAAGTCACGATTTCCCCCCTCCCAACACCAACCCACTGGAATATCATGTATACGGAGAACGGGAGAAACATATAACAAAAGCAGAAGTCGTGCATGACTCTAAATTTTTGCCTCCAACCAATCTTGCTTGCACAATGGAAAGTGCTACTGGTTTATCTCTCCATAGAACCAAAGGGATTTCCTAAATTTCTGCCATGTGCTTAACACTTGTTCTCTATAAAGCTCTTCATATTCCCCTTTTCCACTACACAAACCTGACTTTCCTTCACTGTCGCACCTTTTGTTTAATTCAAAATTTCTTGCCAAACTAATGCCTTGTTTGTTTTAATTTTTGAAAAATATTTTTCAAAAGATTCCCCCTACTTCCAATCATTTCTCTCTCTATCTCTCTCCACTTATTACCCCTACTACTCTCAAAAAAAAAATTCAAAAACGAAACCAAACAAAGCATAAAATATTTTAACTCCCCCAAACCATTAATCCATTTACTCAGAACATGACACGACACCAGCTATGGATACCAGCTGAAGCTTGGGCACATGGCAGGAGTAACTGAATGTAGGGGAAGTAGTTAGCAATTGTATGGCACTTAGAGTCAAGTGGGTAGTTGGTTAGTTTAGGCGGGGAAAATAGTTAGTTTGATTGTATAAATTGGAGGGTGAGCTTAGTTAATGGGATCCATGAATTGTATTGCATAGAGTGGGACGGAAGGTTCCCCTGTGTACAGGTTCATTCCATTCAATAAACTTCTTCTTCCTTGTTCGTTTGTCTTTCTTGTCATTTCCGTGAGCATACCTATCAGTGGTATCAGACCTATCATTCCTTGGACAGTAAAGATTAGAGCTCGCCATGGAATCGTCTCAAGAACAATCGGATTCTTTTTTTGAAGATTTCCTACAAATCAGTGCATTTTCTCAAAGAAACTTGAACGCAGCAGAGAACTCATTGAGAGCGGGAAAATCTTGATTACCTTGAATCGTCAATTAAGGAAACAGGTCTCAAAGATCCAAAGATTATGAATGAAGATTATAGAGACAATTTGATGTCGGGGTTTGAGAAGACTATGAATGCGGAGCCCGGTGAATCCATAAGAAACGAGGAATGCTTAGAGATGGGTCAGCTCTTAGAGAAACTCCAAATTAGTCTGAAACTCTTTGATATGGTGTTCTTGCTTCATTGGTTCCCAAAGGCAACGACAATATGGAGTCGAATGCAAGACCTTCACGTTTGATTGCTTTATCAAGAAAATAAGTCTTCTTTTTAAGTTTTTGGGTTCTAGCGGACAAAATATGCGAATCGGGGGCAATATTATCTGCATAATGCCCTAATTGTAACTCCAAGCACTAGTATCTCTCCCCAACTATAAAGAAGGCTTCCATTTAGGTAATCTTTCAAACAAATTGGGTGTCTTGGATTGTGCATGCCAAGTGTTTGGTGAAATTACTAATTCATATTAGGCTTACTCCAGTGGCTCTACAAGACTACAACACAACCTGCCATGTCTCTCCTGGCCTTAACCTGCCATGCTGCCTTAACCGCCCAATAAGCTCCCATCTTAGTTCCCATCAAGCTCCCATCTTGGGAGCGCCGATTTGAGCTCCCGTCTTGGAAGCGCACCCATTTTAGAAGGATCCTGCTACTAAGATCAAAACCTTTCTATGTTGACACAAGATTGAACATGTACAAAGGTAATAGATTCCATAAGACACAAAAAAGCAGCCCTTATAGCAATTGCAAACGGCCTACCTATAGCCTTCTTTTTCTCTTTCCCTTTATTCGGGGACTTCAACGGGTCTTACAAGCTCAAAAAATGGCAATTCTTCATTGTGCAAGCAGCTGAACTGGACTAACCTAACTCTTATCCATATCTGAACTAACCTTGGTAATCCGCCAAAGTACCTAAAGGATCTAAAAAATAGCCTCAATGCCATTCAATCGAGTTTGGATAATTTAAACATACCTGCTACTAAGCATATTGAAATAAATTAAGGAGCTGGTGATGTTTCTGATGCAAGCGAAGATAGTAAAAATGAATCTATATTCATGATTCTATTGCTAATTTACCTTTGAAGTATATAGTCAGGTGCACCCCACTTGACCATTTCCCATTAAAGGTGCATCCCCCGTTACCGATTGTGTGCATTCAACGCAAATGGAAAATTGAAGTCAAACACATCACAATTGGTATTACAAGGACCAAATTGACACAAGTGGGTAACTAGCGTAGCTGGCCGTAGTACTTAACAATATGGAACCAAGTAACCAGTAGTTATTAATACGCGGTAAACCAAACTAAAGTAATACAACTTGAATTGCAAGAATGACTACAATCAGCACAATAATAGTTAAGATATTATATAATTTCAGTTGCCTCGCAATGTTTATCCACTAGATTTGCATTATTTCGTCAAATATCAACAGATGTTGAAGAACGTCAACATTCCCAGATTACCAAATTAAGCATAAATGATTTTAGAGTTCATCACAATAGCTTCATCTGCAATCATTAGGAAACAACTACTTTGCAAGGAAGATGATCGCATGAATGTTTGTGGAATATGGACAATTCGACCATAAAAGTGGAATTTGGATATAGAAGCTTCTTCCAACACTCTACTCGCACAACTTCAGAATTACAGAAAAAATGAGAAAGACTTGACGTACCTTGGGGCATCCGGGGATAAGCTTCAGTCTACTTGTACGGAACTCATCATCCCCATCAACAAACCGTTGCAAGAGTGATCCAGGTACTAATTGCTTAGACACAAAATAGAAAACCATACTGTAATGTGTTGAACCAGGTACCTGTAAAAGTACAACGTTAGTTCTCTTCCAGCCTCCAGATGGCTAAGTATTTCAAATCCCCTTTAAAAACAACTTACTTGTATGTTAAAAATAATGGAGAAATATCCTTTTTCTGAGGCAACCTGTGCACAAATGGACAAAAAAGGTAAACTAATACGGCACGATAAAGCATTCAATGATACATTTTCACGAACAGAGATTCCACTCCTGAACAATCTAAAAATCTGTAGTTAAAGGAAACAAAGAAAAACCAAAAATTGCCCAAGCAAGCGGTCACCAATTCAAGTAAAAGAAGCCCACTCAACATATGATGGTGATGAGTAACACCAAGGAGCGTGGATAGAGACGTAATGATAAAATTTACGGTTACCTTCAATAGTTTGTGTCATGACACGCAAGTGTTATTTAAAATAGATAATTAAGTACTTCTTAAATATTAAATGACGATTAGGCCACGATTATGATGAAAACTTCTTAAATGCTCCCAGGTACCCATAGGATTAGTTATGCTGATGCTCTTCACCTGAATTTTCTAATTTACGAAAAGTATTTGTAACAGTAAAACATTTAAGTTTTAGCAAACATTTCAACATGTTATTACAAGAAAATCAGGCACCCCACAAAACGAGCAGTCGTGGAGGAAGCGAGAATGTCAGCTTGAGTAACACAAACGTTGGTGAGAATCCAATACAGGCACTCCACAAGGTTTGTCCGAGGAAGGTTAGTCAGGGCCTAAGATCAAGCCGAAAGGCGTAGACAATGGACAACAGGTGAATATTCTTATACTACCCCTTGTTGGTCCCGAGGGACGAAGGAAGCTAGGTTAGCTGAAATATGGTTATCGGTTCAAGGACGTAGGGAGACCCTGAAAGCATGATATGTCGCAGACTAAGAAAATCCATCCTTGGCATGTGAAGTAGGAGGAGAAGATAGCAGAGTTACAGGAATCCCAATTTCCATTTCCAGTGGCTTGTAGTGGAAACAACCGGTCAGCCAGTTCCTTGTCGGAGTTTGCTTACTGCATTCATTATTTTGTTGAGAACTAGTGGCTATCATGGATCACAACCATCCGGGATCTTCATGAAACAAGCCCAACTGTAGAGAACTAGTGGCTATCATTGATCACAACCATTAAGATGGTAATACATGGGTTTCATTGGTTAAACCATTACAAAATAACCAAGTTTCATCACTTAGAAGATCTATGTCCATCCTTGTCGCCTCTTAAAGTTTTGATTGTTACAGGCGAACATTACCACATGTTTGGGTAACATTAATGTGCAATAATTAGTAGCAGTACATGCAAAACCGGATGCAGATACCCAAGTGACCCACTGTTAGCTGCAGGAGAAAAACTCATCAGGTACGCTTAATGCTTAGAAATGAGCTTCTGGGCCCACCAGGGACATATCCATAATTTTCCAAGGAAGAGACCCCACTTATTTTGGGGTAAAGAATTGTTCTAGAGTATTTGGGCTTAACGCTTAGAAATGAGCTTCTGGGCCCACCTGGGCCATATCCATAATTTTCCAAGGAAGAGACCCCACTTATTTTGGGGTAAAGAATTGATCTAGAGTATTTGCAAAGTTTTCTGGGAGACACTCCACGAATCAGGGGCCAAAACATCATTTACGGAAGTTCTTGGGCCCAAGGGTGGTCCAGGGGTCAAACTATCATTGACCAAAGTAGTGTGCTTCCATTTAAGGAAGCATTTCTGCCTCCCAATGGCAGAAATCACGGCAGCAAGGGGGAGAAGGAGCTTGGCCAAAGCTTGATCTCCCGTGGTCTGTTTCGGTCGTCGTTCGTTGCGAAAGTTAACCCTCGGAGCATAGTTTCAAGTTCCTCGAGTGCCTCCAAGCTTTGGGTTGCGTGCACAAGAGTTTTTTGACAAGATTCATCGGTGAAAGCTCTAGGTAATTTTGAGATCTCCTTGCGCGGTTTACCATTTTAAGCATTTCTTAAACCGATGAATGGTCTTTTGAGCCTCTTCGCATACTTAACATGAGCACATTTTTCTCACCTGTGTGAGGAGATGCTCCCCCACTCCCGCAGGTCAACGGACTGCAATTTTCCCTCCTCTTGATTTCAGCAGTTTGTCTTGCGGCAGGTAGATGTTCCCCTACTTTCACAGGTCGACGGACTACAATTATCCCTCCTCCTGATTTGAGCAACTTGTCTGGTGGCAGGCCGATGTACCCCTACTTTCACAGGTCGATGGAATCCAATTATCCCTCCTCCTAATTTGAGCAGTTTGTCTGGCAGCAAGCAGATGCTCCCCTACTTTCACAGGTCAATAGACTCTCGAGACGGTAGCCAGGTCTCTCTTCATCATCTAACTGGAAACATGCAAGAATACGTATCCTTACTACACTTTTCCCAAGCAGGATCTTCTCCTGTCAAACGATAGGCGGTATGTCTTCTCTGAACTTTATCTATAACTCAGCAATCAGCATGTTTTCCATGAACTGATAACCTCCTTGCCCGAGTGTAGCAAAATCTAACCCTTCTATCAAGTCTTTGTTAGGTACAGGCAGGCTCTACCAAACAAAGAGGGGCAACTGTAAACACCAGATTTTGCCCCAACTACTATATAATTAATCTCCACGAATCAAGGACGTCAGCCCCCGAATTGCCGACAGAGGAAAAACCGAAGAAGAGTGCACAGCTCCCGGTAAGCATAAAACGATGCAAAATCTGGTGTTTACAATGCCCACATGGCAGCATGGAGGGACGTATCACAAAGGTGGGTCTTTTAGGCTACTAAGCTCGGGTGCCCCGATGCGTGATGCAAACCAAATCAAGGATAGATTTCCATAAGAGGGATAAATCCCTCAAAGGGGAATACAAGGAGCAAAGCTCTCAAATATGTATTATCAATATATCAAAGTTACCTAATGAGCACTCTAGACTCCAATTTATAGACCCTCGACTACAAAGGACTCAAAATGACATACATATCCTGAAACCTACTGCATCAATGAGTTCCAAAGCTTTCACAGTTGAAGAACCTAATTCAAGGAGGCAAGACTTGGGAACTTAGGGACCTAAACGCAACAGCGTATGGGACGCTAAAAAGGAAGGGCCGCCTAAAAGTGTGCCCCTTGATACATTGCCTATAGCCAAACACCACCAAGAGGGGCCTCATTACTCTTAGTTATGCGCCAGACTCAAACTAATTTGATGCCACGTGTTCTAACAAACCTCATCACTTGGCAATATTTATAGTGTGTGCCACCTCTCCATGCTATGGTGCTATACAAAGATTTCCACTCTCCAGCAACCCTGCCTTGATTGCAATCAAGACTTTCTAACCCTTGCAATCAAGTCAATCAACAACCCATCCCACTCCCCATCCAGATCTAAGATCTACATGCTTTAAACCATTGGGCCTCGAAAATTGCTGCATTATTCTCTCAAAGCAAGAGCCAAATAAATATTAACATATTGATTATCCCCCTCATATTCTTACACCTCATCTTCAAAGGTAGAATGAACTATACCGAAGCTGCAATAGTAGCATAACAGACCATCATAGCAGTTAGATGATGTAACGATCCCATTGTGAAAATACATATTATTGATAGCACCAGAGATTAGTAATGTAAACAATTTTAGCCCTGCCAATGACATGACCTTGCAAAAAAAAAACAAACTAGGATTGTACTAAACGTTTACAACAAGGTTGGGTAGAGAGTTAACATCTTATCTTACAGGCAACTTCAGACGTTATAAAAAGCAGCTAACCGATAAGGATTAGTATTTAGTTGTCAGGATAAGAAGAAAGAAGGAATTAAAGAACCAGAAAGGGCCTTATGGTAGACACAACAATGCATATTATACTTACTTGCGCGGCACAGCCACGGCGCCTAGCAACATGATCTATCCGCTTTGTGTCCTTGAACCAATCAACAGCAACAAGATCCATCAGATGCTTACCTGCAGGAATCTTCAGATACGCATTGCAACAACTAAATTAGAGCAAGCTCAACAGGGCCATAAGAATGCATGAATTGGGGGAAAAAATGCAAAAGATTAGCAGACCTTCGACTTGTCATAACAAAAATTCTTGCTACGAACTCTAAAGTTGTTTCCATCGGATATTTTCCAGCAGTCACGACCATTATCCCGGTCATCATGTCGTAGGTTACCCGAGAAACAGGACAAATCAATTTGATCAGTGCATTCATCCTCTAAAGCTTCAATGCAAGAAAAAAACCGTCACAGAAGCCCCACTTGATTCAAAATCAAGGGATTAATGACTTGTGAGTAAAAGAACAAAAACTTATTCGTCATCTACCCGTTTTCTTCACTTCACTCTCAAGGCCGGATGAGGACGCCTGAAAATTATGCAAAAGGCATAATTGAGAAGAAGTGCGCACAGATGATCAAAACATATCCATCACTGCATAATTGAGAAGATATACAGTGCAAACCTCTTGGTCAGGTGTTTGGAGTTCGTCATCGTCATCAGAGTACTCATCCATCATCACTGCATTTTTGTTTGCAGCATTAATTTGATCAAGAGAAGGACCAACAGAGGAATCCTGGAGCTTTTGACTCTTCTTTGAAGCAGAGGCAGAAGCCATATTTACCATAACTGGGATTCTTGGAGGAGCACACCTTTTATCTGTTTGAGAAAAATACTCACGCAGTCCTGAAATAACAAAGAAACAAAAAAAATGTCAATATGTCTGAATGAGAAATCTTGAGAAACTTAATTTTCAAACAAAGAGACTAAAATTGAAAGAAGACAACGATACATCTTTTACTGTTGTCATCTATCATAAAATCTACATAGGTCCGCTGATTAAATTAAAAAAAATCCACAAGGCTAACAAGATGTAAAAAAATCCAGGAAAGTTATTGGAATGAGGAGGCCAAGGAAAAAATGACACATGCACACACAGCAATAGCCAGGTATAGAAGCTACCAAATTTGTGAATACCGTAGATAGCTTGATATGCATTGCTAGGCCCATTTCCAAATCCCAACAGCTTAAGCTTTTAGGACTACTGGAAACTCAACATGGTATTAAAGCTCTGGTTGGGAGAGGTCTTGGATTCAAGTCTCTCTGTTCACATTTGTTCCCCCTTGCATTCTACTTTTCCCCTTTGTATTTTGTTTCGCTCTGTCTATGAAAATTTGCATCTCCATGTGCAAGACGTGGTTGCACGTGAGGGAGGGTGATAGATTTTTGATATACATTGTTGGGCCCATTTCCTAACAAGTTAAGCTTTTAGGACTACTGGTAACTCAACAAATACAAGACCACAATATCCAAAAATTTATGCACCTCAAACCATTTCTTCCGCTAAAAACCCCAATCATTCCTTTGACCCAGTCATAGATTTGAAGAGATAAAAACTTATACTCATGCAAAAATCATCCTAATATCAACCCTTTATACATTTCCAGCACACATTTCTCTTCTCACATCGCAACCACAAATCAAGAGAAGTGGCACATACCATCACAACAATAATCTGATGACACTCCAAACTTTAACAAGCAGTAACTCTATATAATAACTTACCTGCAACACTATTTAACATCTGAAGGAGGCAATGTTGCTGAAATGATGAAACGTAACCCACGCCCCATCCTTTCAGATCAATTTGCATAAGGTGCTGTACCTGAGTTCGAGGTCTACCGTTTCGAGATTTCAGCGGGGAAATATTGAATCCTCCACCTGAGAACATCACCACATACAAACGCCTAGACAGCTTAATAGGGTTATTACTCCAAAATGGAAGACATATATATAATAGTCAATAAATAGAACGGAAAGAAAGAAAATGAAAGAGAATAAAGAAATTTCTTTTCAGTCTGAATCATAAAAGAAAAAAACAATTTGGAGGTTACTCTCAATATGGGCACGGACAAATCCAGGTTGTGGACCGCAGTTCTCGTGTTCTCTAGAACGGAATAACACAACTGCACCAAGACAAAGTTTGAAAAAAAAAAAAGGGAAATTCAATTGAGGCGAAAAGGGGAAAAAGGTCAAGGTGAACAAAAGGACGAACACACATACCATAACTTCCATCATCATTTCGGCGCCAATAACGGACATAACAAAGGTCGCGGGGCCACACAGTCCTGCAACAGTTCCATTTGTATCATCATTGCCTCTTTCAAGTTTCAACAAAGTAACAATGTAAAAAGAAGAAAGATATTGGACCTTCTTGGCAGTTCAAAAGGAAAAAATTCAACAATGGGAAAAATTGTCAAATTATTGCATTGCAAAACCATTTATTTCTTTATTTCTGTTTCCCAGAGAGACAGATGTAAATATCAAAGACCTGTTTTCTTTACATTGAAAGAACTAGAAGGTTGAATGTAGCAAATGTTTGTGACACAGGAGAGGAATGATTATATACTGTCCTACCAGCTATAAACCATTTGTTAGAGGTATTAGCATGAAACCCTTACAACTATGTCACAGCGCAAGACACAGATGCAAACGCATTTTAATAAATGATGCCACCAGGTTTAGTGCTACAAAGATGTCATGTAGGAGAAGTGTAAGAAAACACTTTCCTACTGGCTCTAACACCAAAAAATCAGTTAGTAAGCAATCAAAGCATTACATGTCATACAGGGCTCAATAAAATCAATTTATCTGTGACCAAAGATTAGCAAAGAAGCAAAGATTTAGGTATCCAAAGGCGCACAAACGGGCTGGGATTGATAGATTACCAACAAATTGATAAACAAAACGTTTTGGGACGTTGCGGACTGGTGAAACAAGCATCTGAACATCAAATAAACTGGTTTGTGCTCTTTAATGTTGCAGCTAAATATTCTATGGAAGAGAGGAAAGGACCTGTTGCTGCAGTCAACGTTTTAATTTGCGTCCATATAGAACAATTGCAACACAGTTAAAAGTCCGTCCCAGTGCTTAAAAGGTGGGCGCGTTGCTTTCCTAGGCGCTAAGGTCACACAAGGCACAACCAGAATGCCTAAAAGGCTAAAACACCTTGAAGTGAGATGAAGTTCATGAAGCACGAATGAGGCTCCTCCAGCGCGCAGCTACGGCCGAGGCAAGAAGCGCATGAGGTGTGAGAGTCAGTCACTGTGTTTAGTTTGCAACTTTGAGATTTATTTTTGAGATAAAAAAGTTCTATAGGTTTCCGGATTTTTTCGTCTTTAGTAAAAATTTTAAACATTTTAACAAACACATATTTTTTGAATAGAGGTACGCTATGTACATTCAAAAAGTATGAAATAAGTAAAAAATTTGACAAAAAATCACTAAAGACGAAAAAACACGGATGACTAACCAGCCAAAAAATTTGGAGAGATTATTTCTAAGAGTAGAACCAAACAAAGTGAGTGTCTTTTACTAGATTTGTCCAATATCTCATCTCAATAATTGATAAAGGATTACAAGTTGGGAAAACATTCAATAAAATCCTTTAGAGTCAAAACTATGAAGTCTCAGTTGGGAGCAGCCCTAGCTGCACAAAATGGAAGGAAATCCTATAGTTCAGATTGTGAGCTCTAGTTTTTTTTAATGTTATGTTTTGTTAGTATTTGGTGATTTAGACATATGGATTGCTATTTTAAATAGTAAAATATTTGCTTCTGCTGAATACTTTGCCTATAGTAGAACTTTATTTATCATCTACAACTTGCACCTTGCTCGAATGAGGAGCGAGGCTTTGTTAGTATTCAGTGCTTTGGACACTTAGAATGTTATCTTTATTGTGAACAGTATTTTCTCGTGTTGAATATTTTGCCTATAGTACAACTTTATTTATTTTGTACAATGTGTGAGGTGTGCGCCTCACCTCGCGCCTAGGCTTCAGGGGATTGTGGCGCTTAGAGCTTTTTAAAACACTGGGCGAGCCAGTATTGAAACTTTCTCCCCTCAACAAAATTGGGAGATGAAGAAATTGAAACTTGAAAAATAAGACACTCTACAACATTCCCAATAAAAGGAGAAGCAGTGCAAGAAGAGTCACATAATTGGGTAGCTACTGCAGCCTAGGCTTTTATTACCTCATTTATTGCTAACTTGACTCCTCAACAAGAATATGTAGTTAAGCTGCAGCGTTATTGTTGTTCATATGTGACTAATAGTTCAGCAGTAGAAAAGGAAAAAGAAACTAGCTTTTTTCATGTGTTTTTTAGCTAGTAAACAACAGTGTGAGATTATCTCGATAACTGATCACATTCGCATTTACAACCAAATGCAACAAAGCCTTCTAGTGTAGTTTCATTAGAAGTGACAAGTTTTTCCAAACAGCACTGTGAGAGCTTGGTAGACATACTTGGGTCAGCTTAAGCTTTTAGGTCAACTGGTTATTTAACAGAGTATCAGAATATAAAAGTCGTGTGTTTGTTCCCCTCTTATGCATAGTTACCATGTGTTTGTACTCCTAGTTCAGTTCAAGTATGCATCTAGCTTCCTACAATCAAGAGGGGTAGCACATTTGAACTTTAAAAATTTCCCACCAGAGTCAGTGAAGTCATGGTGAAAAACCAGCTGCACAGATTCCATAAACACACATGACTAGAAATTATCAAGAGTACACACTAGCAACTTCAATAACTAGGAAAGACTATTACACTGGAAACCAGTCCAGCTGTAATCTGTGATAGAGTATCGCAGTATGTCCATCTACTTCCTCCACTAAGCTACCATACTGGAAACTGCAGTCCCACCTACAAAACGGATAAAAGAAAATTACAGCATGAAAATCCAGAATATAGGCATAGAAAGTGAAAAACATACCCATATTTTATTAGAGCTAATTGGTGACAGTCTAGGGCTCTTGTTGGACACAAGAGCTTTGGAGATAAAAGAAGCAAAGTTGAATCACCTAATAGATGGCCATTGACGAATGACGACAGTACATACATCTCTCAAAACATCAACACATACTCGGTAACTCTGACATAACAATTCAATAGCCAAAAAAACTCATTATCAATGATTATCCAATTTTCTATTTGGAGAAGTTCACTAAGATGACAAACATCACATGTGAAACGCTGGAATCAGAGAAAGAAAGTCTTTCACTGTGCAAATTCGTGTCAAAACACCTATTAACTTTAACATGTCATTAATAGTGCCTGCACAAACATCGGGCCGGGCCGGGCTTACACTACATAATAACGAGGCTTGCTCATACCCAAGCCCGCTCAATAAATAATCGGGCTTCAATTAACAATCCCAAGTCCTGCCCAATTAAAACTTTATTTCCCAAACCCAACAATAAGTCCATTTATTTTTTTCTAAAGCATTGTATCCCAAACATAAATTAATCAACCATAAAGATCACTAATTAGAATTCAAGACCGAAATAATTACACTTAAAGTTCTAAGTTATCACACCACTATTAAACAGACCCATAAAAGTTCTAACAATTAAATTGTCTCCACAAAAAGCAATTAAAGTGCTCAAAAAGTTGGAACTCTCCAACATCCATGAAGCTATATCATGCAAAAACTTCTCTAGTGTCTTTCCTGTAAAATCACACTTCTTCACAGCATTTCACTTAGAGCACAACAACAAAAATGAAGACAACTATGAGTTACTACTGTCATAGTATATATGCATATGTATGTATGTATATATGAACGTATACACATCATATAAAAAAATGAGTTATTTTATTTTTATCGGGCCAGGCTGGACCTTAAGGGATTTTTCCTAACCCAACCCATTTACTAAACAGGCTTAAAATCTCAATCCAGCCCGACCCAATAAGCTTAAATACTCTTCCCAAACCCTAAAAAAAGCGGGCTGGGTTGGGCAGGCTACCAGGCCGGTGTGCACCCCTTCACTCATATCTTAACAGTTAACACTAACCTGACCTGCACAAAATCACGTCATGTTCAGGTTGACACTAATAACCCCTTCAGTTAAAAAAAAAAACCTCTACAAATGTACATAAAATTAGACACGTAGCAATGTTAGACATAAACAACCTGCTTAATCCATACCAAAAATGAACACGTTTTCAATACCATCATGACATGACTCTTGACACATTTTTCATACCATCGGGTTATTTGGTTGACTGAATGAAACCTTCTAACTTCGTGTCATGTTAGAGTCGCATTAAAGGATCCTGTCCAAAATTCCCAAACCTACTATTGTCCTTCCTGAAAAAGTAAGTAGTCTAGTGGCTTAGACACTCACATTAGTAAGCAAATATAGTGAGGGGACAAAATTTGAATTGTTTGTATTAAAGATGAAGAAACCAAAACAATGGAAATAATGGAGCAGACTCACGATGTACCATTTTCAAGAATAGTACTACTAAAATTGTACTATCATGTAGTATGGGTCCGCGGTAAAGAGAGGCCCCTCACTTTGTTGTTAATTCTTACAGCCTAGCATTCAAATGGGGGCAAACACAACCCATTGCGATACCTAGAATATTTGTCGTCTTCCTACCAGTGAGAGCTGCCTCTTGCAAGAGCCTCTGCACATTGCAATTGGTCTTGAGAAGAAGTTTTAAGAACACCGACTTGGACAACTGACGAATTTCATAAACTCAAGTACAGTGTCTTCATCTATTTGCTTCCACTTGCAGTCCAGCACATTGACGATATAGTTTGGTTGTACAACCATTAATTGGGCACAAAAGATAGAAAATCTCCATGAACAGAGTATCTCGTCCAAGAAAATTAAGAGCCCCAGAACTGCAAATACTAACAGTCTAAGACTGCAAGAACATACTGATCTATTAGGGAGTAAGTTCCCAATTCTACAAGCTGGCCAATATTTAGTTCATAATCTGCATATCAAACTTCTTAACTATGAAAGACAGCAAAGCAAGGATATCTAAAACTCAAACCTTCAACGGAAGGAGTTTCATAAGCTAACAACATAGTACTCTTTCAAGGTATGGAAAAACAGCAGACAAAAACATTTGATCTTTCATTTGAACATGATTTGGAGCAAAAAAATTGATGATTACATATGTTTATCGTCTCCAGGCAATTAAAGATGTCATTTAGTCGACCTAATAAGTACTACTATATTACATGTTTTGGACAATAAAAACATACCTAAAATTATGAATTTGCTTGACCGAGCATCGGATTACTCTACTAACAGTGCATCTTGCATTCTATCTGGCCGTAATTCTTAAACTATGTCAAAAGACATGTTTTACAAGATACTATCATGTCCATAAAATAAGAATTGTATAGCAGCTTGATAAATTTATGTCAACTAGTTTCCAGTTGAACGCATGGAACGCAGGGATAAACGAATTGATGTGCGATCAAAGTCTACAGTTATGACAAACTCAATAGTCAATAGCTTAACATCTAAAACTACTCCATTTAGAGCTTAAAACTACCAAATCAGTACTCACTCAAACCGTGTTGCATCCATGCTCATCACAAGCTCAAATATTTCTTCACAGGTAGCCTCCACAACCCCTACAGCCTTCATCGCTCTACTACAGCTTTTTGGCTGGATAAAGAACACTAAACATAATAAGAAGCCTTGAATAAACACACTTCAAAGCTAGATCATGCAATGCAAAGGAGCAAATCAAAGAACCAACTCCATACAAGGAAATCAACTTCAAGAAGCTCTTCAAAAATGCGAAGTCCTGCGAGTAACCATATAAGTAAGAAAGTGTTAATTAACGTAATTGATGCCACAACAACATTGTCAGTAACTAAACTATTCAGGTTCCCCATGGATAACTATTTATGATAGTCATCCCTGTGTTGAACTGTGAACTAACCTAATTATAAAAAATAACTAACCATTTTGGCACTGGAGAAGACGCCAATGTTTTCTGGAGAATGCTTGATTGCTTGCATTCTGATTTGACAAGTCTGAGTCTATTTCTGTTGTCCAGTCAAATATAGATTCAGGAGGACCTAGAAAAAGACATTGATTATAAAATGAAGCAAAGGATTACACTCCAGGAATTAAATGAATGAACCCAACAGCCAACCATTTCCCATTGTTGTTCGCCGCAACAAATTTGGACGCGAATCGTCTACATCCTCAGGGGCACTGTACCTACAGAATTAAGAAGGCACAAATAATCACAACTGAAGCAATTCTCTACATGATTCAGAAGCCATTCTATACAAGATGGAACTAAAAGGAAAGTTTACATCTAAACGACATTGTGTGCCCCCAAGAAAATTGTCCATGGTCCAAACATGATTCACTTTTCACCATCCCTAAATCTAAAAATAACAGCCATCAAGCACTCAGCAAGGGAATTAGACACTTACTGACTTTCTTGATCAGATGAGGAAGATTTCCTCCCATTTTCGATTCCAGATTTGTATTCAAAAGTAACGTACTTGTTACCATTGGAAACTAGTGACCCCTGATGCTGCAAATTATGGACACGTAATCAGTTCCATTGCAGGCATCCACAGAAATAAAATAGGAAGACACTATAGCATACCACAGACATGACCATCAGGTGCCATCTAAATAAATATGTTATCAAAAATTGCAAAAGAGTTCACAAAAGCATTAAGCAAAAATTCTCTACAGATAGCGAAAATGACTGTCTTTGCAATACAATCTAAGCAAAGCAACAATTTCAGCTAAAATGCTTATGAGCATAGAGGAGAAGATCACTTAACAGGTATTTTAATTTCTTTTTACCATTAGGTTCTTTTTTAGTTATATTATGTGTTTTGGGTAGAGAGGGTAGGGGAAAGAGTGAATGCAGTCAAAGGAAACAAACCTGATCAATAACAAATTCAATTTTGTCTTTCCAGATAAGTGCCTCCTGGATATTAAATGCTGCCATCTGCAAATACACGATAAAAATGAAACAAATGTGACTAAAAGGACACAGCCCAAATCCAAAAGAGTGATTATGACAAATAGGGCCAACTGCCAAAAGTTCATATCAAATGACTGAAAGCTCTCAGTTTATGAAGGAAAAAACGACTCCTGCAATAAAGGGGGAGGATTTCTTGAACATAAGGGGCATGATTATACAGATGAATAAAAGGCTATAATAACTAGAAAAAGATTAGAATAAAATCCTCGACTACAATGCACACTATCTTCAAATACAGAATCCTGCACCTGCAATAGCAGCCTTCTGTAAGATGAATGGAACATCTCTAACAAAGTTTGGTCCTTCAGTCTTTTGTAGTTTGTGCTTGGTTTTGGATAGAGTTGTAGTTTGGTAGGAGCTGGTGTTGCTCCTGATGGCTGTT
>JAOTQK010000022.1:12874560-12886775 GCA_025642025.1 Rhododendron ferrugineum
CAGTCTTTTGTAGTTTGTGCTTGGTTTTGGATAGAGTTGTAGTTTGGTAGGAGCTGGTGTTGCTCCTGATGGCTGTTGCTGGAGCTTTGTTTTCTGTGTCCTTGCTCTTGGTTTGTTTGTTTTGACATAAGATTTAACTTACCCCAAAAAATAAACTTACGAGGCAAGCAGCAGACTAACTCACTAACATGATCTAGTGTATTATGGCATCATTAACTTAAGCAAGCCACATTACCAGGGATGCATTTCCAATTTACACAACGTGACCTAACTAATACTGGAAAAGACAACGTCCCCGTTCTGAATATCTAATGCCCCACGGTGCCATATTTCGAATAAGAATTATATCTTCATCAAAAACTACAGAAAAGGGAAAGAAAAGATTACGCACGGTAATTCGATGGTACTTCTCTTTCTTGTTGTAGACAGACAAAACATAGACCATCTGCAAGTGACAAAAAAACAAATAAAAGGACGATTTTAGGAGATGTTCATCAAGGAATACTACAACATGCCACGAAATCATAATTGCCAGCACCAAACATTTAGCACAGACAATTTACTCCCACGCAAATTTCAATCATATCATGGTTGATGGTACTGTGCTTTTTGAGATCAAGCCCAAACAAGCTTATGCGTCAATGTGTGTGTGTGTGTGTGTGAGAGAGAGAGAGAGAGGATGTGTAAGCCACAAGTTGGGACTGGGCCTGCCTTCAAAGTCATAACAGTCATCAAAAGAAAATCGTAACAATAATTCATGCAATCGGTTGCGAGTATCTGGTGCGGGTGCAAGTCCAAGTGTCAAACCTTCCTAAACTTAAATCTTAGGATACTGGGATATGTGTCCCCATATTGGGTATGGGTACGGGGACACGCCCTGAACACTTGTTTGTAGTATATATTGCATAATTTTTTAAGATTATGTACTGTAAATTATATTTAGAAATGTATTTAAACAAGAAGGGGTTAAGAAAAATATGTTTTTGATATTTCGTGTCCATGTGAAATACTCGAAAAATCGCTTTTCAAGCTAATTTGATATTCCTTTCCAGCAAAAGTACCTCAAAATGCTCAAATACATTAGTATTGCTTGAAATGTTGGAAACTTAGAAGTTCAAGGTATACAAGTTTTTATCAAAAAAGTACTTCAAAACCATACATTGGGCAACAAATTTAGCAATTATTTAAGCGCTGGAACACAATGCTAGCTTCAACCTTGTCAATGTAACTGTACATTGTGGTGACTGCCCCATTTTGTTGAAGGGCCCTGTTTTACTTATAGATAGCTGATAAATAACATAGAATATCCCCCAACAATCGTGAATCCCAACAATTACTTCGATATTTTAACATACTCGTCAAATAAATGATCCACTACAACGAAAAACATTGGTGGTAACGACAGGTTTTACAAGTATAACCTAGATAAGCTAGAGCATTGAAGATCAGCCTGCTATGCCAAGAAGTCAAGGAAAAAGTGGAGGCACCGGATTAAAGCAATTAGGTTTCCAGCTATTAAGTACCAATGGTCCCAAAAGTTTAAGCTGTTAGGAAATGGGCCCAAAAATGAATATCAAGCTATCCAACACCCTCTCTCACGTGCAAGACGAGCTTGCCCGCGGAGATGCAAACATTCATACATAAATTTAAACTGAATTCGAAGTAGAGAAGAAGAATGCAAGCAGAGAGGCTTGCACGCAAGACCTCTCCCAACCAGAGCTCTGATACCAAAATAAGTTATTACCACTGGTCCCAAAAGGTTAAGCTGTTAGAAAATGGACCCAACAATGTACATCAAGCTATTCAACATCATCTAGATAAGAAATGGCATGCACACTTAATATTAGAAAAACTTCGGCCAGATATGCCATACCATGCAACTTTAGGGCTGGATAGCAATCCAAAGACAACACTCCTAATTGTAGTTACGCTGTATAACTGCTACCCATCTTAAATTAGGTGGCAAAAACCTTTTGAAACATGAAATAGCGCGAGCAAACGCAACCTTTTAAACTCCATGGCAACCCTGATTCCAACCAATAAAATAAAAATAGAAAACCCAGCACTTGCCACGACAACAGGGACACAAATGTGCCCAAAATGTGATATCAAATGAGTACCCGCATGCCAAAAGGTAAGGACCAACTAATTGCTCCGATTTCACTGTGAACTTCTTGTCTTAGCATTACATTAGGAGTGCAAGAAGCAAGTAAATGCGACCAATCACGATGCTTTCTGCATATTACTTGTGTTAATGGAGTAGCAATTAATTCGAGTAAAGACATGTATTAACATTTAACAAGCTACACTAGTTAAATGACTATGAGAAATGGATGCACAATTGAGTCCTTTATTTTCTGTTTCTTTTAAGCACAAATGATTAAACAATCTGTCTTGCCAAGGACACCATTTCAATAACCTTCTCAAAAATATCTACCACAGAGCAAAAACCTGACAATTAGAATATGATACTGACAGTGAATATCAAAGTATCACCTCTTGTTCGCCCCTCTTTCTTCTTCCTTCTTTTTATTCATGTTATGCAAGACACCAAAGAAACTTAAGCCCTAACTTCCAGTGTGAGAAACAAACCGAGTAGCATTGGCCTAGAAGGCCAACAGTGTTAAATCAGGACCTTCAGTGTCACTCAACGTTGGAACATACCAACAGTTTGTTCATTGTCCAACTAGATAAGTTCATGAGTTTGCAGTTGAACCCAGTTTCAAACTTTTGACATAAATCAAAAATAAACGACAAACGAGACAGCAACTTACATGTCCATGATGAGTCTTCAAGCCTCTATCTTCCACCCGACAATTGCCATCTATGAGAAAGGTCTTGATTGGAACCTAATTAGACATAGAACACAAAAGAATCAATTCTGCAACTGAGGACTGAAATCGTATAGTCTAAAAAGAATGCCATGGTACCAAGCACCAAGTGCACATCATCAGATGCTGTAGTATAAGTACTCTTTCCATCTTTTCCACAACAAAGAAATATCAGGGAGCCAACTATCTTTCAAGGTAACTTCATCCTGTGCTAAAACATGTTCCGCGATAAGTGATAACCACACACATACACACACAAAAAAATAGCATGAAGAAAAACCAAATCAAATCGCAACAAAAGAAACAAGACACCCAGACATACATGGTTCCACAAGACTGCCTGCTCTACGGCTTACCCGATTTTCCTTTTATATTTGCAAAAGGATAAAAAGAGAACCAAGCTAGGGTAGCCAACAGAACAGATACGCTAGGGTTTACATCAACGAATTACCATAACAAGTACATTGTTGTACTTAAAAAATCTCGCCTCAGGGCCAACCGGCCAAGCCACCACCAACCTTAACCACAGAGATCCGAAGTTGGATCCGCGAACGCAGGGTGGTGAGGTGGCGTCCAGAACTAATCGAGCTCCACAAAACCACCTAAAGCCTAGTTTCAACCCAAATGCTACGTACACAACTCTCGACCACAACTCCATACACAACTTTGTCCGGAGCCGTTCAATGCACATGGTTCACATGCATTCAAACGGCTCCGGACAATCCGGAGGCAGTTGTGGCCGAGAGTTGTATATATAGACTTTCTCTAGTTTCAATAAGAGGCAACCAACAAATTGCTTCAACTCTCGTCTAGCTTTCATTCCACAAAGCATACGGAAAAAATGCGTAAATCAAAAAGGTAACAACGAAATTCGAGAAATCCGAGGCATTACCACGTTGTCCTGAGGCTTCTTCTTGTAATAAGCAAGCAATCGGGACTCGAGCACGAAGTACCGCATATGAATGAAGGATCTCCCGATCTTCCTCCTACCGTACCGGACCATCCACCCCTCGTAAATCACCTTCGACATCTCTCAACTAATTTCCAACCTCACACTCTACAATTCAACCCCCTTTCCCTATTACTCAAACACTTTAAAAAAAAAAATGAATCGAAAGAATCGCACGAATCCGGAAGCTCAGACTACAATCCTCACTTCCGCGAACTCAAGGTAAAACCCTAAGTGACTCGATCGTTCGTCATCGTCAATCGAGAGGAAACGAAACAACCTGGTAGAAAAATCCGCACGATTTCGAATTTCCAATTATGTTCTCGCTTCAGCTGGAGAGAGGTGTGAAAGCGCGCGCGATCCGAGTCCTGTTAATAGAACCAGGCATTCGGTTCAGAGCCGAGAGACGAAGGTTAGGAATCGAGAAGAAAAGCGATTACGGTTTTTTGAATTCGTGAAGATACGAGTACTTGTGCGTGTGGATACGTATAAGCGTACCTGGGAATATGAGCGCGTGCGTGTTGGAGAGAGAGGAACGAGATCTTTTCCGGCTGAACTTCAGTTGATTGGCCGGCGGGGGAACACAGGAGAAGTGGGGAGAAGTGGGGATGTGGTGAGAGAGAGAGAGAGAGAGAGAGATTATCAATCAGAAATCAATTTTTTCAATTGAAAAGAGGGGGTGGAGCCGATGGGAAAACGTTCGCTCATCGGTCACTGCTTTAAAATTAGGGCCAATGACACCTCGCCCCCTGAACTTCTGTTACTGGCAATGCACCCCTTTTAAAAAATCAAAATACGACGTATTTCCCAGTATGTGTACTCACTTAGCTATTAATCAATATGCATCGCAAAATAGATAGAAATTCTTGACTTAAATAAATAGGGGCAATGTTCTTCTCCCATGAAAATTTGTTAACCGATTCAAAATTCATGTTGTTGTGTTCTCCAATTTGTGTATTCACTTGGCTTTTGGCTCAATATATGTTATAAAGTATATATAAAAATTGTTAGTTGCAGATTCCATCTTGTTTGGGAATTAGGCCCCGTTGCAGAACACTTTTTAAAAAATAAGTACTTATTTCACATTTTCAAACTCAAAAATAATGTAAATAAAAAATAATTTTTTAATTTTTTTTGCACCGTATAAAAGATCTCAATAAGATCTATCAAATAAGATCTATATTAATAGAAAATTATTTGCATAAGCACATAATTTTTGAGCTTAAAATTGCCTTCTTAAAAAATAAATATTTATTTCCCTTTCGGGAACGGGGACTTACAATTATTTCTTATCCTATTTTTTGGTCTATTGTTTTATTCATGTTCCAAATTTTTGCATCGAGTAGCAGAGTACCTTATGTTGTGGAGGTCTTATGCTCCAAGCTTGCGTGCTTGGTTCGCTGACGGATGAACATCGTACGACCAAAAGGGTCATGTTTCCTTGTAACATTACGATAACATTTTTACAAGAGAAAGCACCTCTCAAATAACCTCCTTAATAAGATTTTAATGCCACTACTCAAGTGAGTTCTTGAATGCTAATTGTTGAATCTTCTCATTGAATGCTAATTGGGTCTTCTTGGTGTGTGTTGTGATTGTGTATTCGTAAGTTAGGTAGTTGGCTAGTTTCCATGCTAGTAATTTTTTGGTAAAAAATCACAACACTTTGGAAAGATAAATGTACTTTCCGTCCCGAATTTGATTTCAGAGTCCGGGGTAGAACCTGTACAAAGTGTAAGGGTGTAAATTGCCATTAATGCAACAGACGTACTACTCCGTAATATATGAGTTGGCGTACTCTTTGTTTGTTTATTTTAATTAATAAGACCGTCAAACTCGTTAGTTTACTAGGCCTCGTTTCCGAAAGATGAAATAAATATTTATTTTTAAAAAGATAATTTTAAATTTAAAAATTATGTGTTTACGTAAATAATTTTTCTATCTTGTTTGATAGATCTTTTATACGATGTAAAAAAATTGAAAAATTATTTTTCATTTACATTATTTTTGAATTTAAAAATGTGAAATAAGTACTTATTTTTTAAAGAAAGTGTTCTGGAACGGAGCCTAGTATAGCACAAGAGATGTCAGATCCGGCGAATAAATCGCCGGTGTACGGAGCTTCCGAGGAAGTGATCACGCGACTCGCTGTGATCGGGCAATTATTCTGACTGACGTAATCGGAAGAGTCCCACTTCCCTATTCATAAATGAACAATCGCGAGAATATCGCACCACGTGGAGCTGATCATTTAGATGGGGAGATTTTCTTTTTGTTTTGAGTTGGACGTGTAAAAGGTTTTTTGTTTTTTTCCTCCTTTTTGGTTGTTAGACGGTGGCGCTCGGGCTAGATTACACACTCAACTAATTCTCTATCTAATCCGGCCAAAAGTAGGTTGTTTACACTAAAATTAAGAAATTTACAAGAAATTATATTTTGCAACTTGATCCTAGAAATCGAACCATCGTCAATTTCGTGAGAAACAAATTTACTAACCAACCGGATTAATCCTCAGGGCTAAATGGGTTACTTATCAGTTATCACCATGTCCCGAGAATTTGAAGAAAACTATAAGCTCTAAAAAACCAGACTCTTTTTGTATTGGCAATTTCATTGATCGAACTCACATTTTCTTATATTCCTTTTATCGAGTTGTAATTATGTGGAAATGATTCATATTCAACATGTAATGAGTGTCTAAGTGCAAGAGTATAATTGTATTGTGATCTGGGGTATCAGCAAGCGTTAGACGAAGTTGATTGTGAAAAGGAGGCCTGCAAGATGAGTCAAATATGCGGAGAGGTATCTGATGTCTTAGAAGTAGATTGATTGAACTTAAAGTAGATCAATCGGTTTTATCATATCGATCGGGTTGTCAATCTTCTGTCCAAAAAAAAAAAAAAAAAAAAAAAGGACCTTTCTACCTAAAATTTGATCCATCGGATTATAAGCCATCAATCAATTTTCGCGCATTTTTTGACTTGTAAATACGCGCATCTCTTCAGTTCTAGGGTTAATTCAGCACGATACAACAGCCATAATATTTTGTCTATAACTCAGAAAAAAACCCTAGAGGGACTTAGGAAGTGAATCATGTAGTACACATGAGATCCATGGATCATTTATCATTCAAGACATCTCCAATAGATTTCAATATCATTTTTAACCTATTTGATAAAAGCCTAAGGAGGATTCCTAAAAAATACAAAATCCTTCGGTAGATTTTCAAGAGGCAAATGGAAAGTAGTGGTCGGCCTTCCCACCGGGATGCCTCTTTGGTTTAAAGGCCCATTTCCTAGAGGCTTGTGGATTCAAGATAGCGACGATCAAGTACTGAGTATGATGAACAAGGATTCAAGAAGTATAACTTCGAGCGAGGTGAGGATTCATAATCATAGGTAAGATTGATTATAACTGCACAATGGTTATAGTGTTTTGATTCAATCTCGTGGTTTTAGCCAATTAGGGATTTTCCACGTATACCCTGTGTTCATCTATTTATTGCTTTTTGTTCCTTGATCGGTTGAGATATTGATTTATGGGTTGATTAATAGGAAAAATAAAAATAAAGCGAATCTATAATATACCTACGATATAGGGTTTTTCAAAAACTTTTTCTGAAAAATAAGAATATGTTTTTAGTAAAAGGGAGTTTCTTACTGATGTAGTACTCCCTCCGTTTCAAACTTTCTCATTTTTCACTTTCATTGTGTTCTAGACATTCCAAAATTTGTTTACATTTTTAAATATAATAATGTAGAATGCATTTTATTTGCAATATGAATCTTATTTAGTAAATATAATTACTTTTGCTAAACAAAGTTTTGAAAATTTATAGTAATGTTATTGATGAATATAAGTAAATTAAAAATGGCCTGCAAGCCGAAATATGGACAAGAAATTTGAGATTGAGGGAAAAATTTGTGTATGCCAATGTAAAGATTGAAAGGAGTAATCACTTTCTTCTAAAATTTGAACTCTCCATGTTCAATTTTCTTTTTAACTTTTGTCAAATTTGTATCAAAATTTATGAATTATCATTTTCATGTGATAATTTTTAAAAACAAAAAGTAAGGACCAAGGTTAATAAAACTTTGCTAAATACAAAACAAATCTGGAATAGTTGTCTTTAGTGTCATTGTATTTGATTTTTTTAAACTTCAATTTACATATTTATACTTTTTTAGTCCTCTCGTCGAAATAAATGATCAGTTCCAAAATATTTTATCGAATATTTAAAAAAATATCACTAAAATTCAATAATGACAATTGCATTAAAAAATTAATTTAGGCCAAACTCACCACAAGCTGTCTTTAAGAAATCAGTCCCAGTAATTTGTCTTCTAGAATTAATTGAATTGCTATTTAGACTTGTCTTTGAAAATTCCATCTATATACGTTTAAGTTCCATCAAATACCTAAAATGAATATTGATTATTCAAAATCATTGTCGGGTTATAAATTACTTATACATGGATGCACGCGAATGGAGACAAGCATGTTTTTGAATCAAAGAACCACAATTCGTTAGTTTTGAGTCAAAACTATTGACACTTTGTTAAAATGACGTGTTTATAGTTACATTCTATCTAAAGAAAGAAAGGGTTATGTTTTGTGTGGGAGGGAGTAAGTGGATGGAGCTCTCTATCGCTGCAGTATGCAAAATTAGGTATAGATTTTTACAAACACTCTTTCTTGCATAGTTTTGACACTAACTCGTGCTATGCATAAAATAAAATGAAGTAACTGTGAAAACTATTTATTTATTTATTTAATTATGAAATACAAAGTCAAATAGATTCTAATTTGTTCAAAACTTTTGCTTAAAATGAACAAGTTATCATTCAGGCTTTTGTCAACATATATTCTTGCATATACCACTATGAGAAGTATCTCTATCCATTTAGATATTACATAAAAACATAAAATTGAATACAGATCGGTGGAGTTAACACAAAAGATAGATTATTTGTACGTGTTGCAATGCTTTGTATTTTTACGGAGTAATATTTTATTTGACTAAAAGATAAGATCAACACGTCTACTTGATCGAGTAACAGATAATAGATTGAAAGGTTAAGTCCATGTCAGTTACTGAAAAAAATAATCCAACACGCTAGCTAGAATAAGAAAATTGATATGAAACTTACACTTCTCAGATTCAACTGAAGTTGATTTTAAACAATCTCTCGTTGTCTAAGATCTTAAGCAACGATTTTTTTAGATCCCTTATTACGAGAAGAATCGTAGATCACTATCATTAATTTTATTGTGAAGTAAGCAATTTATTTGATCCAACCGTGATCACTTTTGTCCTCAAGTATCTCACGTATCATCCTCTAAGAATGAATTAACAAATTCTTAGGACTCGTAATCATGATCTACCATTGAAAGTATTCGGACCAACTTATCTCGAGGACTAATGAGGAGCGTAAAAATAAAATAAAAAAATCCAACTTTCACTAGTAAAATATTTGTGTGAATTCGAGGCATAAATTAGAAATTAAAAAAGAACTGGTCTCTACTAGATATAGATATTATATTGCATAGTAAATAAATCAAGTTTTAGTACTGCAAAGCTTGATGTAAGATAACATTTTAGGAGGATAGTTTTGCATGACAATCGTTCCTATAACAGTTAAGATAGCGTCTCAAACAAGGACGGAACTAAGATTTTACTCTAGCAGTGGCGAAATGTATACTAAAAAAATTTTTAATGGTTGCGAGACTATATAAGTTGGGCATAATTTTTTTTTTTACATATAATAATTACATATTTTAAAATTATTGTCGTAACTGTCACCGCCACTAAACTCTCTGGTCCCATCCTTGGTCTCAAATACTATAATAATACTCTGTTTTTTGTCTTACTCTTATTTCTATTCACAAAATTATTGTCTGGCTCGTACTCCGTATGTGTTAAGTCATCGATCGTTGATTTGGATATGCGTCAAATCACTAGAAATGGAATTTTTTTTTGGGAAATATCTGAGCCATGTGGAAGACAGCAATGGGGAGGCCTGAAGATTTGATGTCTCAATTGATTATCTTTGTATACTCTGCTATTGTATTTCTTTTGTTTCTCCTTGCTTTTTCTGCTGTTATGGTTGGTTTCTCGTCAACTATTTGGGTTTTCAGAGGCAAATGATTGTCGAGAACTGGGGTGTCAATCCTTGTTGAAATGTCAGTTTTTTCTCGTTGTGATGACATTTTTTTTTTGATCCTATTAATCGTTGTAACTTGTTTGATGTTTCAATGATTAATAAAATCTTTTTTTGCCAATCAAAAGAAGAAGAAGATGCGTATATAACCCCTAGAATGTTAGGATAACTTTCTATATATATACAGCATGTTTTGATCTTAAGGAGAGTAACCAGTAGAATTATGCCACTTAGAGTTCCCGTACCATATTATAAGTGATTTCTTCTGGATGATATCTATCTATCTATCATCCATCTATATATCTTCTATCAATATCCCATGCAAATGTGTTTTCCTAATTTTCTAAATTTTTGATTTTTGTATAAAAAAAATAGAGAGAGAAATGTGGGAAAGTGGGGGGCAATTATTTTATACCCCTGGAATATTGTCAGGTGATACTCCAAATTTATTTTTCACACATATATGTCTATCAGTGCGTAGAATGAGGTCAGTGCTAGCGTGCATCGAACACGGGACCGGAAAAATATGAAATTATCTTTTTTATCAATTAACGTTGTGCCCGTTCGATACACGAGGACCAAAAACCACCAATGTGATTTTTTTATACCGTGCATCGAATGAGCACAAATGCTAGTACTCTTAGCATAGAACTGTATTTATTTATTTTCTAAAAAAATACTAATAAAGATCGAGGAATTCCACACATCATACGATGGAAAAGGGATGGATCATATTAAGTATAAATACATATGGTGTTGTAGTGCACCCTAACGTAGTGTGCGTGTAGAACGACACATAACCGTTGATCTCATCAATCAACGGTCCAGATTAAAAACAAATTATTACTGATCAAAGTTAAAAAACATATCTCAACTATTGATTGCCGATAACGATTGTCTGTGTGCCGTCCTACGTAGCACACAACACGGCCGCCTAGTGGTACCCGGCCAAAATCTAGGTGAACTTGCATAAGACACCTACTAAAATCGTCATTTTTGCAATGTGGACGGATAACATACAACTGTTTAAGTTTAACGCCTGAAGATAGATTAATATAATTACTAAAACCGTATGATTCATGAGGAGTACAAGTTAAAGGGGAAGAATAAATAAGATCTTGAAAGTTGACTCCTCCGGGAAAGGATTGAATTCATCAAGGTTTTATCAAAGCTATAGGAGTATTATTTAGACTAGTGAATATGTCAGGATGTGAATTCCTAATTAATTTGTACAAAAATAAATTTATTTTTTTTTTCCTTCGATTTCCTGTACTGTGACGCCATTCTCAATCCATTTCTCCCCCATCAATGTAACACACTGAATGTCAAAGACATCGATTAAATAGGAGTAAATTTAAGAATCGTGCCGAGCGGGTACCGCGTGGTGCCCGCTCGTGCATCCGAGCCGACCATTTCGTGTTTGAACGGCTCAGATTTAGAAATAGAAAAAGGAAAGAGAAAATGTTGGGGTGAAAAGAGAAAGAGAGTTTCAATTCGAACCGTCTAAAAATAAATCAGACGGCTCAGATGAGCCGAACGGTGCTACGTAGGCAATATCCGTTCGACACTGAAAAACTCCTCCAAAAACACAGAGAGAAAAGGCTGGGTGGATTCCTCCTCAAGGACAGTGTTGTCTCTGGCGGAATACGGTTCCTCTAACCCGTACGTCTTCTATACCCCGGCGTATGCTGACAGGTCAACAACGAGAATATAGTAGAGAAAATATCTCCAAAGAAAAGAGAAAAAAAAGAGTAAAGTGTACAATGCCATTTGATTTCTTCAGCTAGCCATTAAACACATGTATTATAAGAATCTCATCCACGAGAAACCTTCCTCCCTTAGAGCATCTCCAGGAGACTCGCCTTCTCCTCCGGCAAGATCAAAGAGGCGAGCCAAAGTGCAGAAAACCTGTTTGTGGGGGGGTTAATTCCACCTCTGAACCTTTTACTTCCTTTGATCTAAACGATGGGGTTGAACGGTGATGGGTGCTCGTCGAGTCTGGAGAGGTTGCCACCGAGGCTGGTACTTGCAAACCGGAGGGGGGTGTACCTCCGGGAAGAAGCTCCAACGACCTAGTCAGTAGGTGAAAGAAAGATAAGAGAGTATGCTTTTTAAGGAGAAAAGTATGAAGAAGCAGGATGCTCAAACCTGGAGAGTGAGTCCTCTATTTATAGGCAAGGCTTGGAGTGCTGAACCGGTAGGCGGTACACCCACGTGTATCATACTGCTCGGATGACGTCACATGTCAGGGTCATCATTGCACGCCGTCCTCGA
>JAOTQK010000022.1:12916837-12928801 GCA_025642025.1 Rhododendron ferrugineum
TTTTTTCCTTCCAAAAACGGTGTCGTGTGAGGTGTGGGTAGGGGCTGCTGTGCCATGGTGGGCAGCAGAGCCCCCGCGTCCCCTTGTCTCCTGCCACGTACGACCGATCGCACCTGGAGCAGGTTTGGCCACTGAAGTCAACCGAGCGAAAGTACGGATCGTCCTGGACCGGTCCTGGGCCGCACCGGCAAGTCCTTACTAACAAGAACTCCATGGGATTCCTTGTGACACGGTAATGGGCATCGTTGAACCCGGAGTTGTTGCAACGACCGAAAACAACCGGTGTAAATAGGATGGGTGCAAGCGAGCTCGAGGATGTGATCTCCGCCGGAAAACTCGACAGTACAGAAGGCGCAAGAAGGGCGTTCAGGGACAAGACGACAGTCCTCGGAGAGTACAAAGAAGATAGCATTGCCATCGACCATACTCTGGCCAACGAGAGGCCAGAGAAGGTGTAGTTGCCGAGTAAACTTGTGAGGATAACACGAGGTAGGGCGAACATAAGGTTCATACCTCTTGTTATCCTTGCAAGTTTCCTTAGCGACTACACATTCTCTGGCCCCTCAACGGCCAGAAAATGGTTGATGGCAATGCTATCTTCTTTGTACTCTCCGAGGACCGCCGCCTTGTCCCTGAGCACCCTTCTTGCGCCCTCTGTACTGTCGAGTTTTCCGGTGGAGATCACGTTGTCGAGCTCGCTTGCACCCATTCCCTTTACACCAGTTGTCTTCAGTCATTGCTACAGCTCCGGGTTCAATGATGTCTGTTACCGTGTCACGAGGAATTCCATGGAGCTCTTGTTAGTAAGGACTTGCTGGCGCGACCCGGGACCGGTCTAGGACGATCCGTATTTTTGCTCGGTTGACTTTAGTGGCCAAACCTGCTCGAGGTGTGATCAGTCGTATGTGGCAGGAGACAAGGTGGGGTGCTGGGTCCCTGTGAGCACTTTCTCCACAGGGGTTGTTGTTCCCGGCAGTACAACTTTTCTACGGTCTCCCACGGCTGTCTGACTGAGGTAATTCTCTCATTTTCGAGCGAAGTCACTAACACAATGGTGTGTCGTATATCCGAAGGACACACATGCCACGTTTGCCGCCCTGTTGTTGTACTCACATGCAAACACTTTATTCACCCAGAATGTTACTGGAGCCTTGTGAAGGGGAGCAATGGTAGACCGACATGCCCTTTGGATAGAGGAGAGATCCTATGCATGACTTACATTTCGCCTTCCAGCTACTGATGAGACAAGCCTTGGCCTATTAGTTGCATTTGGTTGTTTATTGATATCTTTGGAACTTGTTTAATAAATTTGGATAGTAGTTAGAGGAGAATATTATCGATAACTTTGTTTTGGTATCAGGGTCTTTACACCTTTCGCTTCATTATTGGACAATTGGGACATGTAAACTTTTTACAAACATACGTGATGTTCTCTTTACTTCCCCTCCCCCCCCCCCCCCCCCCAAAAAAAAAAAAAAAGAGTCCACTAAGTCAACTATCTACACCACCAATAAGAACTACTCCCCGGTCTACTCCCCGGTCCTGGACCAGGTATAACCAAAGCTTTTAATAGTTAGAGGAGAAATAAAACAATATCAAAGAAGTAGGACTTGTTAGCTGTTATTGGTTCTGGAATATATTTCGGTCTTGTTATCTTTGTACAATCTAGACTCTCTCCAGGCGGAGGTGTTTGAGCCATGTAATAACTTGCGAAAATATGTTCAAGCAACATTCAATTTCCTTCGGCGAAGAAAGTGAGAGGTAAGCGTCCTATTATTTTGAGACTTGAGAGAGTATTCAACTGATCACAGTTCTTTTCTTCATATATTATGTGTTTTCAAGGAGTGGTTTTAGTTTGTAGTGAAGAAGCTATTTTTATTTGTTCAACAATACTGTGTTTGTCTCTCTTCTTGTTGCAAGTCCTAAATTACTCTAGATTTTTTCTCATGTCGTTGTCGTTCATTTTGATCACTTCTTGTAACTGCATTTTCATGCACACAGGAGCCAAACTTGTTGTTTTTGGCAGTAGCAAATTTTTCAAAGGATTCCATCTAGGTAATTAACATATCAATTGATTGTGATGGTTCTGTTTTGACTTGTCATATGCTCAAGTCTCAACTATCAATAGCAATTTTTGTGTTTCGTTCTTTTGGTTATGAGAAAGTGCTACAGTTAGATGTTCACTTCAGGGGATGTTCTAGTCGAGTTTGATTTACCTTAATTGGTGGTTTTGAGTATTTCAAACTTAACGCTATCTATGGGTTCATACTGTGCACGCACTACCTTCTTTGAATTTGGTTGACCTTCAGGGACCTGATCTATTTTGCTTAAATTGTGCCATGCATTTACAAATTAGAAGTGTGAATCATGCATAACTTAATTATGTCGAAAAATCCACAGAACACTAACTCCAGGCCTGATGATCTAAGACTGTCGTGAACCAGGTTTATAAAGCTTAGTTGAATGTCCTGCTTATAGTTGATGAAGGCATGCTTAGGTGCCACAAATGCCCAAATCACATAAGACGCACAGCCAGATAGGCCTGCCTATATCCAAGTCGAATAATGTGCAAAGCTGCAGAATGGGCATGCCGGCATGCCTAGGTTTTGAAAGAGTTTTTTTTAGTGTAGCATTTTGCGAGAACTTCTTTTTGCATTTTTTTTTTCTGGGCCTATTTTGTTTTGTTTTCTCTGCAAACTTGTTTGCTCCCAGTATTCTTTTATGTTCTTGAAAAAAAAATTGTTTTCTTGCGAACTATTTGTTCTGCGTCACGCATTGCCTATGCAACCTGTTTTGCTGTTTTGTACTCTCTTCGTCCCAAATTGGATGTCAACTTTTTGATATTCGTGCCAATTTCAATTCCTTATATCTTTCAATATGGATCTTGTTTGATAGTTCTCGATTAGTTCTATTATACAAAGTTTTCAAACCCGTGAAAAACATTATAGATTGAAATATATAAGTAATGAAAAATGACACGAACACGCTATACTCATTTCCAAAAACATTTGAAGAGAATTGCACAGAAAAAACATAATAATCCTGAAAAACAACAGGAGGGTGATAACAAAGCCTTGGCGAGTCACCAAGGCCTAGATTACCTTCCAATGAACAACTTCGGATTCCTAATTCGAAATGCAAAACAAGAGGGTAAAAACTGGCGTCGCAACTCATAAGTTAGTATTGCTTTCGATGGACAAGTTAGACATTGTCTAAAAGTAGAAAACAATGAAACTTCGGGAATTCGTCATATCAGAAATGCCAAAATGATAATGTTAATCACCATCTGTAAGGTTTCCCTTCAAACAAATTACCAATAAAGAAATCAAAGCTGGTAAATACCTCATGGGAACCTCTTGGATAGTGACTTCCTGTCAATATGAATGCTCTCGATGCCTTGGTTTCCTATATTTAAATTCACATAAGCGTTCATAAATTTTATGTTCAACTAGTTTTAAACAATTTCTCCACGAGATAAAAACCATGATAGACTACTACATGTAACCATCTGAACAAGATTAACTTGTATCATGCCGAACTCTTTCATGTACAACAACTGATGCAGCAGGAGTAGATAGCAAACCATTTTGACAGACCCAAATACGTCTAACTCTTTTTGCAGCTGCGATCTTAATTATAATCTGCCAGTTTCCAAGAAACCCATTAGGTAGTTTACACATGTTCGGTCTGGAATCACATAGAATGCGTAGGCAGTTAGGCACACAACATATAATAAGAAGCAATTAATTCAACGCTAGGCAACTAAGGTTACTTAGGACATTAATATGTGTCCGAGTAGCAATAACGCAAATGTAAGGCCCAAGGTGAAATAGCCAATAAGGTGTTAGGTCTCTTAGAGCTCAGGGGGAAGGCAAGACAAATCATGAGCCAGCCGTAAGTAAAGCGCACATTGTATAATAGTATTATATAGGATATTCAAAATTTTTACTCCCTCCGCCCAAATTGGATGTCAATTTTTGATATCTGTGCCAATTTCCATTCCTTATATCTTTCAATATGGATCTCAAAAAATATGCAATATGGATCTTGTTTAATAGTTCTCGATTTGTTCTATTATACAAAATTTTCAAACCCGTGAAAAACATTATAGATTGAAATATATAAGCAATGAAAAATGACATGAATTTCAAAAATTGTCATACTTTTTGGGACGGAGGGAGTAATTAGTTTGAATATCCTATATAATACTATTATATAATGTGCGTTTTACTTACGGTTGGCCCATGCTTCGCCTTGCCTTCCACCTGAGCTCTAAGAGACCTAACACCTTATTGGCTATTTCACCTTGGGCGTTACATTTGCGTTATTGCTCCTCGGGCACCTATTAATGTCCTAAGTAACCTTAGTTGCCTAGCGTTGAATTAATTGCTTCTTATTATATGTTGTGTGCCTAATTGCCTACGCCTTCTATGTGATTCCAGACCGAACATGTGTAAACTACCTAATGGGTTTCTTGGAAACTGGCATATTATAATTAAGATGATAGATGCAAAAGGAGTAAGACGTATTTGGGTCTGTCAAAATGGTTTGCTGTCTATTCCTGCTGCATCAGTTGTTGTACATGAAAGAGTTCGACATGATACAAGTTAATCTTGTTCAGATGGTTACATGTAGTTGTCTATCATGGTTTTTACCTTGTGGAGACCTTGTTTAAAACTGGTTGAACATAAAATTTATGAACACTTATGTGAATTTAAATATAGGAAACCAAGGCATCGGGAGCATTCATATTGACAGGAAGTCACTATCCAAGAGGTCCCCTTGAGGTATTTACCAGCTTTGATTTCTTTGTTGGTAATTTGTTTGAAGGGAAATCTTACAGATGGTGATTAACATTATCATTTTGGCATTTCTGATATGACGAATTACCGGGATTTCATTGTTTTCTACTTTTAGACAATGCTTAACTTGTCCATCGTAAGCAATACTAACTTGTGAGTTGCGAAGCCAGTTTTTACCCTCTTGTTTTGCATTTCGAATTAGGAATCTGAAGTTGTTCATTGGAAGGTAATCTAGGCCTTGGTGACTCGCAAAGGATTTGTTATCACCCTCCTGTTGTTTTCCAGGATTATTATGTTTTTCCTGTGCAATTCTCTTCAAATGTTTTTGGAAATGAGTATAGCGCGTTCGTAAATGGTGGAAATTTGTTTCTTATCCTTGAGAGATCTTTTTGTTGTCGGCATGCACCTCCACCATCCCTTGGATGTGTTAATTTACTTCCAATGTGAACTGAAGATGCATGTCCTTAGGCCTTAGTACTTATTTTGACAGCCACGTTTAATATGATTCTCTCGATTATTTTTACCATTAAAGTCCCCAAAAATATGTCATTCAACAATTACTTTTGCCCACTTTCAGTGCGCTTTATGTACTTTTTTTTGCTACTTTTCATCTTGTTCTATAGAATTGCATTGGGTAGTTGGTAAATTTCTTTCATTTGCCTCAACACCTCCCATTTAGGGCAACATCCAATTTGCTGATGTTTTGCTTTTAAAGCTGTGCCTCACCTTTTTTTACCATTAAACTCCCCAAAAATATGTCATTCAGCAATTACTTTTGCCCACTTTCAGTGCCCTTTATGTACTTTTTTGCTACTTTTCTTCTATTTGCCTCAACAACCTCTTGCCCTCCTTTCCTGACGCACATGCACAACGACCAAAAGAAAAGAGGAGTAATGAAATCTTATGTATCCAAAAGAAATCGTTGTCCAGAGACATTAAGTACCTATAATGTGTAAATGTTTGGAGATTAATTAATGGAGGAATGCTTTTATATGTGTATTATGTGTCCCAAAGCTTAAAAAATAACTGAAAGAGCAGAAGTTCTTCCAAAGACAACAAGTCAATAGGAAGAGATGATCATTGTATCTACCTTTTGAACTGTTTAAATTGGGAAAAAAGTCACTCATTTTCCATTCAAAATTTTCAGATCACCAACTGCAAAGCTGATTATGTGGTTCTCTTTTGTTTATTCTATGCAGGATTTTGGAATTAAATACAACATGGAAAATGGTGGACCGGACCAGCACCAGAAGCAATTACTGAGAAGATCTATGAGAACATGGAAACAATGCAAGAAGTCTTAATTGCAGAAGACTTGTCAGATGTATGATTCGCTTTGTGGCAGTGTATATATTTTTACCATGCGTCATCTGTGCTGATTATGTCCTCATCTCACAATTTTCATCCCCAAATGCTTGAAATCCACTTTAGGTGGATCTCTCTATAATCGGCAAGCTTTGCAAGGCTTGAGGGATAGTTCAATGTTGAAGTTTTCCTGGCACATTCCACTTAGTGGTGACATTGTGGTCGAGACTTCAGAGAGTATTCAACTGATCACAGTTCTTTCCTTGATATGTTATTTGTTTTTTCAAGAAAAAACAGTTTGTAGTAAAGATTGAAGAATTTATTTTTATTTGTTCAACAATACTGTGTTTGTCTCTCGTGTTGCAAGTCCCAAATTACTTAGATTTTTCCTCCTATCATTGTTGTTCGTTTTGTTCACTAATTGTAACTGCATTTTCGTGCAAACAGGAGCTACACTTGTTTTTGGCAATGACATCAATTGATTTTTTTGCGAAAGAAGTCATTTCAATTGATTTTTGCATGAAAATGCAGTTACAAGTAGTGAACAAAACGAACAACAACGATATGAGGAAAAATCTAAAGTAATTTGGGACTTGCAACAAGAGAGACAAACACAGTAGTATTGTTGAACAAATAAAAATAACTTCTTCAATCTTTACTACAAACTGTTTTTTCTTGAAAAAACAAATAACATATCAAGGAAAGAACTGTGATCAGTTGAATACCCTCTCAAGGCTCAACCACAATGTCACCACTAAGTAGAACCAAAGACTGACACATTATCTGCCTAGATGATGCATGATAAAAATATATATACACTGCCACAAAGCGCAACCCGATTAAAATCAAGTAGTTTTTTGGGGTTTTTTGTTCGCTGTTCTTTTTCCCCTCAACTATCATTTAAATCTCTCACTCTATGGCACGGTAGTGCAAGCATTACTTCTATTTACGGATATCTTTGTTGATATAAAGGAAAATGTTATTGTCCATGAAACATGTTCATGAAAAGAAGATGTGGATCTGACCGTCCAATTTCTTTTCATTGACATGTTTCATAGCTAGTCTATCTAATCATAGAGGAGTTGTGTGTCGCTTTGAAGAGCTTGCATCCGCATTGAGAAGACTATTGTCTTATGTTATCAACCAATCATTCAAATATTTTATGCAGATGTGTTTTGTCGTCAAAAACCTCAAAATTTTCATTCCTAAATTTATAGAATTTTAATGTTATAATTTTTTAAATTTGAGAGAGATGATGTGAGAGACTATCTACAATGCTTCTAATTCCTCAAAGTGTCCAAAAATGTAATTATTGTGATTATAACAGCATTATAACTGCTGGTGTTAGTTGGCGAATGTAACCTGCCTTAATTTGGTTATATCGAATTAGACAATAACAACTTTAAAAATGAATCAGTACATAAGAGTTTCGTACCTTGCACATGCTACCCACCTTTTATGTATTACTAATTTCGACATTAACACATTATCAATACACCCACTAACGAAATATCTATATACTAATAATCAATATTGATGAAGTTCACTGGTTGGGGAATATTTGAGTAATCGGGTTGCGATTGAAATATTGTCTGTTTATACTTAATTTTAAAATATAATTAGCGTTGTGCTTGTTCGATGCACGGGACAACGTGAAAAAAGTTTGTGTCGATGTTTTTGTCAATTTTTCGTGCACCGAATGAATACAACGGTAGTTAGTAATAGTAAGTGTTTGTTTGCTTTTTTAGTAGTGCTTGTTACTCGATTCTTGCTATTGGTTTAGCCAAAAAAACACAAAGCTAATCGACCGGGTCCTCTCCCCCCAAAACCTTTCAGTTTCACCTCGATAGAGCCTATAGCGGTCCAGTACTAACTCCGAGCCGTTGTCTACGAAACATATATAGCCGTTGCCATATATCTAACCCCTAAAACCCCTCTCTCTCTCTCTCTCTCTCTCTAGAACGCTATCTTTTTCTGTGTGTGTTCCCTTTGCTACATTGTTCTTTGAATTTACAAGTCACGCAGAAGTTGTTTTTATTTCCTAGGGTTTTGTTGCCTTTATTCTTCTGATTATTTTCGGGGGATTTTAGGGTTTTGTTGCTGACACAAAATATGGATGCAGGAAGAATGAGAAACAAGGAGTCGCGGTTTCCTCTCTCCGATCGGACTTTTCGGAGGAAAAATTCTTCTGAGAATGTAAGTATCTGTTTCTGTCTCCATGTGTAGGCTAGTCTTGAATTTAATTTTCTAACGCTCTGTTTGGTTGCATAGAAAAAATTAAGGGAAAGAAACAGAAAAAAGCTTGCTTTCTTGAAGCCTACAGTAAAAATCCTTGGTTTCGATTTTTACTTTCTTGGGAAAAGTCTAAAGACACAAAAATTTATCTCTCGAATGAACTGGGGGCTTCACAAATTGTTCTTAGTTAATAATAATATTCGTAATACATATTCAATTTCTGATTTGAAAATAAGAAGAAGATCAAATATGTTTCTAAATATTGACCACACTACTAGTGATTCCTGGCTCTGCCCCTGCAGCGTGGTGTGGAGCCCCCGATTCATGTGATATGTGTGCAATTTGTGAGCGTCCTTTGTTTTTTTGATCGGCTTGTTATTATTATTATTATTATTTTCCATGGGTATATTTATTGGATTCAGAATTCTCGGGGAAATTTGTGTTCTCTTCTTTTGTCACAAATACCCTTTATAGAGATAGAGAGACAAACTTCTTTACATTTTTTTATTAATTTGTTGTATTATGTTCATATAAAGGTTTGTTTTGGTTCAGATTTGTTTTTCTGTAAATTGTTCAGATTTGCTTCTTTGATAATGAGTTGTCCTATAAGTGGGTGTTAATTTTCTGATATATCTCTTTGTATTGGTATTTCTTTCTCTGAAATTATGTTTCCAGCAGATTTGTTGGGTTGGATTTTTCTTAAAGTAGGGTTTTGCTCGTTGTTACGACCGAAAGAGGATTGCCCTTCAGTTTTTTTTTTCTTAAACTATTTGATTCTTACTGTTTTCTTATTTTTGTGAGCCTCTGGGAATGTTTTTTCTCTCCATAACACTTCATTATTGTGATTTCTTGTTAAGAGAGGCGTCTTTATATGTTCATGTTGTTTTAGTCTCCCAACCATTGATATGAAGCTCTATTGTTCCCACACCTTCAAGTTTTTGGCTTTTGGTCACCTAATGATAAAAGTAGTTATCCCAGATATAATGTTGCTGTAGTTCTTTCTTTCTAAAAAAAATCATAGATCATGGTCTTTGAGTTACCTGGTTGATTAATTTGTTTAACGATTGGTTTTCCTTCGACCGCCGCCTATCTTTCATGCTTTCCTCAGATTCAATCAGAATTTGAATTTTTTTCTTCTTCTGTAAATGGCAGTTGGACAGGTTTATCCCTAATCGGTCTGCGATGGATTTTGATTTTGCGCATTTCATGCTGACTGGTGGGAGGGTAGAGAAGCAAAACTCATCATCACCCTGCTCTCCATCCAAAGAAGCTTACAGGAGGCAGCTGGCAGAGATTTTCAACATGAACAGAACTAGAATCCTTGCTTTTAAAAACAAGCCCCCTGCTTCAGAAGCCACTGTTTCAGAGTCAATTTCCTCGGTTTCCCATTCCAAACGCGCCAAACATAGAAGATGCATTCCCCAAGTGAGTTTTCCTTTCTTCCCTTGCTTATGAGTTATGATTTGTTTACCTCTCCATTGAGACTTATTTTTCCCGTTTCTCCCTGGTGACTTATTTTGTTTATGAATTTTCTTTCGTCCCTTGTGATTGTTTCTAATTTTCCCCTTGTGACTTATTTTTGCTTCATTTGTTGCGAATCTCTTCTCGTGACTAATTTTTCCCATACTTCGAGTAGTTTTCTTTTCCAATTTGTTTGCGTTGGTTTTCCCAGAATTATTTCCTGATGAAGTTTTCTGGTGATCAACGGCAAACAAATGGCATGAAAATATTTCTCACTTCTTCACAGGCTTAAAACGTTTCCAGTAAACGAGATTACAAGACAGACAATTACTAGCACACCGATACCTCACTGCCGCCACCCTCCACTGCCACCATCACTTCTACCCAGTGGCGACTCCAGGATAATATAAGGATGGGGTCATTTACAAATTGAAAGTTGAAATGTTTACTTTTAGTTTAAGAATCAAGAAAAGTCGTTCAGATTGATACAACTTTTCTGAGCGCAATTTCTTGAATAAGACTAATAAAGATGAATTTTGCATTATGACCGGCTTCTTTTCATAACTGTATCCATGTTTTTTGACCTAAATAAAAAATACAACGCTAAAAGATCATATAAGAGCCTGTCCCTTGCCATTTCAATACTCGAACTCAAATTTAAGTAAAACCCCATAAAACCTCCATCAACCCATGACTTATTTTTATAGTCAAGTGATTGTTTATAGTATACATATCAATAAAAAAACAGAGGACCCCTAGAATTGAACCTTGATAATTAATGTCCTATTTATTTATCAGATTGTAATTGGAGTCCAAGTATGCTTAGCCTAAATAAAACATTTAGACGTTGGTTTTCATTATGTGATAAATTTTCAGGTGTTTTGCTCCCTAGCTATAATAGTGTCAATGCTATATTTCGATGGGGTCATTTCCTATCTACTCCAAAATTAGTAGTACAATAGCAGTAGATTATTTACCCGCCATGGGGTCAGGCGACCCCATATAGTTGAATGTAGTGGTGCCACTGCTGCTACCACTGTCGTTGCTTGCTGGCATCACCACTAGTGAATGTGCTCCTTGAGAAAAAGAAAAGTATTTCATGAAAATCATCATAGGCTAATAACAAAAATGTCGCTGCACCCAATTTTAGTGTTGCAACCAAAGATAGGAAAACAAGTCACTTTGCATATAACTGTTTCCCACGGAAAAACAAACATAAATGAGCAGAGCATAATGTTTTCATGTAGCAAACTGTATTTTTTATTGGTCACTTTCCTAATGCCATCTTTCTTTTAATACATGTCAGGCTTCAGAAAAGACTCTTGATGCCCCAGATCTCATGGATGACTTCTATTTAAATTTGCTGGACTGGGGCAGCGGCAACATCCTAGCCATTGCCCTCGGCAATTCGGTGTATTTATGGGATGCCTCCAATGGGTCTACGACTGAACTTGTCACCGTTGATGAGGAGATTGGGCCTGTGACAAGCATCAGATGGGCACCAGATGGAAGGCACCTCGCTGTTGGCTTGAATAATTCCCATGTCCAGCTTTGGGACTCTTTGGCCAGTTGTAAGGTAACCTGTTTTCCCCCTTAAATCCGGACAGCTTCCCACTACTATGCAGATGTTGATGCATTTTCCTTTAGTTGTCTATGGATGCCCTGCAGTTTTCCTGATTAAGCCTATGTAGTCCAAACCCTTTGTTAGAGGTGGATAAAACTGTAGAGTACTCGAGTTTTATTGACCGATTTTAAGACTATATTACAGACTTACGACCAATTGAGAAAATCACTGATTGTGGGATGAAGTACGAAAACTGCTTTATTTGCGTGTCATTGTGGAACCATTCATTAACGAACCTTTACTAAAACAAGACTCAAGGAGCGAAAAACTCAATTGGGTTGGAATCCCAGGGGCTGGGAGGGAGATGAGAGGAAGTAGCGTGTCATTTTGGAACCATTCATAAATGCACCTTTACTAAAACAAGACTCAAGGAGCGAAAAACTCTTAAGAATTGGGTTGGAATCCCTATGTCATCGTTATTCGGTCTGGAAGGGGAAGTTGTAATTATTTGCTTTCTATGACTGAATGGATTATTGCTTGAAATTGGCAATTGTTTTTTGATTTTCTCTCATCCTCTTTCTTATCCACGACACCACC
>JAOTQK010000022.1:12933662-12945638 GCA_025642025.1 Rhododendron ferrugineum
ACATTCAATTGCAAATTTCTGAAAGCCAACCAAAAGTCGTAATGGGTTGTAGTGACGTGTATGGAGAGAGAGAGAGAGAGAGAGAGAGAGAGAGATAGTCAATCTGAAATCCAATCAAAAGCCTTTATCATGGGTGTGTGTATGGAGAGAGAGAGGAAAAAACGAAACTGAAGGACTATCACACAAACTTGTCTACTATGCCAACTGCAGGGAAATTTTTTCCAAGATTCAATGGGGGCACGTGACCCCTGGTGCCCTATTCTGGGTCCGCCCGTCTGTGTGTCCGTGTCGTGTCCTTATCCCGCGTCCGTGTCCATGCTATTGAGGTCATATTTCCTTATAAGTAATGCTTTTACTTAAACGACTAGCAGTTTTTCCATGTGAGTAGAAGAATCCATCAGCCTTTCTGATATGGGTACAATATTGTGGAACCACCAGCTCAAAACAAAGACCATTTGATTATTAATATACAAAGAGCCACACCAACACCCACTGAATGCAACAATAAGGAACTTGCCACTTTGTTGATAGGTCACTAGTCAACTCTTGTACACTACTGGTACCTAAGTTAAGAAAACCACCATAAAAGGAAACATGCAAAACGCAGATTCCAATTCCCCATTCTTACGTTTTCTTTGAAAGCAAATAAAATATCTTAAAAAAGGAAAAGTTTTACCTATTCCTCATTGTGTGGGCAACCAAAATACGAACTTGATAAATGGAGGATTGGTACCAAGTAAGCAGAAAAATATATGCTAATAGGAGTTCATCACTGGTGTAGTATCATGTATATCATCCCAATGTTGAAAGTTATCACAAATATATGTGTGAGTACTCTTGTGTATGCAGCTCTGATTGCAGACACACGATCTATGTAATTAACCATTTTAATTGATGCCAATGCTTGTTAAAGCAAGTACGGGTTCTTAAGAGCACACGTCTTGCAAGAGCTACCCACAAGATAAATCTGCCTAAAGACCAGCATTTGGTCTCACGGGAATGATTACAAATTCCGTAAGTACTAGTGGCACCAGCAAAAGCTGTCTTCCCTCTTAGAAGGTTAAGGTTTGACTATGGTATCATACAAACCAAAGATGCCACAACCATACAAGGAAACTTGAAATAATGAAATGTAGGAAAGCTGCATTGACACCATAAGAGTGGTAGGTCAAAAAGTCAATAATTCATTTTCTTCTTATGAATATTACTCCCTCCGTTCCAAATTGAGAGTCCATTATTCAATTTTGGGTTGTTCCAAAATGATGGTCCTTTTCCAAAAATGGAAGGAAAAATTTGGTGATTTTTCAAAAGTGTCCCGCACAGGTGAATATAAGTGTTATAAAGTAGGTAGAATATAGGGATAATGGTGGAATGGTAGGCATTGTAGGTATAATCATTGCATGTCCCCTTAAATAGTTGGAATCCCCAAAAGGGACTCTCAATTGGGAACGAAGGGAGTACAAAACTGATATCCTGAAAAGTCGGAATAAAGCAGAAATTAACAAGACATACTTGGGACCTGCGGTCATTGTAGGGCAGTTTTCTGGAGTGCAGAACTCAGTGAGGGTACCATAAAGCAAATTCACCTGGTTGAAGAAGTCCACAGCTGAAAATCACAAAAGCAAACAGCCACAGATCAATTGGTTATTGAAGAAAAGAGAAGCCTATTGTGGTAGACGATTTTTACAAAACAGACAATTCACAAGAACAAACTACTGTTTACTGGTCTCCTTATCCATGTTGGTGATGGGAACAAAATGGATATATGAACAAGCCCAAGAGTTGACACCTTGAATGGTTCAGTAATTCGCCTAGTAAAGGCGAGAAGCTCATTATTGGAAGAGGATTGTACTTACTGCTTATGGCTCCGACTTACAACAGTACCAGAAAGCTGGAGCCAAGTAACACTTGCCCTCATGGGAGGTTAAAACCTTAGTAATGGAAGAGAACATCAAATTGAATCCTCTGTATTGGTATCGGGTGACAACAGCTTAGCTGCTTAAGAGTAATTTCTCCAAACTATAAGGCTGCAGTGAAATAAAAGCAAGCACTTGGGGGTGGTCTGAATGATTACCCATATAACATCAATGGTAAATTAAAATGATGAGATGCCCGTTGTGTCGGGGTGTTTTTTTGCAATGACATCGTTATCTAAAACAAAGAGAACTTGAGGATAGCAGAAGCTTTAGTAAAGAAGGATAGTTTGGAGGAAGAGCAGACGAAGAATATGGGCCGTATTAGTTGTGCACACATCCTCTTAAAGTTCTTGGTGACATCCATGTCATATTAAGTGCACGTGACATGGGTTTGTAGATGCAAGGACGGTTGCATCCTCCACATATCAACACCCAATTCCAGAGCAACAAAACAGGAGACCCAATATAATATACCTGCACACGCACACGAGAGAGAGAGAGAGAGAGAGAGAGAGAGAGACTTACTGTTGACAGCAAGCCACTCATTAAGATCCTCCCCAGGAGGAAGTCTTACTGCTTCTCTCAGATTTCCACTACCTAATGTTGCATCGATGTGCTTTCTTAGCTGGGCCCCCTGTATTATGGAACACACAATTAAGTAATAAAATAACAGGTGAATAGATGAAGCTACAAAACACAAAAATAAGAAACCGGAAGCTACATCTTGTACTAACAAATCCTGTATACAACAACATAAGAAGGAAGAATGCCAGCTTATATTCCAGGGTATCCTTTTGATACAGTGGTGAAGTACCACACTTATTTCTGTCATTGATGTAAAGTTTAAACCACGAGGCAGAGTAGCCAGGTGATGGCCACTCCTAATTGAAAAACAAAGTTTCTGCAATGGTAAAATTCTTTGACTCCTGTCTCAGTACCCAATGTCTATCACTCTATAGTAGATGAGACGGACAACGTATCACGAAAAAGTACAATTTGATAGTGAAGCAAATTCCTCAATCTTAATCAAGGGATAAGCAAAAAATGCTTCAGTTAGGACTTCTAGTTATAGAGAATATAATGACAGAGAAATTAAAGAACCTACGATGTACAATAGCTTGAGCCCAGTGTTAAAAAATCAAACCCAATTAACTAATCAAAGGTAAAGACTAGACAACATGGAAAACATTCTCAAGTTCGATTAAGAGAACAACCTTACTCCCTGAAGGTGCACTCTTTTTCGGGCGAAATGTCCTTTGATTCCTGTTTGCAAAAAAAAACTTAGGTGTGAGCGTAGGGAAAAACTGAAGTATAAATGTAGTTAATAGCTATAAGAGGAGGATTTCTTGTCGTGCTTCAACGGTAAAGTTACAATTAAGGCTTCTTAATTAGGAGTTCCATGTTTTAGTCACTCTTGTAGATAAATGTCTTTTTCAAAGTTGGAGACTTGGAGTTATTATTTAGTCCTTCAATTTTCAAAACCCATGAATTCCCTTGTGAATGGGCGTTCTAGTTATTTCCTATCGTGTAACTAGATTTGCAAAATAATTGAGGACAGATTTTAGGGATCATTAGTTACCGCAACTGACTGGACAATCTAACATTCAATTCTTTTCCATATTTTCCTGAACTAATTATAGAAACTTGCTCGTATCTCAGCTATGAACACAAACGATTGCCTAATGGCACAGCGGTGGTGAAAGGGTTGGAGGGCCGGCATGGTGTTTACAAATTTACAATTGCCAGCCGGCAATACAATGCTACGTCGAACGTTGATGTTCGGCGGTCCGCGGTCCAATTCTCGATCATGGGAGGGAAGTCGTTTGTATCGAACTTTGGGTAGTGAGCGAAGTCAGGGAATTGAGATGGTTGGTGGAAATGCTCTGTGATGCAGACTATTTGGTTAATTGTGATTCTAATTTATGTTAGTTCTTAGTTTGGACCAATATTAGATTTGAGGCCAAACGTAAATCCCCAGATTACAACGGGGTCATAGATTCTGATTGATTGATGTGGGGCTGGGAAACATCGTTAATACCTTGAAATGAATTGTTGTTCATAAGAATAGATCGGTGTGTTATTTTTATCATGTTTCATATGATAATCCTGCCACTTGTGTTGCCATAGTTCAATAGTTCATCATGTTGTGTAAATTCATAGTTTATCTCACATTTCTACCGATGTGATAAGCAAGAAGGCCATATTTTCTCCATCTTAGTCATGAAATTACATACCTAACAAGGAAGATGAAATTAGTCCTTTACACTGGAACACTTGTTAATCTCATGAAATTACTATAACATCCTTCGAATGTAGCCAAATCTATTCATATCATCCTAAACATCAATGATGCATCTCACTTCACGTTTCCCTTTTACTGGTTTGCTACCCCATCTGTCATGTGAACTTACATAATGAGTGGCATCCATCAGCCATCAACAAGTGGCTCAACACCATGGAGGCCATATCATAAGAGCTGCATTAGGTAGTTATGATATATTTTAGACATTATCTTGCAAGAAGCAAAAGGTAGGTATGATACATTCCTTTGGAAAATCATATGATACAATCAACGTTATCTTTTACAGCGTCAATTGCTTTTCTATAATCCTGTTTGTTACCTGTTGTATTTGAGTGGTTTTGTTACGTAGTGTGCGTCTTCTAAGTAGTAGCGGGGCCATGGGGGTGAGAATTGTTGTCCTAATTAGAAGGAGCTAAAACTTAGTTTTATTCTCTTGTATGTAAACAAAGTTGGGGAATGAATAAGAGGAGATTGGATATTGTATAGACATCTTTTGAAGTTTTGGAGGTTCAGAACGTTCGGTTCACCTCAAATTGAATCAACAGGAGGTCCACCCCCTTCAAAGTGGGTTTTCTTCCTATTTTCGTTTTAATATTTCATGTACAGGATGTTACGAAACACAAAGTTCTGCAAATCTAGTCGATAGAGGGGATGACAAGGTCACTTGATGGACCTTCACCTCTAGCTTCCAAGCAATTTCTTCTAGTAATCTTGAGTAAGGTCAGGAATTTTCTTTGGCATCCCCATAATCGTGGCACGAGGTGGTTACCAGGTACTACCCTCCCCACCTAGGCAAGTATTTATAGCATTAGGCTGTGTGGTGTGCCTTCTTAGCCCAAAGTATCAGATGAGGAGATTGGTAAGAGGACTACTTAGACCAGTCAATAGTAACATAAGGCGTTCTCACGGAGAGAGGGCACATTAGGCCAAAGATAGAGCATTCCTTGGCTTTCTTGGAAGGCACAAGAATAGGTTATAAGTTATAACGCGTAGGGCCAATGACTTCATCTGAGTAAGCACTAGAGCTGATGAGCGCATCAATAGCGAGATATAAAGAGATTCTACTAAACCCCTCACAATTTCAAGATCATAGACTTAAGGTAATAAGCACTTGCTCAATTCTATACAGGGCCGTGAATGGCATAATAACCCATATATGAGCCTCAAAGAATTTTAGAACTCCAACTTGTCATGCCTAATACTTACTACTGACAAACTCCTGAAATCTTGTTTAACCACTTTCCCCATGAGGTAGCCAGCACATTTTGTGCCGAGACACTGCAGATATGTTGATTGGCCGCACTAGACGTGGAATTGGATGACAAATTCGCGGGGACTGCATTTCCAGCGTTGAATGCCACAATTCGTGGAGTTAATTACACAAACTTGGAAAAACCCAAATCCACAACACAGAATGTATAATTCCTTCAGGCATGCGATATCAGTGACACCCCCAAAATAAATCTGGTGGGAGTACTCATAGATTATACGTCTCAGACCAATCCAATAGGCAGTAAAAGAAGTTATATTCGGTTCACTGAAACACAATTACAGTGACTTAAAAATTTAATCACATGTTTCTAGGATTCCATTTTATTAGAAATGAAGTCCCAGACAGGGTTAAATTCATAGCAAAAAAAGAAAAGAAAAGATGTATAAATATAGCAATGTAAGCTATCATGCAACATAATTCAAGAACTTACACAGAACTAAATATCATAGCCAGAAAAGAAAAACCCATATCCAAATCATAAATCAAGCCACTTTTATAGTATCACAACCCACTAGCTATGAATCAAGATAAACAAAACCCAGAACAGAGATCTGATGTGTACAATCACAGAACAAACATATGCGTGCAATTAATTGCAAAATCAATTGAAATCCTTGGCTCACCTGCCCAGACCGAAGAGACTCATGGCTCTCGACAGAGGAGAGAGAGAAAGAGAGAGATAGAGAGCGAGCGTAGAATGAACGTTTGACAAAAGCACAAAAAACAAAAGGGGGCCGGAGATTGGAACTGTGAATTCCAATCTGAAACTTTTTGACTTCCGAATCAGAGCTGTTGAAATAAATTAGTATTTATATGCTTCCAAACGCATCATTAACGTTCCTTTATAGATCAACCCCAATTAAAGATGTTGGGGAATCGGTATAGTTAATGAACCGGACCGTACCAGGTCGATCGAACCGGTTCTTTCATTTCCATTTCATGAAAATGAAAGCAATGCTCCACTACACTTGATACTCCAGAGGCCTCGTTTGGTTCCCAAAGTACTTTGGAGAATTAAGGAATAGAGGTTAAAGAAATCTATACGGCCGCACATATTTGTAACAAACTCTCTCACACCGAGTCTATGATCCCATCATGCATACGTGCAACTGCATGCGCACCTCATATGAGAGAGTTGGTGTAAGCGTATGTATTTACATGTCTGCATGGTTGTAACGAAACTACCTGTTCTTATTCAATCCATTTAAACCACGTGTATCAGTATGATGATATGGTGTAACAAGTGATCTTATTTGTTATTTCATCGTCTCTTCGTACTTTCTTTTCTTATAGTATATCTTTTCGAATCTTCACAAAAATATTGAAAAATCTGATCATAAGCATTCAATGAGATTATTTATCCAAGCGATATGAGCGTAATTCTATCTGGCACACACTTAATCTAAATTTATTTTATGATTTGTGCACATATATGCTTCTGCGAATCAGAGAGTGCTCATGAATTGTTACCATGCATATATCATGATCATTAATTATTAGCATCTTTATTTTTTGGCTTCAATTCATGTATTTAAATTATCTTTAACTGCCCCTAAATTGACAATTTTAAAACGGTTCTATTAAGGAATATGTCCATGCTATCCGGTACAAGTCCAGAAATGTAATGCTCAAAGGGGCCAAAGTGGGAAAAAAAATATGATGCATCTTTTTTCTCTACAACTTATTCCATTTAGTTAAGTTATTTCCACTGAATTAAAACACCCAACACATGTTCTTCCTCGAAAGTTCAAAGCGTAGAAAAATTGTTTAAATATATAGTATAGTTTAGTGAAAATAACTTGACTACAAAATAGTGACAAAAAGTTATCCACAACTTAAGCTAGCTTAGTGGAAACGCTACTGTACGTAGGGGTAAAAAAAGAGAAGTAATTAATATAACTGCTCAAATGTACAAATTAAGTAGAATTAACCCAATGAATCGATTTGATTATTTAGTGAGACATACGATTTTGTAGAACTTAATCATTTTTCCGATGAAGCCATCTCAATTACATGCTGGATTCTCTCACATCCCATGTTGTGTCTCTGATCTAAAAATTGGAGCCTGATAAAACTCATAACAAACCAAGTTATTCGAGTTCAAACTCATGTGTCTCGTTAAAAGCTCAGTTGAGATTGATTTGTTACATAAATAAATGAAGCTTGAAGCTAGTTAAGCTTCTGAAGTGAGTTTGGAGAAGCTATCACTGATTAGCTCGTTTGGTTTGATGTTTCAAAGACTCAAATTAAACTACCCGAGAGACCGAGATCTGCTTGGTTAAAGCTCGTTTTGAATTGACTCGCCTAATGAAGTAAAAGTTAAGCTAGAACATCAATTTTAAGCTTGTTAATTAAATGTTCAAACTAAGTTTGAACAATTCACTATTTGGCTCGTTTGACTCGTTTTATCAATCACGCCTGCATCTTATTGTCGCTACGTTTTATTCTCTTCTTGTTTTCCCCAACACACTGTCATTATTGTGATTATTATTTGGTAACCTTGGGTCGCAAATCCTTTCTTTCTTTAGATAACTTCGGGTATCCGGACTAGTTTTAAAGCGCCTTGCTTAATCCTGGGTACCAATTAAAAATCTTGTTGTCCAGTGCGTTTACTGGTGGGGAGTTCGATTAAAATCGAGCCGAAGTCCCGTAAGAGATTTCGAATTTGAAATCTTACGAGGAAGTAAACCACCAACACCCAAGACTTAACCACCAGGCAACACTTGGGGGTTAGGGTTGCAAATCCTTTGTCCAACCCATGTGACAATACATGCAGACTGAGATCAAGACTGATCAGGAAATGGTATAGAGAAAATTAATTACGAATTCACAAGCTTTCTTGCCAGTATACATATGTACTTAGTAACCTACGATATAGGTAATCAAACAAAAACTAATTAAGCTTTGTCCAGTACTACTTACTACTGAGGTCTTCAGTGTCAATATCCAAAAAGTCTCTTAATTAAGTGAACTTCTTTCTTGCCATTGCTCTTTTAATATCACTGATACAATATTAGTCTCCAAAAAATAAAATAAAAATATCACAGGACAAAGAAGGACCTATTATACTTGCGCGCAGTTGCAAATTGACTGAGTACGTTTCTTGATGGATTTTGGTAATTAATATACCTTCTGAGCTAAAGTTTGCGATGAATTTTAGTGGCTCCACTTACTTTGGTACCTCTTGTAATGGTCCAATAAAAAAAGCGTCACGTGTTTAATTTGCTTTAGGTCTCTGAAAAGTCAAGGCCAACTTTGCACTTTCGATAAACATGCAGATCTTAGTTAGAATCACGATATTGTTTTTACTTTTATGATGTTTTTGTCTTTCGTTGTCCTCTTATATATTTATTCACATTCCATTAATTGCCACTGACCAGATTAATTAGATACTTCTTCAAAAATATACTATATATATAGCATAGAGAGCAACTCTGTATAATCACTTTCATTGCATTCTGGAGTATATATACAAAATCATTGGATTCATTTCAATATATGGGAGCATATATATATATAGAGTGATGAAACATATATACAGTATAAGGATTGATGTGAAGAGTAAAAACGCACTCCTAATTTACATGCATGTGTACGACCACACGTGAAATGCTCGCATTGAATATGCATATCTTTAATCGCGCGTGATCATATATATGCGTTGAACGTACATGTATATCTCTGCCTCATAAATATGTTTTTATTGGATGGTTGTACTTCTTTTGGAGGTAATGTCAAGGGGATTGATACGGTACATAAAAGTGTTCCATGAAAATGAACATGAATGAGAAATGAACGGTTCAGATTCACAGTACATGAAAGTGTTCCATGAAGATAAACGAGAAAGAGAAATGAACGGTTCAGATTCACAGTACTGTGAATATAAACCGTTCATTTTATTTTCATGGAACACTTTCATGTATCCTAACATTTTCCTAATGTCAATCCTGATCAGGTTTTTTTTCCCAATTGGGTGCATGGCTATCAGCTCGGAGATCGATCTTGTTGGCCTTGTACATGACGAATTAGGGGATGGTGTTGTGCAGTGGTGTGCGCACCTTCGAGTCTTCGGATCGTGCATCCGACGGCTCGGATCTCATCTCGGCAATGAACGGCTCTCGATCATTGGTTTCCGAGATGAGATTCGAACCATCGGATGCACGATCCGACGGCTCGGAGGTGAGCAGCACAATGCTATGCAATGCACCTCATTGCACAGCAACAACCCGAAGTCCGTACATGACAAGCTTACAGTTTCTCCTTGAGTAGTCACACAAATTTTGGCATAAAAAATAAAATTTGATCGAGAGGTATCCTCCTTAGTTAAATCGATTATAAGCTTAATTACTATCCGAAATTTATATGGAGAAAACACAAAAGAATTGTTTCTATTATAAAGTACTAATTAAACATAGGACTACACTTAATATTATTTGGGAAAAACAGCTAGCACACATGCACGTACGAAAATCTATTTATCGTCGTCGCCCGAATCGCTAGCACAAACCTTAATTACATCGCAAAGAAGTTCAACCGCGTCGTTCATTTTCCTAATTCTTTTGGTTGATCGAGAACTGCTTTGTCCCTCGAGTTGATCGTCGCATTCGTTAACCTCTTCTATAACATCCTCCGCTTCCGCTGCTATCCGCTGGATGTAACCGTCCCTGAAGTGCTTCTTTGTCCGTTTAAGGTCTTGCATGACATCGTTGTAGTTCTTGGAGCAAGCGACGAGCTCATCCTTCAATTCTGGTTCGTCGGTGTCCTTATAAAGTCTAGCGTTAAGTTGATTCTGAATGTTTTGAGCCGTGGAGTATGCCAAGTCAATCGCGACCTCAGCGAGGCCGCGATCGTCGGCATTGGATGTTCGCGAATCCTTCTTCATGAGCTTCATGCACCAATCGCTGTTGAAAGTTTTGGAGCATATTTTCTTAAGCTGGGCTTGTTGTTGAGCTACGGAGGGGGAAATAAACAGAGTTGTGATCAACAGGAGTGCAAGAGAAACTAGCATAGCCGAAGAAGATGCCATCTTAATTTTCTGGCGTATGGAAAAGGGAATACAAGAAATTAATTAATGTTATACTATTTATATAAATCAGTTTTAATTTCAGCATGTCATGACTAACTGCTTTATTAATATTTTTAATTAATTCCGTAACTGTCCAGAAATTAATTACTTTCCCGAAGAAAAGTGGAATAATTAATGGCCATCTCTGCTTTGCTACGTTAGCCATTTTAATGTTTTTATTTTTTTGGCAAGGAGCGTGTTAAATGTACTAGTATTTTGGGATATCATTTACTCCCCCTACATTTGACATGGGTTTCAAACCCAGGGCTGCTAAAAGAACCAAACAATTTGAGCTCGGCTCAAGCTTGGCTTGACTTTTGGCTCGTTCAAAGTCGTTCAGACAGAGTATAAGACAAGCTCTCAATCACTTTCTATTGCGTGTTTAAAAATTCAAGCCAAGTTTAAGTATATGGGTGTCTAGCTTGATAGACTGTGACTAGAGGGTCATTCTATAAATATTACAAAGATAGGGGTAAAATCAATAGATGTCCCAAATATTTGTAGGATTTTCCTGTTGAGAATACGAAAATTGCTTTTCTAGGGTTGAGAAGTTACAGTGAAAGGCTACATTTTATATTTTTTGTGCAAGTGCATGTAAAGCTTTTCTTCCCTAACTCTTGTTATTATGGAATGTCGCACGCTTAAACTCAGGCTTGATAGCTCGAAATTTTATGAGCTTAACCTCAGGCTTTAAAACTCGAGATTGACTTGCATATTTCACGAGCCAAGCCAAGCTTATGCGATCACAAAATTTTAAATATGAGCCAAGCTTGAACAATTAATCCTCAAAAATTCTCAAGCTCAAGCTAAGCTTGAACATGTGTAATAAAGAGTTGAGTCAAGCCTAAGCCTGAGCAATATTGCGTTTAGCTTGATTAGCACTCCTATTCTTTCTTTCTTTTTTGATCCGCAATTAGCACTCCTATTCAAACCTTACTAATTACAACTTAACACTACTGACTTTTGCCGCGAAAAAAAAACTAAAATCTAAGGACTCAATTACTCAAAACTGTGGCTTGATGCTCTTCACTATATATATATGTGTGTGTGTGTGTGTGTGTGTGTGTGTGGCTTCATTTTTACGGCATTTTTTTCATACTTTTGTTGCCATTTGTTGTTTTTTAACTTTTCCGTAAGCCCTCATCCCCTTCCCAAGTCCCCTAAGATAGCGTAGATGATAATTAACAAATGAAAAAGAAAAAAAACACACACACACACACACCTCTGTTTGTGGTCCATAATAAGGAGGCTTTCTCAAACCATAGCAATCCTTCGCCATAGTAACGATCGATAGTGCTGGATATAAAGGGTTCATTAGAGAATATTAGCTGATTTTTGTTTTTTCGAATTGCCTGGAGCAAGGGACTGAGGGGTGGATGAATCCGGGGATCGCTCTACACAAGCCCTAACGTTTCTTTAG
>JAOTQK010000022.1:12949028-12960056 GCA_025642025.1 Rhododendron ferrugineum
CTTGTTGTCTTTGTCATGATGTTTTTTGTGATGATGACCAGCAAATGAGGGATCGATGGACATGAATAGGAGTGAGAGACAAAGGAGCATGGAGAGGGTAGCAAAGGTAGAAGCCATTTTTGATTCTCTGGTTCTTGTTTTGATCTACTTCTTTTTCCCAAGGATGAGATGGGAAAGACTGAGAAGAATCTTGTGTGTATATATGGTATTTGAAAGGGGATGTGAAGCAATAAATAGATTTGAAAGATCAATGTTGAATATGTTACTAAACCCTTGTTATTAATTATTTCATTCAATCTTATGTAACAGTCTTCAAATGAAGAGGACTTTATATTTCCGTTTGACCAAAAAAAAAATGAAGAGGACTTCAAAAAAAAAAAAGATCAATGTTAAAGAAGTTTGGATTGGTAAAGGTCCTGATAATTAAGTTAATTAGTCTAGTTAAAGGCCCTTCCCGGTTATTTTTTTTGCTAATTTCTCACGGGCACCTTTAAAATCATGTTCTGAACACATTGAGCGGCTCGGATCATCAAAATTTGATCGGAAACTATGAGATTAAGATTTGAGAGGTTTTTTTAAGGATCCCCGGAACCGCCCCGTATAATGCACGTTTAAACATTGACTAATTACAGCATAGTGGATCATTCAAGCATTTATAATTCTCTGTGTTTCTTTTATTTGCAAAATACAGACTAGTGGATAGTTATCAACATCGCATTTGGTTGCATTCTTTCGGACTCGAGGTGAGCGGTTAAGCATGTGATTCTTTTTTTGGAATCCTTTTGAGCCTATCTATCTTTGACAATTCGTTATTCATTGTGATATAATGATAATTATTCTTATTCGTTGCTCTCATATTTATTGACGATTGACGTATCCTTTGGCATACAAGGTTTCTTGATAAATTTATAATCGATTGATTGTCCTTATTTTTATTGTCATCGAGCCGTTGACTCCATAATATTATTATGACTATGCAACGACACGGGAAATAATCTTGGTGCAGGTGATTCCGGTTCGCCGTTATTCTTATGTGTTTGGGACCATGGACTATGTGTTTATATTTGTAAAAGTCCAAGGAAAAGACCCGTGAAATATCGTGATGACTTTGGTCGCTAGGGAAAAAACTTGTGAAATACCTTGTGACTCTAGTGCTCAATGGATAGGGAAAAGACTTGTGAAATACCATGTGAACCTACTCCGGATCGGCTTAGGGAAAATGTCTCAGGCGCCATCATGTGGTTACTCTAAGTACGGTGTTGGATCCAACAGGCTAAGCCTTGAGAAAATATTTGGCATTTGGTAACCGGTGATTATGTTTCCCACTTTGGTTTCGATTCTTGTATTAATGTTGTTCGTCATTCTAAGTATTATCTGGCACACTGTTTGGTATAAAGTGCAAATGTTTGTGATTCAATTGTTGTTCTTGTAATTCGTTAATCAGTTCATTTATCTCATTGATACTATTCGTTGGCCCATCGACTTTGTTGTTCGTTATCTAGTTTGTTGATATGATTCGTTCGACCATCGACCCTCATTATTTGAAATCATTTCTTGGAACCCATAGTATCTTTTGTTTAAAAGTATGCCACGTTGTATTCTTTACCCTAGCATACTTAACTATTCGTTGAGTTTTCAGCTGACGGATTTATTCCACATTTTTTTTCAGTTTAGTTCATGGAGCATTATAGTGTACTCTGTGGCATTGTCGGAACCTTCTATTTGGACCTCTAGGGCGTCTGCATTTTTATTTCTTATCTATTGTCAAACAGCTTCCGCACTTTTATTTATTGGCAGTTCATTGTGGAATTTGGAGTTAGAGAATATCGGATATTGTGCCCATCTTGCTATAGAAAAATTTGGTTTTGGGGTTGCACATTTTACTTTAATAAAATATCCAGATTTTTCAATGTTTGTTTCAAGTTGTTAAAATAATTTGAATTAGGCTTCGTGATCCATTATTGTTACACGGTTTACGGCCGGTCATGTTCCTGAATTTGGGGCAAGACAGAGGCCCTGTCGGAAGTTGTCCATGCGTGAGCCCAGTCCATCATAGCGGACGTCGGGGCTTCTTTCAGCTCCAAAGAGCGGCTCGCGAGGACGATTGAGAAGTTTGAGGGCGAACTTGCCCGGACTATGGTGGAGATGGGGCAAAGATAAGGACAATTTTGGTTATGGAGCTGAAAACTTGTTCCTATTCCCTTTGTTCCTTTCTCTGCCAAAACTCATACACAAAATTCTACTAGCATCCAAGCTCAGCCTTAGAAGAAGCTGCACAGGAAGGCCACAACACCAGACAGGCATCAGTTCACACTATAATGGTTGCCCTTTTTCTACATAATGATGGTGCTAACCCAAGTCACATAATTCGTGTGTATTCGGAAGTGTCAACGTGAAAGAGTCTTTGAAAGGCATGCCAAACTATTAGAATTCGCGAGAACGATGATTGTGAGCGCAAGCGAAGGGCATTCTCATGAATTATGTGAGTAAGGTCCTAACACTAGGAGACCACCCTGTCTTAGCTCAGGCTCATAGCTACAACACCACAGTTCACATAATCCACTACACTAAAATATACAGGTCACTGTTCACATACACATTTCACATAGTTCACAAAACAATTTCTTTCATTTTCACCCCATGTTTTCCAAGTTCAACAAAAAAATCAGTAACATTCCAAATTATTCATATACTAATTCGCATAGCCTCACCACACAATAAGATAAATGGTTCACATAGCTCACATAACAAGGTTCCTATAACACAGTTCACATAACATAGTTGACATAGTGAGAAAGTAAAGTCCTAACCTTGAAATTAAAATTTGTAATTCGAGATTCAAAATTTCCAAATCAAGCTATTTGAAATGCAAACATAGCAGTCCAGGTCCACCGCCGTGTACCTCCGTCCGATTCCACGGCGTTCTCAACATTGCCGCTACAGTTCTCAATGGCTTGGACTTTGGGTCTATTTCTGCTTCGTCGGCTATCTGTTTTCAAGATCTCATGGGGAAGTATCGCCGATGTCGGAAAGTGTCGGAGAATAACGACCGGTCTCAAAGAAACCATATCTTCCATGCCTTTGGACACAGCAAAATCAAATGATTTGACTTTTCTCTCCGTCAAAAACTTTCAGCCACTACGACGACAATGATGGTGGTACGACGCGGCTGGGTTTAAGCAGTGCGACTTTGCGATTGTTGCCATTGCGATCGTCGACGAAATCGTTAAAATCGATCTTGAATTCATCATCATTGAAGTCGACGATATCTGATCCCTCATCGCAGTGGCTACGATCTCTGAGCCGGCGAGATTGCAAGGTGGAATGAAGTCGGAAATAATGGAACTCCCCGCCACACGTCCTGAAAATTATACTAGAATGGAATCTAATTGGAAGCTATGGGGCAAAAAACAGAAATTATAAGTCTAATGGACATGTTACAGAAATTATCAACTAAGACAATATTTGCAATTCACAGTCCAGAGTTGACTTCCTATATACTGTAGTTACAATCACAGGGGGTAAAAGGATTTACTGTTTTCTGACTAAAAAAGTCTTAAGAACCTTATACAGATTTTACTGTTTTTTTCTTTTTTTCCTTTACATTCTACAAAGAACGAAGTAATGACTTGTACATACAGTGCCTAAGTGGGAAAAACGAGGGCTTACGCTCTTCCTTTTCTCCTTTCTGACGGCGGGAAGGAAGAAAAGAGAATTATAAAGGGGTAAAAGGATAAAGCTCACCATCTAAGTTAGGAAATCACCGGGATATAGATTATTATTACCTCCCGAGGATTTAACGAGGGATATAGAGCTGAATATACTCGTCACTCTTAAAGAATCTACCTAAGAGATAAGAGTAAACAAGAAGATAAGCCAAAGGCTTTCTCAAAACTCTCATTTCATTCATGGCAAAGCATATGAATAGGACTTGGAACATCCCTCCAAGCATTGGAAAAATAAGCTTAGAATTTCAAAGCTAGAATAAATGAAAATAAATACTTTTGACTTCAAAAAATTACATAGACTCTCTGAACAACTCAATAACCCTTCGAACAACTAAATGATACTAAAAACTGAATAGATACTTTAAGACTAGAAAGTAAAAGACATCTAGGTATTTAAATACACTTCAAATAATTGCTAATTGGGAAAAGGTAGACTGCATGTGAAGTTGCTGAATCCCCACCGGCCATTATTCTCATGTGTCACTTTCATCCAACGCCTGCCCATAAAATCAAAAGAATACTTCAATAGTATAATGAAATTGTTCCACTTATGGGATCAAAGACTTTAAAAAAAATAAAATAAATAAAAGGTAGGTCAAAACAGCTTTATCATGCAGTTGGAAAAACACGTGTGACGAGAAATACTAATATATCTGGAGTGCCTTAAAAAATCCTAAGATCTTGAAACAAAGAGTGAAGATGACATGAGAGTTACAAAGCTCTATACGTATCCTAATCGAAGAGTTACTATATCTACATAACGATTCTAAAATATGAACTATTTTACCAGACTATTGATATCACAATTCTGCTCTAAATTAATACTGTAGTAATATGAACTATATTACTATATACATCCATGATCAGAACAGAGAAGCAAAACTGTTGAGAGCATCTTTTAAGTGCATTGATTATTCTAGAGACTAATCGTTGATAAGATTGGAGCTCGAGATTTTCACATTGAAGAATGTAGAAAGATCCCGAAATTTCAATTAAGCTAAGTTGCGAAGAGTCAAGGACCCATTTCTGTAAAAACCGTTCGAACTTGTCCCACATTGGTTAATTATAATCTCTAAAACTAGCATAGGAGCCTAGGCGGGCCTCTCCACTGATTGTCAATTGGTTTTGAATTGGATGCTTTAACAAAAACAAATGATTGTGAATAATAGACACAAAAATATGGGCTTCTATGGAAGAATAGCACAAAATGTCAATGAACTGCAAACAATACCTTGCTTCGGAACATTCTCATGGTCAATACAAGAGTATCACGCATTCTGCAGATCCAAAAAAAGAGAGCACCAAATCAGATATCAATGAACATATTGGGAAGGCACAACATCTTGGCATTCCAACAATTTCACCTTTCTTTCTTCTCCCTCTACTGTATATCTAAAGATTAATGCTTCTGAGATACAAGTCAAAGTGAATAGTTTATAAACAGTCAAGAGAGAAAACTGTTTAAGTACTCTTGGATCCAAACATTTGAAGTAGTCACTACAAATTTGGGGAACAAGGGAAGGAACTCAACAGTAGAATTCTGATGCCAACGAGATACATGCACCAAAATAAATAGTGAAATGATGCATTTGGTATTGACATGGATTTAAACCCCTTAAAAGCGAAATACTGAAATCCAATTTCGTATCTTTACTTCATCAGAAATTACATTCCCCTTCAGTTTTTTAACTTATACCGACATAGCATCGAGTTTTTTTTACATCTTCTAATAGACATGACATAATGAGAACATCAAATTAGACATTCGACTCCCTAAGAAAGTCCAAGTAGGGATGGCAGTTGGGGCGGATATTGGCAAATCCGTACCCAATCCCTGAAACCGAATGGCTACCCAAATCCGCCCCGAAACCCGAACGGGTAGAGGAATGGTGAACCATAACCGAACCAAACGGGGTTCAGGTAATCCCCGAACCGATTGGGTAACCGAATTGGAGAGAGAGAGATCGTTTTGCTCCAATTTCGGATCGTTTCAGCAATGGCCATAAATGGCCCAAAAGTGTTCTGAATCATGAACTGTGAGTTTTGTAGTGTATTGAGCTAACTCAAGAAAAAAAAGTTTTCGATAAAAACAATACCCATTCCAACTGCAAACACATCTCACATACATGCATACATAATCACAAGCTACTGCTAAGAAACTCGAACACCGACTGAAAATCAGTGCTGTGATCTTCCACAGTCTACCAACACACCACCGTCGAGCAAGAGAGAGAGAGAGGGGAGAGAGAGACTCACGGCCTTGAGCTTGAGGTTGGCCTGAGCACGATCGGTGAAGAGCTCGGCGTTCGTAGTGAGAAGAGGTCGTCGATGAACGCCTCTTACACCCAGGTTTCGAGATCGGATGCCATGAGAGAGAGAGAGAGAGAGAGGCGAGAGTGGAGGAAATGTGGAGACCAAACCCTAAAGGCTAACATCGTGTATTTGTGTTATATATACAAAGGGGTAATTATGTAATTTTCAGGTTTCGGTTCGGGTAACAAATGAACCATAACTGAACCGATATCCATTCGGTTATCCAAGGCCTCAACCAAACCCATATCCACGGGGAAAATTTCGGTTATGGTTCGGGAAAAATTTCGGTTATCGGTTCAGGTACCCATAGGTTCAGTCCAAATTGCCATCCCTAAGTCCAACACATACACAAGGCTGTAACAAGCCTAACTATCACATTAGTGACAGCGTCATTGGCTAAAAGGGGGAGCTGAAGACTGAAATCAAGACCTTAACACCTGAGGTAGTAATAATGCCAAACAAATGCCACTGAACCACGTGGGTATTAGAGGACATAACGAGTTCTTCATAGTTCTCCCTTCACTGATTCTAATCTTATTGAGCTTAGAAAGGTGCCACACCACAATGACACAATATGGGAAAATGAAGACGATGAATTCCAAGACACAATAAAGATAACTTAGCCATAAGATGGTATCATACCGAACATCGTTATACGTGTTGAGCAGATGTGAAGAGCCATCTGAACATGTTAAAACAAACTGAGTAGAGAGCCCACTAGGGATTTTGATCTGCAAAATTTATTTATCAGTGAAAACATTACAAATCACACCATGCTTCATAGGGGAACTTCATGCGGAAATACTTATCATGTCAAGGAGAATTCTGAAAATCTTCTCACAGAATGGTGCCACAGAGACAACTCAATTTCGTAAGGTGTCAATTAAGTATTACTCATGTCTTTCAGCGTCATAAGTTACTACTATCTTTTCTTCTCACATCACAAATCTACTCGTTAACTTTGGCTAATTAAACAAGCAAGTCAGCTTTGTACGGAGATCTTAAGGAAATAAAGGTTTACAAACAAACCGACAGGGTATACAAACAAACCGACAGGGTATATTTATGTTTCAGGTGCCGGACCAGAGCTAGAAAATTTACCTTGGGGAGGCTTAGAGCATGGACTTTACAAACACAAACTTGGTTCTCGTAATCTTACCCCTTCCAAGATTAAGTTAAGCAAAACTAAAGAATTTTATTGAACATTGATATAAAAACTAAAAGCAAAAGTGAACTTCCCTAGTTTTAGAGATCTTGCAACAGAAAGGAATGATAAGAACACTCTATATTTTGTTAGTCACAGAAAGAAAATCCAGACATCAAAATAACCTCAAGAAAGCAATTCCTAGACTTTTCAGGACGAAAATGTTACATGACGAATTGTATAGTACAACATGCATGCAAGGTGACCATCATAATCTAGATTCTAGAATGTCCAACAAGTTGAATTTTATGAGTTTTTAAACAATCGTCACAACTTTGATCATTTGAGGCAGCTCACAAACTAAATCCTTGAATCCCTACACCACCTTCAGAATTTCCTTTTCAAGGCAATAAATGATACCGAAAAACATACCGATAAATCTTTAGAGAATTTCTCTGCAATTAAAGTTTCTTGGGATCTGTTATCCTTGATTAGGAAGCCAGATCGTTTCAAAATGAGAGTTGTTGGCTCCCAAGTCTCCAAAGCATCCATCTGTTGAAAATGTCCATGCAATGGAAAGTTAGTTAAAAAATAATCATTTTAGTGCTAATCCTTCAAAAATCAGGTCAAACAACAGGTATATATCCATTTCATTATTTAAAGGATAGAAAAATTTACGTGGAATGATGATCCTATTGTTTCAGTCTCAGCAAGAGTATAAAAGGAGCGAATGTAACAATGGGTGTAAGTATATTATGTGCAGTTGTAAACTCTTCCAAACATGCACACATTTCAGCCACATCCATCTAATGTTTACTCTCAAATCTCAACCATTCAGGAGTACAAAGAGGATTAAGAACCTTTTTGGTTTTGGGGAGGTCATGACTATTTCATTAAATGCACCAAAAGGAGCACACACCAGGAGTATACTAAAAGAAATATCAGCCATTCAATCTCTACAAAAGAAAGGTATGCTACAAATTCAATAAAAGAAATATATGAATCACAAAACTTTCCTTCTGACAAAAACTGGAAGCAATGAAAAAGAGCCCAGTTGAGCCTACGACACCCAAATTGGCCTTTTCAAAGGTTCATCTATCCTTTCCCTCCAAATAGCACATCATAGATAATGGAGCAAAAACCATGCCTTTTAGGAGAAGAGTCCATAAGAATATGATTTTGGCCTAAAATCAACATCAAACTCAAAATTTTACAAGTCTACTCCATTAAAAAAAGGTCCCCTCTCATAGAGTGTATCACAATTATTCAAACAAATGTACCACTTAGAGATGGACCGGGGGAGGGGGCAACTCCTCTAAACTTTTGAGTAATCTCATTTTCTTTATGCATGTTTTCATATTATCATATAATCTTGATGATTGTACTTTACCCCTTCAAAATTAAACTTTACCTACCATAGTCCCTCCAAACCAAAAAAGATAGGCATCCGACCCTCTCTTTATCAAATTCCTACATCCACGGTACCAGTTCCCCCTAATCTCCTCTTCTACCACCAAGTTCCCAACGGCTTGTTTTCTTGGGGAATAAGGGAATGAGGCGGATAAGGGACGGAATGGGAGAATGAAGAAGGGGTTTGTTAGTGGGATAAGGGCGGGGGAGACGGAAGAGGGGGAGAGATTATCTCCCTCCAAGGGTCTTAGCTTCTCCCACCCCCACCCTAGGATTAGCTTATCTGGGTGGGGGAAAAGACCTATTTACTCCTCAAACCTTTTTTGTATTCTCAATTCAATGATTTAATGAGGTTAAAAGTAATTTACACATTATCCGCTCTTATGCAACCACTCCTATCCACCCATATCAACTACTACTCAAATCAAGTATAAGCTAATCCCCCCTCCTTAACTAATCCCACCTTATAACATATCCACCTCTTATCCACCCTTCTTTTTTATCCACCCAAAACCTTATCCGTCCGACAAACAGGCCGCAATGTGGTTAAGTTATTAAGGAGTATTCACCATCTTGTGTAGGAACTTCCAGTTTATATCACCATCTTTTAGTCATAAAGACCGAGCACTCTATCCCTGCCAATTTCCTCTATCAAATCAGTTCTCCTTTTCTCAACCTTGACCTCTTCCCCCAATGTGGTTCCTCTTGCTTTAGGTTCCCCTCCCCTTGTTCATATCAATTCCACCGTCAAATAGTAACCAGGATGTTGATAGAAACCATTAAACTTACACTTACCTACACAAGCATTTAATTCATGATTGTAACTTCAAGATGAAGAGGACCAATTGTGAAAGATATTGAACATGGAGAGAGAGAGAGAGAGAGAGAGAGATCTATTCTTCCAAAATTTCAAACTTAACTAAAGCATCATAAGTTATTTTTCTCTTTGGTATCTAAAACATCAAAAATACTTCCAATTTGGAACATAATAGCAAACCAAAAATTATACTATGCCATTTCTATCCCCATCACCACTATTGCCCCCACGAACCCCTCATCATGAAAAAACAGAAACCAACAAGTGCAAATATCTTCCTATCGGTATCTGGGTTCGACAAAGCAAAATTTTCCCTATAATCTAGCAAGTTCAGCGTGTGATATTGCTATGTTACTGTATATGCAATAAACGTAAATTAACGCTGCTCATCTTATATACATCTGGAAGCTAAATTCAACCTACCAGCAGTAGAATGCTAAATGTGGCTTCACCTTTATAGATATATGAGTCAATCTCCAATTGCATATCTGGGTCTGGGGAAACAAGAGTTCTTCTCAGAAAAGTACATTGACATTATAACATCCAAGTAAAGAAGAGAGAGAGAGAGAAGCAACTGGCACAAGTATTACTATAAATGGCGTCCAAAGGCTTTGTGTGATGAGAATGTGTGCTGTGCATCATCTCTCCCTTCCCCAAATAGGTTAAGAAATATAGGGAGCTATTAATCATGAATTTTTTCTTTCCCTCCCTCTGCTTTTCATTCTATTGACAATGAAATTAATGTAGCTTATAGTATATGCTAATTTTGTTCATTGGTTCCTCTTGGTTTGGACAGCCATTTCGGAAGTATTTTGGAAAAGCATGTCTTTATCTACTTTAATTTAACTTGTAGGAGAGTATACCACTTCTTGATGTAGCAGTAGGACTATTTTAGGTTGTTACCACTCATAAAATTATAACTTTACCCTCCTCCGATTTGGGCTTCATTGAATGTTTCAACCTATTAAAGAGTTCTACCTCTAGTTAAGTCCTGAGATTCAAGGTACAAGGGGTTTACTGTCCTAGCACTTTCCATTTGGCATTTTAAATAAGCCGCTGCCATAAGCTCTCCTAATTGCTTATAGGATGCAACAAATAAGAATTTCAGAAGAAGAAAGACGAACAGTTAATTCTGTTTTGAAACAGGAAAAATAGTTGTTTGAAGAGTATGTTCTCACATAAGATTCAAAGATCTTGAATGCCACACAAATTTTTGGACTAAGGGGAACTCTTTAACTTTGGATACCTTGGGGGCAATACCATTCTTCTTAGTTAGCAGTTCGCCTTATGATAAGATCAGTTGATTCCTCTTGTTAAAAAATTCTTATAAAAACATGAATGCAATAGCAGAAAATAACATATTATAAGAGGTATAACTTTTGTTTTGTTCATTTCATCAACAAAAGAACGAAGAAGAAACAAGAAAAAGAAAGAAAAAATTCCAGTTTGCATCATGTTGCCAAATAAAATGAACTACATTAACTAAAAATGTTCAAATATACATACCACAGGTAATTTTGTTTTGACCATTGGCAAAAAGCCGCACCAGCTCCCCCTGATAACAGTAAACAGATAGACAAAAGATTTAGGAACCCAAATTTTTCATGCAATATGCC
>JAOTQK010000022.1:13014270-13027074 GCA_025642025.1 Rhododendron ferrugineum
TACCAAGCAGATTTCTCGACATACTGGTGTATTACAAAGCAGTTTTGGCAAGCCATGAAAATCATCTTTGTAACTCATTTATCGTCGGTAAACTTTTGTCATTGTTACTTCAAACAATTAGTTGTATGTAGTTACACTTGCCCCTTTTTTCCCCCCTCATACTTAATTATGTTTTGTAATGACGCCTTTCTAGGTATGTTCCTTACTACCGCTTTGCCCATAGGGATTTCCTTTTGTTAGGACCTTAAAATTGATGTTTCCATCTACATTGCTGATTGATATTTCCATTTTTCACAGCCGCGAAAGGTTTGGAGAAGTACACGCGAAGGTCTGGTGGGAACAGAATAGGGATAGGATACAAGCTCAATATCTTTGAGTTATTTGTTTTTTCTCACAAGCCAAAGATGTCCTCACATTTTCTCTTGATATGGAATCATCAAATTCGTTTCGGCATATGACGTTACAATTCTATCCACTAATACCAACACCACAGATCAGATTCTCCTTTTAACATTTCAAAATTGAAATGGCACCATGTTATGATTTTTCGCAAGGAATCAGTGCACAGAGTGGCCATAATCTAGCAAGTAGATAGACAGTTAACTCAAATGAATGCCATTTGAGGCAGAGCTATTGTTTAGTTTCTGAAGGCTCTTATCTCTCAGAGATATGTGTTTTGTGATCATCACAGTTCACACTAACAGTTTGTAAGTTTCTCGGACATTATTTACCGAAGAAAAGTTTCTCCGACATTTTTTTGTCGTCCTTCAGATTTTTTGGTAGCTTCTTGGAGTTATTTGGCTCCAAATTACAGGTCTGACTTTGTTACTTCGAGTATGTACTAGTTTTAGATCTGAATTTCGAAATAGTTTTCTTTTTTCGGTTAAACGAAAAATTCACACCACGAATTTTACAGCAATTAGTTTCAGTACAAGCTATAGTTCATGTATATCAATAACAGTACTCAATCGGTTATCACCCAGTCGCTCTACCTTGATGCATGTTGTGGTGTCAATTGAACCACAATTGTGAGAGAGAGAGAGAGAGAGAGAGAGAGAGAGCAAAACTATGCATGCTGTGGCTCCAAAATGATAAGAGCAAAACTATTTTTGTTAATTCCAAAACTTTAGTGCATAACAACCTTATATCTTGCACATAGTACAAGTCTTTTATGCACTATATTTTAAGCATTAACAAAAACAATTTTGGCATTAGTAACACTCAGGAAAAAAAATTATGTAATTTATATTTGGAGAGAGAGTTATAAACATGGTTGATTATGGTAGAGAGAGTTGTAAAATGACTTGCGGAAAATTGATGGAAAAAGTCACTTGAATTGTTTTTCAAAGTACAACCTACACCCAAAAATTAGTAGAAAAATTGTGCAGAATAATATTTTACAACTCATATTTTTGCATCAATATTTTTCCTCAAGTTGAGATGAGGGGTGTCCTACTTGAAAGTTCATCCCATACAAACTCCATTTCCCCACCTTTTAAACAATGTATTCACAAAGTCCCAAATCAACAGCAAATTTATTAAGCAGATGTCCAGTCTAAGTTCTCCAGAAGATATTTACTGGTCTCTCTGCGAAAGATCAGTACGTATCACGCAAATGGTAGTCACATCATCCAAACGCTCAGCTTAAAGCAAACTACAATCTTTATAACCAAGGGCGTAGTACTAAAACAAACCATTATTGATACATACTACTTACGTAAGCATCTTTCGTGAATTGTAACCACCATCCATCACACATTGTTTCGATACGTAGGTCTGAAGGAAATTCTCAAACATCACCCATCACAATATGGTTTTCACGCAACTTCAAAATATCACACTGGTCACTGGATAAGCAAAGCTCGACCACAAACAAGCACACAAGGCAATGTCTATATGTGCCATAGAACCGTAACTGAACACGTTAAAACCATTTTCATCCTGCCACTTTTCTGGAGAGGCTTCTTCCAGGCTGAATCTCTTGAGATCGCCCAAGAAACAAATGAGGTTGGCCATGCCATCCCCCAGCCTTCATAGGTGCTGGAACGGCGTGCCTTGCTGGCACTCGTGCAGAACCAAGAGCCATATTTCCCAGCTTCTCCGCTGTCTCTGAAACTCCACGGGCAACCTTCCCATTGTAAATAGAGGCTGCCAACAGAAACCATTCTAGGATATCAGAAGGGGAACAAACTGCTAAAACACTAACGATGTAACAGGCTTAACAAAATTTGATGGGCTTTATACCGGTATTTTAACGAGCTTTTCTATTAACATTTATGATGGTTTGCGGTTCACATTTTGTCTTAAACATCATTTACTTGATAACAACATATACTGGTATGAACTCCAAGAAAAAAAAAATTGTGCATAACCTTGTGCCACACCTCTCCACAGAGCTCTTAACATGCACAACCACACAACAATAAAAGAACAGATGCATGAGATACATACTGTCTACGACTCTACGTACTGCTAGCAAAACAGCTAAACAACATCCAAAAGACTTTAACATGTCTCGTAAAAACCCTCAGTCATGTAAAAAAAGATTACTAGCTCCCTATGCATCCATTTCTCTAACTTTCTGGTCATTGCTCTGTGGTGCTTAGGAGTTAGGATGCAATAAAGATTCCGTTCTTTTCCTTCTTGTTTCTCAGTGTTCCTCCTTAGAGGGAGGGGACAGTGTCCGGCCAGGAGCTGAAGGTGCCCCACAACAGTACACCACAGATTACCACATCATCAGGGCAAAGATACCAGAGGTTTGAAGCAAACTTGTGAGGCACAAAAAAGAATGGGGTTGGGGGAGCCATCAAGCTATATAAACTGTATCAAAAATATAACAATAACGAGATAGCTGAAACACTTACTTGGACTGTTCCTTGCAGGTGGCCGGTATCTTGGTTGAGGTTTGGCAGCGGCCTTTGTAAACTTATCGTTCTTAATTGCATCCTAAGCAGCACAAAGTTATAACCAGAAAAATCAGTGAAGAGCACACACAAATCACTGCCATAACCAAAATGACAGTACGGAAAGAATAGAAATAACCAAAGAACAAGCATCTGGAATAACCATCACCGAGAAAAGAACCTCTCGTGTGACCATCTGATGTAAAATGCAAAAATGAAACGAACCTCGGTGTGTAAGTCATCCATGCAAAAATGACGACTAGGAATATGAAACGGACCATGGTGGTTCCCACTTTATGTCGTCTTGTGTACATGATACAGATGCAAAAGTATATGTAAGCTCATGCTCTTAAGTCTTACCTGATTATTCAATTCCAACTTTCGCTGCACACCTGCAACAATCAATTGAAACATATCAGAAATGAGGCACCATTTTTCCTTTTCAGTTGTCAATTATGGCATTATGATCCTCAGAGGTCCATAAACATATAGATATCATTCTAGGTGACATTCTGCATGGTCAATACTTATTCAGTAGAGTCTAGATATTTGCAGGCATGGAAGAAAAAAGAAGAGTTGCAACTACAATCACCTCAAAGAGGATAATACCATACCAGCTTTAGAAAAAACAGATCATGTTATAGGCATCGAAGTAAAAAATGAAGTTCATATACTCTCATATCACCAACAGATACAAATTTGGCATCTCCCATTTATTTATAATTCCATATACTCTCATATCACCAATTACATCAAGAACTCCCATAAAAAAAAAAAAAAATATTACGTCTAGAACCAGAACGGTTCTTTAAATATAGCGACAGCTTTATTTAGAGCATCTCTGAGGGAGGTGGTAAATTTCTATACTATATTTGGCTGTGGTGACACATGTTTGGAACAAGTGCACTCCAAAGCACTCTTCAAATTTTGAAGTTTTTTATTATCCTTTGACTTTAATGGACCCACTGCCAAATAAATTAATTAAGGGAAATTTATATCAATGGTCCTCCTAATTTCATCCGAGTCTCATTTTTGTCCTCAAAGTATCAATTGCAACTCTTTTGACCTTCAAGTTTGGTTTCTGTACCAAATTGGTCCAATTGATAACTTTTGCCTGCAAAATTGGACGAAAAAAATTAGATTGATGGCAGTTTGGACGTTGCAGTTCGTACCAAGTTGGTCTAATTAATAATGTCTGCCCTCAATCTGATTTTTTCCGTCCAGTTTGGCTGACAGACATTATCAATTGGACCAATTTGGAACAATAACCAAACTTGAAGGTCAAAAGAGTTACAATTGATACTTGTTGGACGAAAATGAGACTCGGGTGAAACTAGGAGGACCATTTCTATAAATTCCCCATTAATTAATTCAACAATCATGAATGCCAAATTTTGTGAGTTGGCAATTTGAAGAGTCACTTGAAGAGTGAGAGAGCTACACCAAAATGATGTAGCCAGTTTGCTACCTCCTTTGGAGCGCATTTTGCTTACATGGCTCTTCAAATGTAGTTTAGTTTGATTTTGCTACTTCCTCAGAGATGCTCTTAGATCATCAAAAACTATCAATAATGTACGACCTGACCTGTTGTTACAGACACATGAGATTTGGCAGGAGGAAGGTTGCTTGCATGCTTCAAATTAGGCAGAGTCCCAGAATACCGCCTCACAGATTTCTGCTCTAATGCACCCCTTGTTCCAGCTGCGATGTGTGTCAAAAAATCAGGATCTAGTAGTAGTTCATAAATTTTCAAGGAGGACAAAATAGTCCTACAAAGACATACCTGATGGAGGTGTCCTAGTGACAGCAGATTTGGAGCGCAGAGATGGTGGGATGTAAAAGCAACTCTGACATATTAAATGAAGCAATTAAATAAAAAAAAATTACTGAAGGCGTGACAGATAGACTACAAGGGAAAATAATGATATGCACATTCCAGGTCTTATGGTACAGAAGGAAAACAACTTGGCACCTGAAAGAAAGGATGCTGTAAGGCCTCCAAGGCCGTCGGCCTCTTACAAGGATCCCATGAACACAGCGACTAGATTGGGAAGACATAGACAAATAAATTTTAGAAGATAAGCTAGATACCAAACAAAACCAGCTAAGCTCTCAAAACACATTATCATAAAAACATGGTGACCAAAAGTATAGCAGAAAGTTACTCCATAAGTTTCAAAAAAACCAGTACTTACTGTAATAAAATTGACAGCATCCTCACTAGCAGATGGTATCAACACGGATAGATGTACGCCAGTGAGCTGTCATGTCAAATAAAACAGCATTATTTAAGGCCTGGACCATATTTACTAACAAATAAAAGTTACTAAAAGTTAATTTACTAGATGTGCTAAAACAATGACATTAAAAGTCAATGCACATGCATAAGCCAAGAAAAACTAGGAAGCATTCTAATTATTCAGACAGATTGCGCCAACGAAGCAGAACCATAAGAAGCATGCAATCAATGGAACTTCTAACATTTGCAACAGTTCTAATTTCTAATAGCCCATACTCATATTACTATGGAGACAGCAAAAAAATCTAGACCTTGACCAGGATATGGGCCCGATACACATAACGTGCAACAGCACGAAGGCTCAGGCATACACAGCTACATATCCAAACTACAACACCCGGCAAAGCACTTGACGAAGCAAGAATATTAATGGGTTAGAATCCACAAAGGGACACAGTAAAAACAAAATCAACTGACCTGAGGGAACTGGTAGTTAATATCGTTTGCAAGTTTAAGTCCTTCAGCCCATACACTCTCAGTTGGGGTACCTAGTACACTGCATATTTTGTAGATCTCATCTGCTTCACTGCAGCATGAGGGTTGATACTTAGTCCACTACACAACACACACACACACACACACAGGCAAAATTTTGAACAAAAAGATTTTCAACACAGAAGATGTATCCAAATCAGGGATTAAAAGTTATATTGAAAACAGCGCAAACACATCTTAAAGTAATATGTTATACTAAAAGCATCTTTGATCGTAACCTTTTCACCTCCTCTACAGTGAAAAACAGCTTTAACGGCTTAACCAAAGTCATGATCTACTAGATCTAGTAACTATCCCAACAGACTTGTAAATTGTAACAAGAAATGAAAGGGATGAAAGAACAAGATATGCACCTTGAGCCTGGAAAAAGGGGACGGAGGGTAAACAGTTCAGCCATGATTGCACCCATTGCCCACATATCTGGTGTATGAAGGAAGAAAACCAATTACAAACTTAAAATTTAAAGGCATGATCATTAATACATTTCTTAACAAGGTTTATTTCCATCAACTCACCAACTGCAGAATCGTATAATGGAGACTGAAGCAAAACTTCAGGGGCCCGATACCTGACAAGTCATATTTAGGATTCAAACACACGGCATAAAAACAGAATTTTGCGGTCACTATAAGAAAGAATGAAAAAAAAATAGTGAAAAAGAGCTAAACCACTACGTCGTACCAGCGTGTTGAAACATATTCTGTATAAGGTGGCTGAGAGCTGATCTCACGAGCAAGACCAAAATCAGCAATTTTTATTAAATCTTTCGACACCAGCAAATTCTCTGTGAGAGAGAGAGAGAGAGAGAGAGAGAGAAAGAGCTGAAAAACGCATTCCTCAAAGCAAAAACCAAGGGCAGAAAAAGGCTTATACAATTGACGTGAACCATGCCTATGAATCATTCAGAAATATCTTTCTATTTTGCAAAAATTGAACGGATACAAAAAGGAAGAGTTGTAACTCTCAACAAGGTCTACTTTTCAAAGGTCATATCTACCAGCTAGACAAATCCTGGATCATGAATCATATGCAATCAGTAAGAATTACCTGGCTTAAGGTCACGATGAAAATATCCTCGCTGATGCATGTATGCAAGCCCCTGAAACACTTGAAAGCACCAATTTCTGACTTCAGCTTCTGAGAAAAGCTTTGCTCTGTCTTTAATAAGTTGATATAGGTTGCATTCCTGAAACAAGAAAGAAATGGCATTTCACACAACTAACAATGTAATTTAAGAGTGAGTTCATTGAAAGACGTGGTAAGTCCACAAACCATGTACTCGAACACAAAATACAGAATATCATTCTCTCTAATGACTTCCTTCAGCTTCACAATATTAGGATGGTTCATTTTCCGCAATGACTGAGAGAAAAAACATAAACATGTAATGTCAAAACAGAGAGAAACAGTAAAGCCAGAGTCTTCAAATTTAAACAGTAAAATGTTACCAAAAATGTTACCTTAACTTCTCTCAAATTTATACATTCCTCCCAAGAATAATATTTTCTCTTCATTTTCTTAATTGCAACCTGTAGAAATAAACAGAAGTTGTGGATGCTGCTCAAACTACTAGGATATTAATTCAAAAGAGCATACTGAAGCATTTCACTGAGTCATCTATAACGGCGACAGGAAATTATGTGAACTTACAACTTCACCACTCTGTTTATTTATAGCCCGCCAGACTGTTCCAAAAGTTCCATCACCAACTTCTTTGATTATCTTATACCTGTACCACCCAGAAGTGCCATGCTGAATCAACAAAAATCATGATAGAAATTTCACCAAACAAGATTAAACAAACCAACGCACCTCTCCATTCTTGTGATTCAAGAGCCCGTGATGCTTTATTTACTCAACAAAAAAATGCAGGTAGACGAAAACTAAAACAATTATCTTCAGTAGAAGACTTTAAAGCTGATCTAGCTGAATCCGCCATCAATTTTGTGTTGCACCATGCATGAGCACAGAACCAGCATGTTTCTGATGGACAGGCCGCACAGCCTTATTCATAAGATGTACCAAGACAAAAGCCCCGAGGTGACAGTAAGGCATATATAGGAGGACAAGAGAACTGCAAAGCATCTTGATGCCGGTCCAAATTTGATCAAGCCAGAATATGTTGCTCTAGCAAATATGCTGGATCCTTGATCAGAACAAAGTCACCTGGCACTATCACAAGCTTGATAAAAGCTACCTCATGTACATTACATAAACTCTCTCGCAAAAACTTCAGTTACTTTACTGATCAACTCATCTCTCTGACCAGCAGCCGTCGGAAGAGAAGACAGAAATACTTAGAACTACTAATATAAACTACTTAATAAAATATCATTCTCCGTTTGCAGATTTCGACCCTGTATTCAGAAAAAGAAAAATAATAACAAAGACAAAGGTTAGTGTCAGACTACAAAACTAATCGAACGAGAACAAACATATCGAGTACACAAGAAACAACAATAGGCGAAGCTATACCTAGAAGACAATTTCTCATCGGTCACAACTGGATATTGCACCAACAATGCACTACAAGCACGAAAGGTGTCAGAAAATGCTTCCAAATACAGCTGGCTTGGTAAGAAGCGAATATGCAGCTTACTCATAGATGTGCGCAAAAGATCTAACACCTATCTCAGAAAGAAATTGCGTTAGGCCTCCTGTATTGTTTATTCGAGAGAAAATGTCCACTAAGTGCAGTTGACGAACGAAACAAGAAGGAAATCTCCAAGTACAAAACGCCACCAGTCAAGCGCTTGCTGGAGAGGGAAAACCCGAAACTGGTAGCAATCTGACCAAAGGCACACTTGTTCCATGACTTAGTAAAGGAAAAAAAGTCCCCGAAAGCGAAGTCTGACGCAACCTGGCAAAGCAAGAAAATAGGCACCATAATGAACATGACATAAACAAGGTATTCTGTACGGATTAAGAATGACACGCTCAAACAATCACAAAAGCAAAACCAAATATACAAAAAGAATTGATATCGCTGAATTTCCAATGAGTGGCAAGAATGGATTTAAGTCGTTATTAACTCCCCCATTGCCACTTTTGAATACCACATGCGACAATCACCCTAGTGATCTTAATAAAGATTTCTACCATTACATAACAATCCAGTGACAATATCTCGTCAGAGATAGCCTGCATTTATTGCTTAAGTTCTTTTCTTATCATCCAAGGTTTGCTATATGTGTCTGAGACGGCAGTGCATCAGAACGTAGTAAAATCTCAATCATACATGAAAGGCTAAATCAAGATCCTATATGAAAAGAAAACTAGATCACAATGATATCTGCAATCCAAATAGTTAGATCCAACCAAAACTTTTCAGACACCACTATAGCAGTATATTTCTTCAAAAACTATTTCTTCAAGCCAAAATTTCAACACTACCTTACCTCATATCGTCAAACTTAAATTCTAGTTATGATGCATGGACACGGATAATGACACGGACACGGGAATTCTAAAAAAATGGGGACACGGACATAGCGGGGGACACGCCACGTGTATATTTATTTATATATTTTTTCCAAGTTTAAATGGCAAAATGTGGACAAAACGAAAAATTCATAGTTCCAATACCATTCAAACAAAACAAGATATCCATAAGTTCAAAACAACCCTATTGAGAAATTACAGTTTGACCCCCGAAATTTTTAAAAAAAATTACACTTTGACCCCCCACCGTGTCCCCAGCCGTGTCCCTCTCAAAAATTTAAATTAAATTATGGGACATACGTGTCCCCGCCGTGTCCCCATGTCCGACACTAGGATACGTCGACCTCTAGAGGTGTCGGTGCTTCATAGAATTCTAGGCATCAAGAAACCAGTTATTTGGGCAACATGATCCTACAATGATACAACAAAAAACAATGACTGCTTCCCAGAAAATCAAATTTTCTATACAATAAGTTCGGACTCTTTTCTTCAATCAAAAGAAGAGAACCTGCTGCAAGTTCCTTTTTTCCTTCTAATCTCCCCCTTCCCGGGCTTCCCCCTTGTGTGCATTTTGCTGGTGGTGGTGGTTGTTGGATTTTCTTCTCTTTTTGTTAGCCTGTGTATGTGTGTGGCCCCGTTTACAGCTACAGAATGTGAAGGCAACGTTAACTATATATTATATTAGCCTATGATGCACGGACACGAGAATTCAAAAAAATGGGGACACAGACACGGCAGGGGACACGCCACGTGTATATTTATTTATTTATACAAATAATTTTAGTTTGACACCCAGAATTTTTTTTGAAAAATTACAATTTGGCCTCCAAAATTTAAAAAAAAATTACAGTCCCCCCCCCCGCACCGTGTCCCCGTAAAAAATTTAAATTAAATTATGGGACACTGTGATACTTTGACTTCTAGAGGTGTCGGTGCTTCATAAATATTAGCCAAAAACTGTTACTTACATGATCCGCTATACAATATCAATTTGTAGGGACCACCGACGTTACCAACTTACCATCCCTTGCGATCAATGGAAGCTAATAAAATCTTTGAATAGAACCCTTCACGATCTTCTGATACTAAACGTACATAATACTCCATTGGGACTGAAGAGTTAGGAGGAGAATTCTAGGATCCAGAGGGAGAAGTTAGTTATTAACATGCTCGGATTACGTCAGGAGGGGAAAGGAGAGCTGTGGAGGGTTGGCAAGAAAGTACAATCATTCTAAGACCTGCTCTTTTTTCCTAGTATCCTACAAGAATTGGAAGGAAACCGAGGAGAAGTGACTTGCTTCTCATAAACACATTCATAGTTCCTACCATTATACCCTTCATTAATTCTTCTATATTTAACTATCGAATTGCACCTCCCTTCCCCACATGACTATTGACCAGCCAGATAAAGAAGAAGGAAAGGTAACTCTCCTTTCCCCTGTCCAACCGTAGAAGGGGAAGGATACTCCCTCTTTCCCTCCCTCTCATAACAGACACGAGGGACATAAAACACAGCAACCATTCATTGCCATGAGTCAACAGTATCAAATATACAAATCGTTTCTAAAATCAAAACTAAATATCCCTAAGTTCTAAAAAATTGATCTAGGCGGCCGACTAGTCGACACCTAGGCACTAGGCTGGGGTCCAAAACCTAGATAAAAATCAGCCTAGGCGCCAAGTAGACAGCCGCCTAGGGAGCTAGTTGGCCAACTAGTCGGCCTCTAGGCGCTAGTCGCCCCTCTTCCACCCAACTAGCGCCTAGCGACTTCTAGAACATTGAAATGTACAATTGTTGAAAAAAAGATAACGGCTTAATCAACCGCTTGAATCATGCATATTCAAAACAAAAAAAACTAGCACCATGAGGATTTATACCGAACCAAACCAACACTAATCACGTATCATAACCCAAGTGTCATATGAATAAAAAATAACGATAGATCAGATTACCAAAAATTCTGACCTAGAGTGTTCAAAACGACGTTAATGGATATACAAAAGACGAAACCCTATCGTTAATGGGAAATTCCATAACGCTAGATCTAATGAAACGAATCTGAAACCGGTTCGAAAATATTTCGAATAAATCTGTTTAGATCTGGTTCAAATCCAATACGTCGTGAATAAAGCACGAATACGTACAGAAAATTCACAAGAAGACACATACATAATATTCAGAGCGAGAGAGAGGGAGGGAGAGAAGGTTACCTGTGGTGCAAACGGCATAACCTAAAGTCGCCACGGACGGCGGGCAGCTCCGCTCTATTTCTATCTCTCTCTCTCTCCCCTCTATTTCTCTCTCTACAACGCTCCCCACCCACCAAATATCTGTATTCGCTTAGCGGGCAAGAAAATCTTTCTTTATATAACCCAAGGCTTTGATTAAGTAATCGTCATGAAGGGCGTAATACCATATTTTGATCGACTTTTAAGCAGGTCATTTTTCTCGCATTCTTCGTTTGGTAAAATACTCCTACTGTTTATCATTTCACAGAAACGATTTTGACCATTGTCATTAGCGTGTAGTTCGATAATATAGCGAAAATGAACCTTAAATAAATGTTTGCTTTATTTACAAATCTCACGGTGGTCAAATATTTTACGGCTCGAGGTTATTAGAGAATTTTATCGTCAATTTCAAGACCCAAATTTAATTAAGGCACTTGTAAGCTGGTTCGTACATTCGATACCGGAAAAAAAAAACTTAATGCGAAACCGAGGAATGATTTTCGCAATGTAGGGAGTTGAGTTTTGTTCACCTTCCACTTAAGAGGGTGAATATTACCCTCATTCTTATTGGTTGAAATGGGGTGGACCCCACCACAAAGTGATGTCATGTTTACCAAAAAGTGTATTGCATGGTAAGCATGACATCACTTTGTGGTGGGATCCACACCATTTCAACCAATAAGAGATAGGGTAATGTTCACCCTCTTTTCTTTTAAGGAGGGTGAACAAAATTGCACTCCAATGTAGGACGGAGTGAACGAATATAGTACTGTTATATGGAATGTGAGGAGGGCTACGATCCTGTACATCCGTAGTTTAGTAGTATAAGCTACGAAACGTTTTGAATCTGGATGGTGGGTGGGACATCCCTAGTCACTGCAACTTGATGGGTGGACCCAAGATGATTTTAGCAGATCTGGAATTCTCTCGTTTCTCAATTTGTTTTTGGTTCATTTAATGGAAAAAATATATACTATACTCCATAAAGATGCCGGGGTTGTTTTTAAATCAATTCTCTCGTTTTCCCATGGAACTTTGCGTTGAAATTAAGCTTGTTTAATGAATAAATTCTCAAATTGAATAAATAAATACAAATGCATGAAAAATCTTGCAATCTAGAGATCGAGAAGATGCAAATAAAATATACGAGTATGTTTTAATTTCAATTTGTTCGGATCAAGTTGGCTTGTTATGTGAGCTCAAAAGGTCTTAAAGCCTTGTTTCACTAAAGGAAATAAGTAATTATTTTTTAAAATTAAAGTTGATGTGAACAATAAGAACATTAACGGAACGGGACCTAAAAGATTAAAAAAAAAAGTCCAAAAGATTTACTTCTCTATTTCTTTTATCAACAATCAAGCAATTTGTTTCACTATTCGAAGGTAAAAGATTTCATCACAACATACAGAAATGAACCAAAACTATCAAATCGAA
>JAOTQK010000022.1:13087863-13101756 GCA_025642025.1 Rhododendron ferrugineum
AAAAGTAAAAAATTATGATTTTTACACAAGTATTTTGGGAAATATCCAAGAAAATGTCCAAAAATTGACTTTTTGAGCATTTCTTTGGATATTTTCCAAAATATTTGTGTAAAAGTCATAATTTTTTACTTTCTTGATTCTTCTCATCCTTATCACATAAAAAGTTTGGCGTAAAACTAACAAATGCCAAAAAAATTGAACAAGTTTGAACCAAAAAATTATTCTGCCTAAGTTAATCACTAGCATAAATAGTTATTAAGGGTGTGCCAGAAAATGGTCAAAATTGCACAAATGGATATTTCTGCTTTCGTTTCTTGTTTGCAGTGGATAACTTTAGCCCGGTCGAATGGAGTTGAGACCAAATTTGAGCTACACCATTTTGAAGGGGTTATACCACAAACACTTTACTATAATTAAAAGAAAATCACTAATACCAATGGGATTAAATTAATTCATTATTTGTTTTGATTCAATATTTAATATGTTTATCAAATATCTTTCCCGCTTAAAAAATTGTAACATATCAAACAACACCTTAGTGTTACTTCTTAAGTAAATCTCATATTTGAAAACCGATTATATGCTATTAACTCTTGTTGAGTCATACGCCCGCTAAAGAACAATGAAATTGGTCTTTAAAAAGAAATGAAAAGCGCGTAAGTTAATCGGAACGCTTTTCTTTTCTTTCTTTTTATTAAAAAATAACACTAGTGAAGTTTGACAATTGATACATTACCTATTTTGTCCGCAATACATCCAACGTGTTCCTTTCCCTAAAAATATCTTCCCCAGGTCCGTCTCTTCCCTACCTTGAAAAGTCCAATGAACAAAAACTAAAAGCCCACCCCTACAACTTCCGATCACCGGATGACACCTCCGGTGGCCGGAATCTCTCGAAACAGATCCCAACCCTACCCTTAATCCTCGATCAAACAAACAGCCAATGGATTCCGCCGAGACCACCGAGGAGGAGGAGAACAAGGATCATCGCAACTCGTGGTTGCGTCGCTCGCTTTCCCTTGTCTTCTCTCTCATAGCCTTCTTGTCGTTCTCGTTTGTTCTAGGGTTTGTAGCTGTTTTCGTCGGGAGCACAGCTATTTCCAACCCGATCTCTGTTCCCTCCCAATGCAAGATAGTATCCAGCAGTAAGTTGTTTTTAACTCTCTCTTTATCCCTAAAATTTCAGTAGAAATCCTTAAGGGTCTGTTTGGTTGGTTGTAAGATGGAAAAATGAAATGTAACGATGACACTGTTATTAGTGAAAAAACTTCCACCTGACTGAGCGAAAGTTGAGTCCTTCTATCCACTTGCTTTTCATTTTCTTCAAATATTACAGGTTTTTTAGTGTACTGGTGGGAAGCTCTGTATGGACTGGCCCCAAAGGAGTTGTATAAATGTGTAGTTATGCATACTTGTTTGCTGATGCACCCCCCCAAAAGGTGGGGGGGGGGGGGGGGGTGGTTTGAATACTCGTGATCCCTGCGGGACAGCTTAGTAACTCATGGCCTCACTTGTGACCACCACAGGAATTGTGGTTGAGGATAGAGTTGAAGGTTTGTCGAGACTATCGCCTCGCAAGGGGATGTGCAGTTTGATCTGCTGTCTTACAGAGAGAAAAGACTTCAATGGAGAATAGAACCTGGCATTAGACTCGATGTCAGAACGTATCAACTGCTGCAACTCCCTAACGCAATATCTCCAAGGTTTATCATTAGTGTATTGTACCGCGACGTCTGATTCTGAGTCTAGTTGGTAGTTGAGGTCTTTAGGAATATAATGATGGCGGCAAAGAGGGTCGAGATAACTATTCCTGAGCATGAGACACTGTGTAAGGGTGAGCTGGTCCACTGGATCAGCCCTCCTATAAAAGGAGGTTTCTTCCTCCCTGCAAGCACGCAATGTAACCAACAACCTTCTTCCTTCAACTGGCTTCACGAAACATGTCCAACTGGAATCTTTCAGTGTTGCATTTTACTGGTAGCAGCCAAATTATTGGTGGAAAAAAATGTAAGAAATAGCGTAAGATGGGTGGACTAAGCCAGTACTACCTGAAAATCATCAATACATGACATAAAGAGAACTATACCAATTTCCTACTGGAACGAGACACACTAGACCGTTCCAGCATAGGGCAAAGTGGTATTAACGACTATCTACATGCTCTTTTCTCTTCTTTTTCCCCCCTTATTTTGTGTGAGTTATATGGCATGTCGAACATTGCATCACCATTTCCTTTGCTCAGTTCCATGTATTAGTCCTGTGAGGTGGCGCTGGCTACTCAGGCATAGTTATGTGTCATGGTTGGTCCTTTTATCAAGTCACGATGGAAGAGGCCTATGTCTGAATTGCCTTTTCCTCAACCTATGTGCTAAGGGGCCAGCTTCAAGAGACAACATTTGGTACTCTCACTAAGACGTATTTGATTTTCTCATTCCGGTTGAGTGGTCTCTATCTGAGTGCTCCTCCCTTGTTGGTAACCATTCACATGGCTTTGTATATGGTTCGTTTCAATGGTCCTCTAAATGAGCTTGTCCCTCTTATGTCTTCTAGTGCATTATCCCATGGTGATGTACCCTTGACGCTTGTGGTTAGGTGGGACTCATGGTCAGGCTCAACCATGTCTAGTGACCAACTTCCTCTATTCCAAACAAAATAATCATCTCAATACTCTTATCATGAAGACTTTTGCTCATCACGTAACAAAAAAACTTTGAGTCATGCAATAAAGAACAAGAAAGAGATGCACAAATTATCCATTTCAATAATTTTTAAGTTGTGAGTACAATCCTCTGTGGTTTTACTCCGTTACAGTTGGTGAACCTCTGATTCAATCTCTTAGTATTGTATTAATCCAACATCTGTTGAAGCTTGTGTTGAGTTGAACCGCTTGATGATTTATTGTGTCAAGAAGATTGTAGGAAATGAGTATAGTGAAGGGCCCTTGACGATAGAGATTAAACTTTAAAGCTATGTGAGTTTTGAGATGTAGAGTGCTTGATGTAAAACTTGTAGAAGAATCGGCATGTGTATAAGCCTTGTAGAATGTTTGAACTCTTGAAGGTGCTTGAGAGCTCTTGCAAGAATGGTAGCCAAAAGGTCTCTTTTCTTCATGAATAAGAGTCTCTATTTATAGGCTCAAGGAGATGGATGGTAATTTTGGTAACCCCTTCAATCAGTATCCTGATTGGTTTGAAAAGAGTTAATTTCCAAACAAGAAGATATTTGTCTCTTATTTTATGGAAATCTCTTTAAATCAAAGAGCATACTTTGACTTAGGGTAGAAAATTGAGGGGGGGCCGCACCTTTGGGCTAGCCCGATGGCCTTACCCATTTGGCCAACTAATAAGTCACCCTATTTTGGTGAGCCCATTTTTGATTTGTAGGCTTTGAGGAATTTTGAGTATAATCAATCAAGATCATTTTATTTGTCTCAACAATCGAATGGCAAAAAAGCCATCTAAAACTTTAGCGCCAAAAGTCTGCCCCAAAATCTCTATTATTGTCCTTCTTTCTTGGACTCCTCTCAAGGCTGCCTCTTATTTCAGCCCTCCTTTGGCCAACGGCTCCGTAGTGCTTGCCATACTCCCTAGAAGGCTTCCCCAGCCCTTTGAGTCCCAATCAGACACATCGTGTCTTTGCCGTTATTCTATCGTATCTATCCTTTTTTTCTTTCCTTTTTTTCCCCAAGAATGGTTTTTCTTTTTTGTGTCGGATCTATACCTGTGATTAATTTGCTTAAGTTATGTCGTCCTCGGCCTTCACTGCTCTCCACTCTAGGCACCATTAGTTTCTAATTCAAAACACTGAATTTTATCATTTGCCCATTATGGGATACGAGTTTTGGATTTTGTGCCCAAATGATAGTGTGCCAAAAAGTTTTGAATTATTTTGTCTCCGCCGCTATGAGTGGATTTAAGTTATGAAGTGATGGAAGCTTCTTATGGTCTCCCCCACCTGCAATCTTATATTGGCTGCTGGTTTGAAATATTAGTTATGTGTCCTTAATTATTTCTTTATCTGAACTAACAATTTGCAAGGGCAGAATATTATGGAAGAAGCATATCTGATCAGTTATCAATCTGATGCAGCTGTTGGCCCTCATTTTTGCACAATGAAAAATGTTTTCGAAAATTACTGATTTTACATGCATGGAAATGGATGAACAGTATCATCAGTTGGATTATCTGACATCTACCATACCTGAAAAAAGATCTCTTTCTCAAAGTTAAATCGAATGGCATGTTTACTGGGTTATGTTCTACATCTGTACTGACATCTCAGGAGCTGTCTTCTTTAATTAGTATGAGCCCAGAGCCCTATGGTAATGCGAAAGTTTCATATAGATTCATTTTCTTTGGTTGAATGTAATCCCCCGGAACAAGACTTTATGCTTCTGCCTATTATTCTCCCCCTTCCCCTTTTCTGTTTTCTTTTTTGGTCTAATAATGCATGAATCATGTTGTAGGTTTGGTTTGTTTTTATGCCCTTAACTTTATATAAGAGCTGGAATTCTTGGTTTAAAGAACATATCCTATAGGAGAATGATTGAAGTCAGCAGTCGCAGAAAAGAATGTTGAACTGGGGTAATTTAACAGATATAGATGGCTTATGGCTGTTACATATGTATTTTGACTGGGTGTGCCTTTATTTGTTGCTTTATTCCAAAAATTGGCTTCAAATTTCATGCATTATTTACGCAATCTTCTTTTTTTGTTTTTGTTTTCCCTTCAGGTGTGGATCTTAGGTCATCTAAGGTGTGTGAACTTGGGCTGCTCAATTATAAAGCAAAGCATGTGTTATACCCTTTTGAACGGAAGAAATTTCGCTGTCATCATGATTACTATTGGGCTTCTATATTCAAGGTGAATAGCCATCTGATTGATGTATAATACTATATTCATTTTGTGAGTCCTTTACTCCTTTATGACAAATATTTAGTTATCTCTGAAGTTCCAATTCAGCAATACTTCAACTTAATTTGGTATACTGGTCATGATGCTATTTTGTTTTCAGTTATTGTTATTGTTTGTTTGTTTGTTTTTCATGTGTTTTAAGATTTCTGAGTATCAGTTACACCTTGTTTACAAATTCTATTTTTTATTGGCTTTCTGGAATGTATTTCCTTGTAAGGAAAAAATTCTATACTATGTGAGTTTTTTGCCTTATTAAAATTTCGAATCAGCCTCAAAAGGCTTAGTGCAAGGAACTTGGGTAGCTGAGTGGAGAGGGTATTCCTCTCATGTGGAGCATGTTTTGGTGGGAGACAATCCCTATAGTGGAATAAAATGTCTGTATCCTTTTGTTTTGCTTCTGAATCAGGTATCATAATTACAGGTCGAATACAAAGATCGTTCTGGCGAGACACGGGTTTCACTTGCAGAAGCTCCAAATGAGGCCCTTCCCCTTGACTGCAGGCCTAACTTCGGTGTTGCATGGTTAACAAAAGATAAATTCAAGGTAGGTGTTGCTAACCACATGGTTGCTAACATTTCGTGGCGCAGAAACAAACAACTATATTGATTTAAGGCTTGACCATGGGCCTTGATATTATTGTGTGTCAGTCATCGATTCTGTCAGATTTACGAAATGATTGTGGTCAAACCATTCCTGATCACTCTTTTTCAGTTTGATACAATGATGTAGTTCTGACATCCTTGGTGGTGTTTCTTAGGTGAATGAAACTTATGACTGCTGGTACACATTTGGCCTTTCCAAAGTGTACATCTATCATAATAGTTTCTTCAATTGCCATGCAAAAAATCCTTCTACGGTTGAGATGCTCAGACGGTTCTTTATCCTGTGAGTAGAATGAAGTCTTTCCTATTGTTTATCATTTTCTTACATTTGTTTATTAATTTACCAACGTCGTTCCCTTCTATCATTTTCTTACATTTGTTTATTAATTTACCAAGGTTGTTCCCTTCTGTGCACGGGATAACAATAACATATATCTACTGTTGTGAAATAATGAAGTATGAGTAAAATTAACTCAAATTAGTTAAAATTTTGAAATATATGAACAAAGAAAACAAACAAGGACCAAAAGCTGTGATTTTGATTTATCTTCAACACATAATAAAGCCCAACTCCCCAGAACCGTCTCTCTGAAAATCCCCACCTCCTAGAATTTGTTTTTATTTTTTAACTAGGAGAGAAACACGGGAAGGAATTTAGATTGGGAGATTGGAGGAGCAATACACTTGTGTATTGTATTGATAGATAGATAGATTTCCATGTCACATCCCTTATTTACACGATCGATTCATATGGAAGCCTTTGCTGATGAAACGGAGGCCAAAATCATGCAATAGTTGCAATTGTCTCTTTTGTTCCTTGACATCCTTGTTCATGACAGGTTCTTCGAGTGAGCTTCAAAAGGATTATGAACAGATGGTAAATTTGGCTTAGGTAATACGTCAAAGATGCAAACGAAATTCTTCAAACAGCGGACATCCACATCTCTCTGAAAGAGGAAGGGAAAAAAAGATAGCAAGTTCTGTGCACAAGCCTTTGACGATCTAATTTCAAGGAACTTTTGATTCTTAATGGTATTTGCCTTTCTCGGTGAGAACTCTGGGTTTTACCTATGTCTAGCACCACACAGGATGGACTCCAATGGAGATCTAAGTCTGATCACATCACCTCCTGTCCAAAGAAATCTGCCCATCTTTTCTCTGAACCTTTTCCCTAACCCTGCCCCTTAGGAAACATGAAAGTCCAACCCAACATTTGAGAGCACCATTTGCATACCTGTGCCCTCCTCTGCAAGCATATCTCCGTCGCCCTTTACCTTACAATTGATTTAGGTTCCTAAACTGACAGATAAACAACTCTTTTTTCAGCGAAGTCAATTAGACTGGTTTTACTAAATGATTCTTTAACTCACCCACCCATCTCAGGTCCTGATAAATTACGTTTTAGTCCATCTGTCAGCCACCAAAGCTGGAACAGTGGAGCCGGATAAGCAGCCAAGCTAGCTAGGGTACATCTTGCTTTGTGATAATTCACTAATGAAAGACGATAAAGCATTTTAAATTGAGTTTAGAAACTATGGCTAGGGAAAAATAAGTCAAATTACTTATTTTCCTCCCCAAGCAAACAGCAAATAATCATATGGACCAACTGTGGTGCATATGTTGCTCATCTGGATACATATGCCATCCTGTCCTGTTCTCTTAATTGGGAAGGAAATAGTTGTTGATCTCGAATCTGGTTATAAGAAACTATTCTTATAATGGTTATAGGGCATCATTGACTATTGATCAAGGAGAATGTGTTCCCATACAACTGCGCATGGCGGTGTTTTCTCTTCTTGTATGTGCCCTACTTTTTCTAAGAAGTTAATTGTAGGTAATAATATTGGCTTTTATGTTTGACAGGTCTCCTAGGATATTAGAATCCTGGTTTGCCAGCAGGAGGTCTTGGTTCAAAAAGTGGGAAGCAATAGCTGGTGCTGTAGCTGGTTTTTCAACTTCCTTGATCTCCTTAAGCTTGATTAGAGTTCTCCAACATCTGAAGTCTTGTTTGCCTCAAATCTTTGGAGTCAGGATGCTGACCCGCTTGAAGCAGGTGTCTTTGTTTGTGGCGTACTTCTCATTTGTGGGTTGGTTGGCGATCCAGTATGGGAAAAAGCTCGGCCTTCCAGAGATTTTCAGAGTACCCTAATACAAGGTAGCACTCGTTGTAACTTTATTTGGCAAAGAGTGTTTCTGGGTAGGTGTTCCGTTGTACTTTATCATACATAGTCAAGTGTGAAAACTGTTTATGTATTGGGAACTTATGAAGTAGAATCCTGGGAGATTGGTGAAGTGCCCAGGGAAGTGCAGAGATTTGTAAGCTTAGGAAGGCAAGCTGAGCTGGTCATGAAGTCAGCAACTTTGTTGTACATGTGAAACAGAATAATGGGGAAGACCTATTTTTGGCTCTCTTAGCCTCGACAAAAGAGGGTGTAGTTGTCCAAGATTTTTATGGGATTGCATCCCCGGATGACTTATGGTGTCTAAGTAAACAGCCTTCCCTAAGCTTTTTTTTTTTTTTTTTTTTTTATCATGCCTTCCCTAAAGCTTGAAGCAAGAATAAATGAAGCTTTCATTCGACATCGTGATGGAGGACATAGCTTACGATCATCGGCTTTGATCATGCCACTAGGCATTTGATTAAGACATTGCACAATGATCCAAACACTTTGTTGCATCTCTTCGATACGAATACAGTAACGATCTTAGCGATCTCCTCTGGTACCCAAACAAGTTTTCATGCTGTCATTTTACAGCCAGAACTTTACACTGGAACATGAATGAAAGGTGAAATTCCTATTTTCAAATGTTTTAGTTAAAGTTCAATTCAACAGAACTCTGACAATAATCGGCAACACAGGTTCACGTCCTGTTTACCTTGATGTCTCCATACCTGTGTTTGGTAAACTCTAATTCTCAGTGCTGATTAATCTATTCTTGACCCTTTCAACTCCATTGATTCTGCGAATTTGGTATTTGTTTCATTTCGGCAAGCTTTTATTAGCATGGATGGCGTTGAATGCTTAATGTTTCTTCGAATAATAAAACTGCAGTAGAAACACAATAAATGAACGAAGTTTGCGCAAAATTATACCAGGAGGACGTTGGGTAGCTTAACCTGACACAGTATTATCAATTCATTCCATGCAAGATATGTTCGTTACATACGTAGTCATATGCAATTAATCATATTCATCATAGAAAGTAAATTTTACTAGTGCATGCCCGTGCCTGCTCGAACATTGGCATTCAAGAAATGTCATGGCTCGAAATCCACTTTTTAGCAAGTTTCAATTGTCTGTATTTAAAGGCACTATGCAATATAATCAAGATCAATTTAAAATAAATTATCCATTGTTACTATTGATGTTGAGAGGAGAGTAAACAAAAGGTAGTTTTATACTTTTATACTCCGTATTTCTTTATTCTATCTATGCATTCTTACAAACACCTTGAATGTAATACAAAATTCCTAGAATTCCGAATGCCTAAAAAATTTTCAAACCCGAAAAAAAGAAACAATTACCTATGGGGTATAAAAAAAAAAAAAGAGAGAGAGACTAAGTTCAAACAACCCCCCTCCTAATTTGTCTTTTTTTTTTGGGCTTAAAAGTGGTTATTTTTCAAAATATTTGAGTAAAAGTAAATTTTTAAAACGTTTTCGATTCGTCTCGTCTTGACGAATCAACAATCCTAAAAAAATTTGGCGTAAAACTAACGAACACTAAAAAAATTCAAATAAGGACAAAACTAAAAGTTTTAGAAAAGAAAGTTAAGTGGAATGGGCAGACAGTTAAGAATCTATTGTCAAGAATGATTGGAATTTGCTATCAGAAGTAGAGGTGAGCAAAAAATCCGTCAAATCGCGAATCCAGTCCAGGCCAATCCAAATCGAAAGGTTTGCTTCGGTTTTTTAGTAGTATGGTTTGGTCATGATTTAAAAAAATTAGAAACCGTGTTATATGGTTTGGTTTGTGGATTCACCTTCACGGTTATGGTTTGAAACAGATCCGAACTCTGTGTGTGTGTGTGTATATATATATATAATTTAATTATGATTCACCAAATAAATATGGTTGCCTTAATTAACTACTTTCCTAATTTATTGATCCTATTGAATCCGTCGCAATATTTAGTTTTCATTCCCTGCTAAGATAATTTAGACTAAACTTCTATACATCACAAGTCACAACCCATTTCTAATTTTCTATGATTATTAATTTATTATACACAAAAGCACATGGGATCAACAGATTAGTCAACTTTCACGGCCCAATTCCTAAATGTCTATACATGAAAACTAATTTCTCTAAATTTCTATATTTTGTGAGCTTAATTAGTTCACACCAAACCGTGGTTTAAAATCGAAACCGAACTGTATTTTAATAGCTTGGATTGGTTTGATTCTATGTCTTTTGTGATTTGGTTTGGTTCTCAAAATCCATAATCCGTAGGTATTAGTTTGGTTCTTGGTTTACTATAAAACCGAACCAATTCAAACCATGATCACCCCTAATCAAAAGCTTTAATTAGATGATTCTAATTTAATGCAAAAAAGTAGAAGCCGTAGTCTCATAGCAACAACCGCCATATATAATAACCTAAAAGAAAAGAAGGGGTGTTTTCCACAGAAAGTGCAAAACCAAATGGCTAGAGTTGCGGGCGTGCCAAAACTGGATTGCAGTCCAACTACTTTTCTAATTTATTGATCCTATTGAATCCACCGCAATATTTAGTTTTCATTCCCTGCTAAGATAATTTAGACTAAACTTCTATACATCACAAGTCACAACCCATTTCTAATTTTCTATAATTACTAATTTATTATAAACAAAAGCACAATGGATCACCAGATTAGTCAACTTTCACGGCCCAATTCCTAAATGTCTATACATGAAAACCAATTTCTCTAAATTTCTGTATTTTGTGAGCTTAGTTCACACCAAACCGTGGTTTAAAACCGAAATCAAACTGTATTTTAATGGCTTGGATTGGTTTGGTTCTATGTCTTTTGTGATTTGGTTTGGTTCTCCAAATCTATAATCTGTAGGTATTGGTTTGGTTCTTGGTTTACTATAAAACCGAACCAATTCAAACCATGATCACCCCCTAATTAGAAGCTTTAATTAGATGATTCTAATTTAATGCAAAAAAGTAGAAGCCATAGTCTCAGAGCAACAACAGCCATATATAATACTCCCTCCGTCCCAAAATGGATGTCATTTTTTACGCTTTTTGCTGTCCTAAAAATGGATGTCCATTTTGAAAAGTAAAAGCATGAAAACACTTGATCTTCCCATTTTGCCCTTGTCTTAAACTATTCAAATTACTTTAACAAAAGGCCAAAAAGATACTCCATCCGTCCCTTATTTAGAATCCAGTGTTCTATTTTGGGCTGTCTCTTAATAAGTATCTATTTTGTAAAGTTAGGAGGGTAAAAGTTGGTGTATTGTCTATTTTGTTCCTAAAAGTATATTTTATTTTGAAAAGTTAGTTAGTAAAAGTGTAATGATGATGGGTAAGTAGGAAAAATGAAGGAAAAAGTTGATGTGAAAGATATAATGATGATGTCTTTTTAATAAGTTGGAGTTACGAAGCAGGACACTTAAAAAAGGACGGAGGGAGTACTTCAGTTCACTTTTCCGCCAAGATTTTCTTACTCCTGGGATTCCGTGAGTTTAGTACTCAGTTTGGTTGCCAACTGTGAGTTGTTTTCAAAATGAAAGGGTATTTTTGGAAAGTTTTATTAGAAATGGTGTAATCATTGTGTCTGGATAAATTTTGAGTTTCCCCAAAATTGCCATCCAATATGGGAAGGAGGGACTAACCTAAAAGAAAAGAAGAGGTGTTTTCCAAAAAAAGTGCAAAACCAAATGGCTAGAGTTGCGGGCGTGTCAGGACTGGATTGCAGTCCAACTACTTTCCTAATTTATTGATCCTATTGAATCCGCCGCAATATTTAGTTTTCATTCCCTGCTAAGATAATTTAGACTAAACTTCTATACATCACAAGTCACAACCCATTTCTAATTTTCTATAATTACTAATTTATTATAAACAAAAGCACAATGGATCACCAGATTAGTCAACTTTCACGGCCCAATTCCTAAATGTCTATACATGAAAACCAATTTCTCTAAATTTCTGTATTTTGTGAGCTTAGTTCACACCAAACCGTGGTTTAAAACCGAAACCTAACTGTATTTTAATGGCTTGGATTGGTTTGGTTCTATGTCTTTTGTGAATTGGTTTGGTTCTATGTCTTTTGTGATTTGGTTTGGTTCTCCAAATCTATAATCCGTAGGTATTGGTTTGGTTCTTGGTTTACTATAAAACCGAACCAATCCAAACCATGATCACCCCCTAATCAGAAGCTTTAATTAGATGATTCCAATTTAATGTAAAAAAGTAGAAGCCATAGTCTCATAGCAACAACCGCCATATATAATAACCTAAAAGAAAAGAAGGAGTGTTTTCCACAAAAAGTGCAAAACCAAATGGCTAGAGTTGCAGGCGTGCCAGGACTGGATTGCAGTCCAAATTCGTATCAAGGCTTGGATGCCTCAAATCTGACTTCGTATTGAGTGGATTGTGTACGACCTAAGGGGTGAGGCCGTATGTGGTTCGTAGTTTGCCTTGTCGGGATAAGGACTTAGAATTTTCTAACCGTTGTTAAAAAATAGGAAAAAGAAAAGGAAAGGATTGAAAGATAAAGATAAAACAAACTTTATTAAACGGCTTAACAAAGTTTGGGTACAAGGAAATCAAAGACAAGATCTAGACTGGGTTAGATTGAACGGGAAAGTAAAATACTTTGCAGGAAAGTAAATGAAAGATAAATGTGGTAAGCGCTGGGCTTGATGGTGCTGAGACCTTTGCCAAGACCTTCAATTCTAGTATTTATAGTCAGAAGTTTCAGGTCTTGAGCTGCTTCAGAATGCTCCAATGGGAAGTTGCCACCTGTCCAAGCCTTGCTCTCCACTCCAAGAAAACGGCTGCAGGTTTGAAAAGCTTCCTTTTTGCCTAAAAACCAGTTAAAGCAAAAGGAATTTGCAGCAACACAGCATCCCTAGGCCCTTTGAGCTGCTTGTGAGAAGTTTGTGTGCATGGATGCTTGTAAAAAGGGATATTTGGGCCCACCAAGGCCAAAAACACAGGCCTGGTTGAACGCTTGTGACCAGCTTGTTTAGGCAGCTTGTATGCATGCCACACGTTCTTGGCCTTGCTTCATCTTGAAGAAAGGCCTTAAGCTGCTTATAACCATGACTAAACAGCTTATACAGACCCGATTGAGCTGTTTGGGCCACATGGGCTGCATGAATGCCATGTATCCTTGCTTCATGATGAAGGAAAATGGCTGCAGGCCTTTGAGCTGCTTGTGAGCAGCTTGCTAGGGAGAACCTTCTAGGCCCACAAGCAGCTTGTGGTCTTCTTGACTTCTTCACTTTCAGGCCTGAATAAATCTGAAAAAACTAGCCCAAACCTCAAAAACGAATCTTGGCCTTATTGGGCTAAATAGGCCTGAAAAACTAATCCGAGATTTGATTAGTTGGGCCAAGGCCTGAACCTAATTTGGACTTTAACTCAATTTGGGCCGAACAAGGCTAAGAATAGGCCCACTATATATTCGACCAAAGGCCTAAATCAATCGAGGCCTAAAATGTTAATTTGGGCCATTAATCTATTAACAAATTTCTTTTTAAAATTTGGCTAAAAATGGGTGTAAATAAGGGGGCAATGAACAGATGAATGCTACCTGTTATCAACTCCCTCCAGTGTCGATTGGTAAAGCTTCTAGCGTCGGGCGGTTGAAATTGGCGACAAAGGAGGAGGGTTACTGAGAGGAGAGGCAACAGATGAATCTGATGAGAGGATGAAGGAATAAACGCAGAGAAAGAGAGAAAGAGAGGAAATTATGGACGTACTAGACAAACTTATATTATCTGCAAGATTGTAAATGCATAGTCAAACTCATTTCTTTATTTTGGATCACAATGCTTTGACATTATTTCAATGTTCTAACATCCTGCAGCTAAACATCCATCGATTGTTCGGTTCAATCGCCTATGTTCGTACCATCTCTTTCAGTTATTTTTACTAACAAGTTCTAATCATTTTTTTGGGTATGACATTCAATGGATAAGGAAGGAGGAGAGGACATCGGATAGAGTGGGCTAAAGTTTCACGAATATCAAAATAATTACACATTGATACCTGTGTGCCGCGGTAGTGAGTTTGATAAGCACTAAAGGAGGACTAGTGCCGCTGGGGAGGTTGCTTCGCCTCAACCTAGCCTTCCTATAAGGTTGAATTACCCCGAGCGTAGGGCTAAGTCGCTGTCAGCATAATATCCGGAAGTCCGGAATCGTTCCCACAG
>JAOTQK010000022.1:13127516-13143319 GCA_025642025.1 Rhododendron ferrugineum
GAGTTGAAGTAGGTAGAATTTCTTGGTTGGATCATGTGCTTGTGCAATAGCCTGAATGCCAAGTTCTTCTAGTGGGGAAGGTATGGGCAACAGTGCAACTCGTGTCATTTTCACGTGATGTCGCTTACTAATAGAGAGCTTCAAGTGAGGCGAGTTGGACCACTTGCATGGTGAGGTTAGGATAAGTAAATCCACCCAGCAAAATTTGGAGTTTTTTATTGGTTGGTGACACCATTTAGGATGGTGTTGGTAGTCACATATGTATTCTCCTTTATGTAATATCTCTATTTTGATTCCTACTTCACATTTGATATAGAAGTAGCAGCAGCGGCCGATTATATGGTTTGGTTTGTATTCAATTGAGCATGCGACTTGCTGTTAGGTAGAGCTTACTACATGGTGTGCATCATTGTTTTTGGTTTTTTGATGTTTGCATGGTGGCCAATCAAAAGTTTCATTTCGGTATTACTTTTTGAAATTACAAACATCAAGGGGGTGGTTTGTTGGCATGTTGCGTTCATTGGCTGATTATCCTAATGAAATGTTGAAGTGTTTCTTGAGATTTGGCATCAAATTCAGTGTCCAGTTGAAAGCCAAAAGATGGTTGAGCCCCGCAGCATTATCTTGTGGAATGAACGTACTGGAATGTACTTGAAGGTTTGTGTTATCTTCATGTATAACTTTAGATGTTATTTACTACTATTTATTTTCATTCTATCATATGTCTTTTATTCAGGTAACTATCCACGCAATGCTGCTATGTCCCTATTTTGCAAGTATCTTTCATTGTGTGTCAGCAATCATATGCAAATGGCCATTGGCTTTGAAGTGCTGCAGATGATGGGAATTTATCATCTCTTCAATGATTGACATTGAGGTTATGGAAGCTTCTAGTTGTGCGTGATAGGCTGATTACTAATCACGAAAACTGAGCACTTTCATATGGCAAAATTACAGAATAATACGTTATGGAGGCTTCAGTTCTTGATTACGATCTGTTCTTTATGGTACTAATACATTTCTAGTGGTACTAATTGTATAAAACATAAATTATTAAACAAGTTCTGTTTTTTTGGAACTGATGATGACGAGAAGAAACTGCGCCATCACCACCACCACCAGGTCCAGCACTATGACGACTAGATGGAAATGCTGAAAGCCTTCCGATGGCATTCGTGCCATAATAGGCTACTACTAAATAAAGAGAAGGCTGTGTTTTCCTGTTTTCTGGCACTACTATTTTGACTGGTTTTGAAGTGATATATACTTGAAACAAGTTATGTGTTCAAAGTACAAATTGGATTTGAAGAATATCGGTGTCTGCGACGGAAATGGGCTCTAGTTTGATGCAGATCTTAATTTTTTCACTCATTGAGAGCATCTCCAAAAGTGCACAATTTTACTTTGTCTAGTCATCAAAATTTTTTACTACCCAACAACCTAGGCAATTAACTACTCAAATCTCAACTCCTTTTGAGTAAAAATAAAAAACAGTCAGTGGCATCTTGAACGGAAAACTCGCCGGAATCAAACAACTAAATCATAGACCACCAACAAAATCACAAATACATCTCTCTCACACACACACAAAGCCACAAACCAAGCAAGGAGAGAACCCTCTGGAATTTGGCAAAGGGAAAATTTGTACCAGATTGTAGAAGAAGAAGGGAAGAGAGAGAGAGAGGGGTAACCTTTCTTACCTTTGCCCGAGTCAAATGCCGCTGACGACGCAACAACGTCAAATCTGGAGGTTGTGAAGGCAAGGGAGAAGAGAGAGAGGAAAAATCGCTGGGGACGAGTGCTACAGTAGCACGCCAGGACCGACGAGCTACTGTAGCAGAGGGTATGTTGACGAGGACGAAGACGATGCTGCTGCGTGTGGGTTTTGAACGATTTTGGGGCTTTGGCTCGTCGGATTAGACGAGAATGAAGAAGAAATGAGCTTACTGAAGATGCTCTGAGACATGTAGATTTGTGGGTTCCAACACTGGAGCTTATTTTTTTTTTGGTTTTTTGTTTTTTTTCCTTGTATTTTATTTTTGTTTTCTTGTACTTCCTTGACCTTTGAATCCTTAATTTGTACTGTATTTATGTTGTTAGTAATATATGTTTCTATTGCCTAAAAAAGAGAGAGATGGTTCTCTATATATATGAAAACAACTGTGCTATTCACACAGATAAATAGGTAACATATCGTGCACAGTTTTTGTATGGAGCTTACTACGGGTTTCACACAAACGATCCAAGCTGTTAATTAAATGTAAAATATTTTGCTAAGTGCTCCTGTAAAAAATCAGCTCAATCCGATACTTATAGATACTCGATCAAAACATCAAACTTTTCATTCGGATTTCAGGATAATGAAATATTAGATGATTAGATCAAGTATCTATAGGTATCGGATTGAACTGATTTTTTGTGGGAACCCTTGAAATTTTTTTTACATTTAACGAACGACTCAGATTGTTTGTGTGAGACTTGTAGTGGTCCCCAAACAAAAATTTGTGCGGGATCTATGTGCAATAAGCTGTCTACAAATTTATTGATATGAAAACAACTGTGCTATTCACACAGATAAATAGGTAATAGATTGTGCACAGATTTTTGTATGGAGCCCACTACATGTCCCACACAAACGATCCAAATCGTTCATTAAATGGAAATATTTTTCCAAGGCTCTTGCTAAAAATCAACTCAATTCGATACTTATAGATGCTTGATCCAATCATAGGTAGGTATTAAACAACTATTACTCTCTCCGTCCCAAATTGGATGTCAATTTTTGATATTCGTGCCAATTTCAATTCCTTATATGTTTCAATATGGATCTCAAAAAATATGCAATATGGATCTTGTTTGATAGTTCTCGATTAGTTCTATTATACAAAATTTTCAAACTCATAAAAACATTACAGATTGAAAGATATAAGTAATGAAAAATGCCATGAGTTTCAAAAATAGTCATTCTTTTTGGGACGAAGAAAGTATTTCTTCTCTCCTTTGTCTCTTCTGTCTTGTCTTCTTTCTCCACTCTCTCTCCTCTATCATTGGGAATGTGTAATATTTTATAGTATTTTATAAGGATGAAGATGATAATAGAGAGTATTGGTGTACAATTGAAAGATATTTGAGCAGGTAAAATGAAAGAAGTGTACTGTTGAGCAGGTGAAATACATTTTCATTGGTGAGCATGTACATCAGGTTTGGCAAAATGCACATCATAGCCACTTTAGCTAACCAAAACAAAAGAACCTTGCTACTGTCACAACAGATCTGTGCACAGATTGTGCACAGACTGCGTTGTGGGGCCTACTAAAAGTCCCATACAAATAATCCGATATGTTAATTATGTTTAAAACATTTTTTCAAGGGCCTCTACGAAAAATTAGCTCAATCCGATACCTATAAGTGCTTGATCTAATCATCTAACTTTTTATTCGGGTTTTTAGAGAATGAAAAGTTAGACGATTAGATCAAGTACTTATAGCTGACGGATTGAGTTGATTTTTCGCGGGGGCACTTGAAAAAATGTTTTAAACATAATGAACGGCTTGGATCACTTGTGTGGAATCCGTAGTAGGCCCCACATAAAAATCCGTGCATGATCTGTGCACAAATTTGCTGTGCCAGTAGACTTTCTGAAAACAAAAAAATGCAACCTGCAGCAGATTCGGCAAAAGCAAATGTATTTTTCCTTTGTTCTCAAACTTCGGTATAAATACCGAGGTACTGTTCACTCGGAATCCATTATTTTAATTATTTAATATTCTCTCTCTCATTATTATAACAGAAAGACGGTTTATTATATATTAAAAAATGTTTAAAAAATGAAATACTTCAATTTTTAATCCGTTTGAAATTTGAATCGGTGTGAAGATTTTATTTTTTTGATCATTTTATCTTAAAGAATCATAATTAATTTTTGTCATTAGGGCTTTCATTAGAGACCCTGTAAAGCAGATACTTGATTATAAAAATCCTAAAAATAAAATTAAATTACGATCCTGTAGAATAATTCGATTAGAATAATAAGATTTTCGCATCGGTTCAAATGAATTGAAAATTCACCATATTTTCTAATATATGAAAGTCTAAAAAGATTAAGTACTCCAATTTTCAATCCGTTTGAACCGATGCGAATATCTTATTTTTTGATCATTTTATCCTAAAGAATCATAACTCATTTTTGTCTCTAGGGCTCTCATTAATGGAGATCCTATAAAACATATACTTAATTATGATTCCTAGAGTCAAAATTAAATTATGACCCCTTTAGAATAATATGATTAAAATTAATAAAATTTCCGAGCCGGTTGAAACAGAATAAAAATTGGATCACTTAATTTTTTTTAATATATAAACAATCTCAAAAATTCGGTGACGGAAAGAGTATTTGCTCTCTCTCAAAAATTAATCACCTATGGCGGAGAGAGAGAAAATAGGTATAGTACTTCAGTTGAATAATATTTTATATAGTATTTTATAAAGATATGTACGATAAATAGATAGGATTGGTGTGGGGTTGAGAGAGATTTAAGTAGGTAAAGTGAAAAAGTGTAATATTGAGTAGGTATTTTAGCTATTGCTTGGTGTACATGCTCTTTTACAGGATTACTACAAACTTACAAAGGATTGCAAATTTTCCGTGGTCTTCAAGTTTTCATCAGACTCCGCGCGCCTCCATAAATCCAAGGCCAACTTTAAGAAAGAAAAGAAAACAATATTGGACGATATTACTACTAAATCTAATTACAGAAGATACGAATATATCCATTAAAGACTTCTAATCCGACCATAACTCAAACAAGGGTATAGTAATTAAGTGGAGTAATCCTAAAGATAATTGGCTTATCCACAAAACTAAGGAGACTGGCCTATATATATATATATATGACCTTACACTATGAGTTAGTTAATCTTATTCACCCTTTCTTCTGTCAGCCCGTTCTCTCTCTAAAGATCTCTCTGTGTCTCTCCCTCTCTCTCTAAATATCTCTCTGTGTCTCTCTCCCTCTGGTTGAAGATGGCGGGCGGAGGAGACATGGGTCTGTCGAACGGGAAAGAGTATCCGGGAAAGCTCACGCGAAAAGTTTTGGTGACTTGCATTGTGGCAGCCATGGGAGGTTTAATCTTTGGCTATGACATTGGCATCTCAGGTTACTATTATTACGATTATTCATGATTACTCTTCTAGTATAATTAATCACTTCAATGTTCTTGCATGGTTTTTCCTCTGTTTTTCATGTTATTCATGAATCCCGTTTGTTTTTCTTTTTACACTATGGTACAAGGATTTCAGTGAGTTGAAAAACAATACAAAAATCTAAAGCAAAATAGATAAAGTCTAACATATTGTATAACTCATTGATATAGTATTTAAAGCAGAATTGTTTGTTTTTTTGTCTCTTTTGAGTAATTCTACCTTCTGGTCAAATTCTTTTACTTTTCAAATTTCTTGGATCGCCTCTAAAATTAGTACTCAATGTGTAAAAATATTCGAAAGAGACTAAGAGGACCCGTTCCGCTAAGTGAAATAAATACAGTACTTATTCTTTGAATTAAAGGTGATGTCCTGCCTTGTTTTATTTTTCTAGATTTTTTTTTCTTTGGTAATCTCTCTTGTTAGGACGAATAAAAAGGTTTTTTTTTTTAACCCAAAAAAAGGGTTTTTTTTTTTTCAATAGTTAAAATAAATTCCCTCTCAGGAACTACCGGAAACATAAGGATGACACAATTATGCAGAATCAGTCACTAAGCACTACTAACATGAGCTATTTTTGTGAATGGCGTTGTACTCAGGTGGGGTGACATCCATGGCTCCTTTCCTGAAAAAATTCTTCCCAGAAGTCTACAGGAAGCAGGCACTCGACGCCGGTACAAACCAATACTGCAAGTTCAACAGCCAGACGCTGACCATGTTCACGTCGTCCTTGTATTTGGCTGCTCTGCTATCCTCTTTCGTGGCCTCAGCCGTGACTCGTAAGTATGGACGGAAGCCCTCGATGTTGAGCGGAGGGATCTTGTTCTTGATTGGCGCGGCTTTCAACGGCGCTGCGGTTAATGTGGGTATGCTTATTGTGGGACGGATTTTTCTTGGTCTCGGTATTGGATTCGCCAATCAGGTATGTATACTTATTTTCAGTAGAGACAATGTTTTCTATTTAATTTTTATTAATTTGATCCACAAATTCAATGACAAATTAATTTTCTAGTGACTAATCAATTTTTTGTTTCCTTTTTTATTTGCATATCCAGTCTGTGCCACTCTACCTCTCTGAGACAGCTCCATACAAATACAGAGGAGCGCTCAACATCGGCTTCCAAATGTCGATCACAATCGGAATCCTAGCCGCCAACGTCCTCAACTTCTTGTTCGCCAAGATTGAAGGCGGCTGGGGGTGGCGGCTCAGCCTCGGTGGTGCAGCGGTCCCGGCTTTGATCTTCATTGCCGGCTCTGCATGCCTTCCTGACACCCCCAACTCCCTCATTGAACGTGGGAACCACGAGCAAGCCAAAGAACAGCTGAAGAAAATCCGCGGCGTTGACAGCGTCGACAAAGAGTTCAATGATTTGGTTGCAGCGAGTGAGGTGTCGGGGAAAGTGGACAACCCGTGGGCGAAGCTGCTGCAGAGGAAGTATAGGCCTCAGTTGACATTCGCCGTTTTGATTCCTTTCTTCCAGCAACTGACGGGGATGAACGTGATTATGTTTTACGCGCCTGTTTTGTTCAAGACCTTGGGTTTTGGAGATGATGCTGCTCTCATGTCTGCTGTGATCACTGGCATTGTGAATTGTGTTGCTACTTTGGCTTCCATTGTTTCTGTTGATAGGCTTGGAAGGAGATTTCTGTTTCTTCAGGGTGGAACTCAAATGTTTCTATGTCAGGTACGTAATTCAAGTCTCTTTTTCAATTTTGTTCGTATAGTGGAGTAAATTTTATACAAGAAGTGGAGTACTATTTTTGTGCTAACAGTGTGCTGATTGATAGGCTTTGGATCAATTTTTTTGCTAATACAGTAGTGTTTTCCTTACCAATTACTCTGTTCCTTTTCATTCTTCCTTATTGTTTTAAGAAGTACTATTATAGAATTTTCTCCATGTTTGATTGGTGTTACTTCTGCTTGTGTACAGGTTGCTACAACAGTTCTAATTGCGCTAAAATTCGGAACAAGTGGGAACTCTGTTGATCTGCCCAAGTGGTATGCTGGTCTAGTGGTGTTTTTCATCTGTGTTTACGTCGCCGGGTTCGCGTGGTCATGGGGCCCACTCGGTTGGTTGGTACCGAGCGAGATCTTCCCACTTGAAATCCGGTCTGCAGCTCAGAGCATCAACGTATCGGTCAACATGCTCTTCACCTTCTTCATCGCTCAGATCTTCTTGGCAATGCTGTGCGGCTTAAAGTTTGGGTTGTTTATCTTTTTCGCTTTCTGGGTGGTGGTGATGAGCATTGTCATCAAGCTTTTCTTGCCTGAGACAAAGGGTATCCCAATTGAAGAAATGGCTGGAGTATGGAAAACCCATTGGTTTTGGAAGAGGTATGTTGCAGAGGATGATAACACTACTCCAAATGGAGGCATGGTCTGAAGTCAATGAGGCGTTGCTGTACTTTTATTTCTTAGCTTATTATTAAATCAAGGGTTAACTATTGTTTGAGTGAAGGTGACAATCTTAATTTGGTTTTGACTTGGGCAACTTTTTTGGTAATTTTTTGGAATGGCAATACTATTTTATTTAGTTCTTGTATCTTGTCATTTCATTCAATCTAGGAAAAGGCTATCCAGAATTGTGTGTCTCACTGCATTTTCTCAAGTTGAGTGATGGTGAGGCATTCTTGTGCTTACTTTCCCACCTTAGATACAAGAGAGTACAATGGTACTACCATACATTGTGTGGAGTCCATGAACTATGTGCGCTTGTGCGCATAATTTTATGTTAGTGTTTGTGGTTGTAGCATTCTTGTTATCTTATAATTGACCGTCTTGTTATCTTATAATTTTATGTTTGTGTTTGTGGTTGTAGCATTCTCGGGTGGTTGTGTATTAAACTTGATTTAGTTATTACAAACTTGACATAATTTATGTAATGGCATGTTATTATAACCTTTTGAAAAGAATGCTCCTACCGCTTGACGTCAAAAAACACTAGTATATGTGCTATTAGCAGAAAGCCTTTGCATCTATTCACATTTGCAATCCTGTCTACCATCATACCATAATTTTGCTAAACATGAAGCCAAACAAAATGGTCATGCAAACAAACTCTTCCAACATAAAAAGCCATAATAAGGTGAAGCTATTCTTAGAAGGATACATACTGCACCTTGAATGGAGTCATTTTCCCATATTAGGGCGAAGCTAACCAAAAAAACACAAGTTAACCCTAATGTTTTGCCATTTTCTCAACTGCAGGTCAATAAACCTGAAAACCAAAAAACCAAAAAAAAAGTCTATTAGGTTTCTTCCTCTCCTCCTGTGTCATCTGAGGCTACAAGATGATTAAGATTGACCTTTGCCTTCTTTGGCTTGGGCGTGGTTTCCTTGATACCTTCTTCATCACCTTTCCTCTTGATCGATTCATCTTTCTTACTTTCTTCTTCTTCTTCATGCCTATCCACGACAACTTCACCTTCAATGCCCTCTGCTTTTCCCTGCGGTGGTGATTTTGGATGAGTTTCTGTCGCTTTCTCTTCACCTTTTAAATCTCCTCTCTCGGATTGCTTCCCACATTCTACCAAAAGTGAGCGGATCTCCTCGCTACTAGCTAGATCGAGTGGAGTTTTCCCTGCTTTTGTTTTGACACTAAGACTTGCGCCTTTCTTCACCAAGTACTTGGCTAGTTCCAGATGGGACCCTTGGACAGCGTAGTGAAGAGCAGTCATGCCCTTGCGATTGGAAGCTTTGACTGAGACCCCGGATGAAATAAGTGTTCGTACAACTTCTAAATGACCTTTTTGGGAGGCAAAGTGGATAGCGCCCATGTCGTCCATAGCTGCGGCACCAACATCAGCCTTGTTCTTGCAGAGATAGTTCACCACCTGTGCTTGCCCAGACCACGCTGCTAAATGTAGTCTAGGATCCAATCAAATCAAGGAACCAAACAAATAAAATCTAAATGCTAACCCTAGACCAAGACCAGTCTTGGCTGAACCTCCACTTCCCCATCACAGAGGGAAGAAGTTCGCAGTTGGGAAACAGAAATCTTTTCTTGTTATCTTTAGATGTATGTTCTGATTTGGTGACTTTGGTCTATTAAGAGATTAGCTGGCTCGGGACCCAATTCATGGATATTTTCTGCGAGAGAAGCCCTAAGCGGCCCACCAGAAGAATATCGGAGGTTGTTCTGATTGAATACATAACCAAAAAGTCAGATACAAATGCGTGGACGAAGAAAATGCTACCCTGGCTTCACAAGAAAGACCGATCACATCCTAGACGCTACACTTGTTAAAAGATGTTTCCATTTGTGGACAGACATGGATATGACATTTATAGGAGAATGACATTGCCAGAATGGGAATAAACAGAAGGAGAAGGAATATTCAGAACGCTAAAGAGTTCAGGAACAGTTTCATTTAGAACTTCTTGTCAGGTGACAACCTTCCACTCACAGAAAAACAGTAAGAAATCCCAATGCCATGTCTTACCGGAATTCAAGTATTTCATTTATATAATGATCTAACAAGAATAACTTTTCTCAGACAGAATATAAGAACAATTTGGAACTATCTGCACATTTTTTCTTCTCCAGTTATGGATTTATAGCTTCGTGTGCTCTTGTTTACAGTCTACAGTCATAACCTCATAACATATGCAATAATGATTACTTGGCTTGACGCCCCTTGACCCACTCATCTGACATCTCAAATGTAATGCAGCTCTTCAAAATTGATCAAAAATGCCACCCACCGTCCAAGTACCATCAAGAACAGCCCACATGAACATTAACAAGTGGGAAGAGATAATAACGATCATAAGTTTCAATGATTCACTAGCCTATATTATAGCGTGTGTTCATACAAGGAACGGAAAATTCTCGCATTTAACCTTTTGAAGCACTCTTACACTATTAAAAGAGCTAAATTAATCAACTAAAAAGACTCTCAAGCGAGTGGAAAAGGGTCTTATACAGAGTGCAGCCTACCACTGCAATTAGGAAAACAGTTATTAAAAATCAAACTATCACAAACACTCTATTGAGAAGAAAGGAACAATCCAGACCAACGAGAGCACAAACAAGCACACTATAAAATGTTCCGTTCCATTTCCTCATCTACAAAGCAATAAATCAATATATACGCAATAAGGAAAAGGGAAACAACCTTTAAAGAGGACATTCAAGAATTTTCCTAGCACTCAATTTGCTCGCTCAAAATTTTCGGCCACATGTATCCTATTTTGGTTAATCTCCCGAAACGTAATTAACTCAATGGAATTAATCCCATATACTTGTGGAGAATCAGTTGAGTGCAGATTCAGAGGAATCCCAACAAGCCCTAACAGAAATTCAAAATACCTAATATCAAGAAAATTCACACACACAAGTCAATCCTACTTCAAATCCACTTCCGAAACCTTATCAATTCAATGCAAATAAACCACATACTTGTTGCAAATTAATTTGACTGCACAGATTCACAGGAAGCCCAACATGCCCATACAGCGATTCCACAAAACCCAGTTCAAAACTTCCGAGAATAGCTAACCCATCAGAAAATTAAAGCCAAAAACCACAAAAATACGCAGTATAGATAAGTACAGATGCAATTAGAAATGATAGAAGAAAGAAGTAGGGAGAGAGAGAGGAGGAGGATAAAGATGCCGCTCTTAGCCCATCTGGTTGTACCTCTTGCCTTGCAAGGGGAGGTCTGGGTTCGAGTCTAAGAGAGGCATCTTACCCCTTTACACACTAATTCCCGCTAAACTCCATTGTATATAATATTGGCAAAAAGAGAGAGAGAGAGAGAGAGAGAGAGCGAGAGAAAAGGATACGGGGTCCTGGAGTGCTTATCTCTGGAGTTGACTGCCAAGGGGTTGGAGCTGCAAATTGTCTGAACGGCTATGAGGTCGCCTGACCTTGCCGCCTCGTGTAGATCGTCCGTCACGTTTGATGATTTCTGGGGTTTCGCCATTCTTTCTTTCTTTCGCTGCCCCTGGAGAAGAACTAGATAGTAGTAAATACAATAAACCCCCGTCCAGGCTTTGTTATTCCGGTACTGTGGTGTGGATCCTTTGGGACAGGAAAGAGGTGTTTGGGAAATTGGGAGCCAGTGCCCTGTTCTAGATTATCAAATAAGTATTTAAAAAATAAAAATTTATTTTTAAATTTAAAAATAATAAGTTTGAAAAAATAATTTTTTAATTTTTGTAGGATTTGATATATCTCATCGAAATCTATCAAATAAGATTTATATTGTATATTTTTTAATTTTAGTAAGTCTATTATTTTTAAGCTTAAAAATTATAAATAAGTACTGTACTTATTTTTTAAAGAGGGAAATCGGAACGCCCCCATTTTTTGAAAGACACAGTAACACAACTTTAGAATCTCGTAATTGCTTTTTACATTCCTTTTTACGAATAATTTTTTTCTTTTTGTCCTCTTACAATCTAAATTTATAATATTATCGTTGCATGTATAAAGGACCCTACAAAGGAGTGTAAAAGCCACTAATCATTTTGAATCGTAATGAGAATCTATATAAATGTACTTGAAAAACGATGTGTAGAAAAGAATCGTTTTGAATCTAGAAATCATTTTTCTCCCATTCGGCCTCTGATCGGAATATCTTTTCCTCTTCTTTCATCACTCTACACCCTCATCCTCCCCTCACGCCTCCCGACGCCTTGGCCTCCCTGGTTCCTCTACCGCCGGACCTCCTCCATCATATTCGCCGTTAGTTAGTGACTCGTCTCTGGTGGTGCAGTTTAGATTTACGACTGTGGATGTGGAGCTTTTGTGCATGATTGGTTCGCTGGACTTGGAGATCTATGTTGGTGGATGATGACGAGGTTTCATTTTCTCATTTTTAATTTTTTTTTCTTGTTGGTTTGAGATCCTTTGCTTCTTCTCCTCCCTTTTGTGGAGGTTTTCTCTCTGGTTTCTTGTCGTGTGTCTCTCTCCCGACTGAGTTTCTCCCAGTTGGGTTGGTTTGATTTGTTTCTGCATGAAAAGATTTAGCTGGTTTGGGGTATAGTCTGTGGGATGAATCCTCGCCGTCTTGGTTACTTGGTCTTTGTCTAAGGACGAATTTTCATCTTGATGGAATCTTTGGTTGGAGTTATAATATCATCTGTTATCGACTTATCGGTTTGCAAAAAAAAATGTGCAAAAAGATTTTATAGAAGCATAATAGGCAAGTTTGTATTGAAAATTCAAAAAAGCTCATTGGATGTGATTTCTAAATTATGCATTTTTCAATTCATTAGCCATAATGCATAATGACGGACTCCAGAATTGGCTCCCAACCACCCAAAAAAAAAAATGCAAAATCCACTTTAATGTTCGAATTCATTCTTCCGCTAATTTTTAAGAGATTGTTGAGACCATTAACCCCTCCAAATTCATGTTGATCAAATATCAATCATCATATTCTCTCTCTCTCACTCTCTCTAATATCTTTTCCTCCTCCACCAATCTACAGAACTAGGGTTTACATTGGGGGAGAGGGGTTGGCCCCACCACCTCTCACCCTGTCCTTCTCCCCCTTCTCTTCCTTTCTTCTCTCCTCCCTTTTCGTTCTCGTTTGTGCTTCCTCTCCGTTTTGGTTATCTACGAGTTGGGTAAATCGGCGAGTTGGTTACCGGTCGTGGGTCGATTACCCTGTCTTGGGTTTGTTTCCTCATTGGTCTCTCAGATCTGGTAGTGTGCGGCCGACAGTGGGATTTGGGCGTCAATAATCGATCTTCAAAACCACTCCAAGGGGTAGTAACTGAAAGCCAATGCCATCACTCGCGATGCAAGAGAATACAACACTGCCAAGAGCGTCAACGAACCCTTGTTGCCACGAAATGGACCCAACTTCGGTGCAAGCTCCCACTATCATGGCGAGCTCTGGGCGTGGAACAAGATCACACACCACGGTAGTCGATGGGCAAGAAACCACTCCGAGGATCAAACCCGTAACCACCCGCAACCAGTCAAAACCCATAACTGAGTCACCCTGCCATGGAAGCCCATCATCGAGTCAAGACGAGTCTAAGAACCTAATTGAAATGGTTTATTTGCCCACCACCTCGACCCACCGAATATGGGGGAGACCCTGACAAAGACAAAACCAAATCTAGGGGAAACCCAGACAGGGATAAAACCGAAGGAGACCAATCGGTGAAAGAAAGGAAGAAAAACCGCCAGAAAAGAAGAAACCCTACCCCACCCATTCCATATGCGCTTCTTTTGGTTTGAGCTAGTGTTGTATTCTCTTGCGTCGTGAGTGCTGGCATTGGCTTTCAGTTACTACCTCTTGGAGTGGTTATGAAGATTCCATATGCGCTTCTTCTGGTTTGAGCTGGGTGCCCTTATTGGACCCTCCACTACCAACTCTTCGATTGACACTCAACCCGACTGCGCCTCGGTATGTTATTTGTTGATAGGGCCTACCTAGCTTATGCTCGCCTCTTGACGTTGGTAGTAGTTCTGATTCGTTCCTATTCTCTTGTGATGAAATCTTGTATATCCTTCGGGCTTTCTGATAGTGAAGTTATCTCTTGAGTTCTGGGTGGACCCTAGGCCTACCCTCTCTGATGCCATTTGGCTTCGATTTGGGGGCATGGTTCCGCAGCAAAATAGGTATAGGGGGCCACTATTTCAGTGGTATTCTGAGAGCAGTCACTTTGTGCATATTGCCAAAGGTTAGGTCTGTCTTCAATCCTCCCCCGTCCGTACCCCCAATAATTGAGGACTGCATGAGTTCTGTTATTGTTGTTGTTGTTGTTGTAGTTCTGGGTGGACGGGTGGACCCTCAACAAATTTTGCATTTGCCCTTTTCTTCTACACATGGACTGCCATCTACCCAATCACTAATCTATGGCCAAGTTCTGGATTTACAAAAAAATAGGGAGACCAATATTTTACACAAATAAAAATAAAAATTCAAGCTATATGGGTGAGTTCATGCTATTGACTAAACGATATTTATTGGTATTTGGGTTCTTGTAAACTTATTTTCTTCTTTATTTTGTGTGTTTTTTTTTGCTTTTTTTGAATTTTTGTTAGATTTGCGTTATATTTTTTGGACAAATCATCCATTTCGACTGAGGAGTCTAAAAAGTAAAAAATTATGACCAAAAGCAAAACAATTCACTAGAGAACCAAAAGCTAAAAAAATTCACTACAGACGAAAAAAGTTTCAAACTGCTGTCTTTTTTGTCTAAAGAGTTGTATATAAATTTTTTAACATTGGTCCATATTTTTATACTTTTCTGATTCGTCTTGTCGAGACGAATGATTAAGCCTAAAAATTACGAGAAAAAGCTAAACAAAAAGTTACGACAAGCAAAAGATACCGAAATAAGTTCTGGACAAATAATTTTGCAAGAACACAGTTAGTCCAAATATCCTCACTATTCAAGACAATTCATTTCTCTTAACAAAATGAACTAACTGTTATTTTTGGTATTTTAGTGAAAACAAAGTAATATTTTGGCATTAATTTGAAGACCAAAAATATAACGTGAAGTCACCCAACTGCAAAAACGACTCCAGCAACCATACCAAGTATTGCAACAGTATTTCTCCCAACAAAAGATTGCAACATACCCCGTGATAGTACAGCTACAAAATGTAAACGAAAAATTGTTTGAAAAACAGTTGGATTGAAAAATCCTCATTTAGTTTTTGCAAAAAAGTTTATGAGGATTGGTTATATCTGATGATATCTAAATTGGGAAGATTGATGTGGGTTTTGTTCCCTTGAATTGAATAACATGGACTAGTACGTGCGTGCGTGCCTGTGAGAGAGAGAGAGAGAGAGAGAGAGAGAGATTTGATTTATGTGTTTGCACAATGTGTGTAGGGAGGTCAGGAGATTCGATATAAGAGAAAAATTTGTTATCTTCAATCACCAAAGTTCTAATGCTTCGGGCATGTCGTGTAGCTATGAGTTTTCTAAGATTCATTTATCGGTGTGTGTTGTCTTCTTCTTCTTCTTTGATTTTTATAGCTGTGAATTGACGATGTTAGACCATTCTTCCTTATTCTTCTTCTCCTTCTCCTTCTCTTTCTTTTTTTTTCTTCTTCTTCTTCTCCTTCTCCTTCTTCTTCTTTGATTTTAGTAGTTGTGAGTCGACGCTGTTAGACTATTGATTCTTACTTCTTCTCTTTCTTCTTCTTCTTCTTCTTTCTTCTTCTCTTTCTTCTTCTTCTTCTTCTTCTCCTCCTTCTTCTTCTCCTCCTTCTCTTTTTCCTTCTTTTTCTCCTTCTCCTCCTCCTTCTTCTTTTTTTTCTTTGATTTTAGTAGCTGTGAATCGACACTGTTAGACCATTCTTCCTTCTTCTTCTTCTTCTTCTTCTTCTTCCTCCTCCTCCTCCTCCTCCTCATCTTCGTCTTCTTCTGATTGTAAAGCGGTCTGGAGTACCTCGTGACTGTACTCCCGGACTATTGAATAATTACTCGTGAAGTGAAAGTCTCAACCGGGTGAAAAAATTTCAAGCAAGAAACAGTCTCGAACCAGAAAATCGCGTTCTTGCGGATCAACAAAATAAAAAAGGAAAATGACGGGCAATGACGTGTTTTGATAATTAATACCCGCCAATGACATTTTCAGCATTAACAAATGTTCTTAGCATGTCCTTGGCGGGTATTAATT
>JAOTQK010000022.1:13143419-13155484 GCA_025642025.1 Rhododendron ferrugineum
CGATGTTAGTGTGTTTTGGTAATTTGATTGAAATTGGTTTTAATATAAGTTTTCTTTTAATTTATCTTTATAATTTTAAGTACTTTAATTTTTTTTTTGAAGATGATAGCTTTGTTCAAAGTAAACCGTGGTTTAAAACCAAAACCGAACCGTATTTTAATGGTTTGGCAATTTTTTATTGATTATATGCCTTTGTGGATTGATTTGGTTCTCCAAATCCATAATCCGTAGACATTGGTTTGGTTCTTGGTTTAATATAAAACCAAATCAATCCGGACCATGCTCACCCTTACTTAAAAGTTGGAATCCCCAAAAATGACTAAAATTATGAGATGAAGGGAGTACTTCTTATCCCACAAGCATTTTTTGCCATAACATTTTATCATAGAGATGCTGGTTATTCTTCTAAATAAGTCAAATGGCTTATTTTTTTTGTTCTTATTCAATTTTTTTCGCATTTGTTAGTTTTTCGTCAATTTTTTGGAGATTATTGCTTCGTCATGACGAGATGAATCTAAAAAGTAAAAAATTTCGATCAAAACCAAATTTTTTTGAATAAAGACAAAAATAAGCCAATAAGCCAATTTTTTCGTCTTTATTAAAAAAATTGGATTTCGATCGTAATTTTTTACTTTTTAGATTTTTCTCGTCATGACGAAACAATAATTTCCAAAAAAATTGACGAAAAACTAACAAATACGAATTTTTTTTGAATAAAAACAAAAAAATAAGCCATTTAACTTATTTAGAAGAACAACAGAGCAACTCCATTTTGGAGCATTTCCGACCCAACTCGAAAACGTAGTTTCCAGTGGCCAAATCTCCCTATTAGAGAATAAGGTCATTTTTTTTTTTGTCAACGAAAAAAAAAAAAAAAAAGGTCATTTTAGTTCACCTCTATTTTAAGTAGTTTCTAAAATGGAGACTCACCTTTAATAGTACTACATATGTGGCGACTCCTTCAATAAATGACGATTGATCTCCATTAAAGAAAATGCATTGTTTTCCATTTATATACATGCAATGTATAAAAATTTGATACTGCGGGGAAAAAGTTATCGACAATACCATTGAGAATAATGTTTGATTAACATATAAATAAAAATTCAAAAATGCTACGCGCACAACCGTTGTGTTGGTTGTGTGCGTAATTCTGACTGTCTAGATGTATTTGGACGGTCTTGATTTTAAAAAAACTCTTCAAGTGAAAAGTTTAACTTTTTCGGGGAAGAGTTTGAGCGAATTTCGGCCATTTGTTACAGCAATGGACGGCTAGAGATTGGTTGTGTGTCGTGTTTTACACAACCGTTGTGTGTAACACTTTTGATAAAAATTATCATAATTGAAATTTTGGAGGAGAAGTTATGTTTTGAAAATGTATAACGATGAATTTAAAATATGAAGATGGAAATATAAAAGTGTGGTTAAAATGTGTATAAATACAGTATAAAATAGTAGTGTACATGCTTAAAATCATTCAAGAAATGGTCAAATGGATTAGTGACAGCTCAAATGCACTTTTTGAATAAAATACAAATTTTTTGGGATCTCTTAGAAAAGCGGAGAGAGAGAGAATTGGATGCAAGATGCTTCTACACCCCAACTTGTAAATGTAACACATCTAGTCCAATCTGGTTGTGTTCAGTTGGGTCTAGTTTTTGGATTTTTTGGGCCTATACCAAGCCGCAACAATAATTGAAATCATTTGTCAAGCCCGTCAAGAACTTCAATCGTACAAAACATTATGTCGATCGGATATTGATCAATACACAATGGGACCACATTTATCTTGAAAAAAATGCATTGTCCACACTGGATTTGATCCATTTGCTTGAAAATAAGCGATCAAGTATTGATTAGTAGCCGATCAACATGATTCTTTCCATGGCTGAATTTCTTGATGAGCTCGAGAAAATAAACAATTTCGATCATTGGTTTGGGTCCGCGATAGGCCCGAAAAATTACAAATTGGAGCAGACTGGACACAGCCCAAACAGAACTGGACCTTAACCCACACGTTGTTCAACCCAGTATTAGTACAGTATAATCCATCCTCCATAATCAATAGATACGGTACCCTGATCCAAAACCGGGGGTACAGAAAAAGATGGAAAAGTAGTCGGGTACAAAACAGCCTCCCATCCCACGGTGGTGGCGCCACCAGTTTTTGAGCAGTAATACTAGTACTAGTAAAAAGCCCTTGATTTTGGCGCAGAATCCCGAATCTATCCTCCTGAGACCCTCCAGAGCTTTCGGACATGTCTCCGATCCTCACGGCCTATAAATAAACAAAAAGAGAAATAATCCCAATCTATGGTTTTTACGCGACGAATCCGTTATTAATACGGTAAGTAAATAAACAAAACAAACAATTATTCCTTGTTCGACTATTCTCTCTCTTCTCCTTCTCCTTCTCTAGTAGTAGTCTCCCTCCCTCCCTTGTCCCAAATCTCGATCCCAGTCCTCTGCTCTGCGTTTCTTCCCCCTCAAATTCGCAGGTGATCATCATTATTAGGAATATATATAAACTACCCCCGTGATTTACATATAGAATATATTTGAGTTGTTTTTTTCCTGTTCTTTTGAGAATTATGGAACACGATAGCCATTTTATGAAAGTGGTCACCGGCGATGCTGGTTATGTGCTCGAAGATGTTCCTCACTTGACTGATTACATTCCTGATCTCCCTGTATGCTCTCTCTCTCTCTCTCTCTCTCTCTCTCTATATATATATATATATATATATAATATCTTTATGTATAGATGTTTGTATACGTAGGTACCATTATACGTGTAGTATGTTATTGGGAAAGGCTTGTGCGGTTGGTTGTTATTTGGAGATGAACTCGATTTATGTAATGTTGTTTGTGATCACCTTTTAATTTCCATTTCATGTCAATTGCGCTTTTCTTTTGTATTTGTGAGATGTGTGTTTGTATGCGCACGCGTGATTTGATTTGGAGATGGACTCGATTTATCTAATGTTGCTCGTGAGCACCTTTCATTTTGACCTGCTTTAAGTCGTTGCCATTTGATGTCAATAGTATTTTTTTTTTCCCGCTTGCGATAAGCCGTATTTGGGCAAGCACTCTGGGCTACTTTAAAGGCCCGTTTGATTGGCTGCATTAGACACGACATGGGTGCGATTGCTAGTCCGTTATTATCATTACTATGGAGATCACATATTCCCTCCCCATGATTTTGGAGTTTTGGACAATCAAACACAACTTTGCAGAATTGAATGAGATTCATTGATGTGGATATGAGACCTACATACAAGTATACAATAATACAACATATATGATGCCCAATTTTTTTTTTCTTTTTGGGGGTGGGGTGGGAGGAGTTTTGGGGTGGTTATTTCTGTAAGGAATTTGAGATTGACTGTTGGAAAGGCTACAAAATAGGCTAAGTTTAATTTATTAGGGTTTAGACATACCAAACAAACAGATAGATAGCCCTTTGCAACTATTCGGATTTTTTTTGGATAAGAAATTTATGCATATTTGGTTAAAGTTATAGAGCTATGTCTTGTAACTCATTATTTTGGAGCAGGATGAACATACTCCATTTAGCAGTAGCGCAACCATTTGAAAAAATAGATTACACATGAGACCTAAGATTGCACACTAGAAGGCTTTTAAGAAAATTGCAAGGTCTAGAAAACACTATAAACCAAAATAAAAAAATAAAAAGACTTCGGATTAAGATTTAAAATTGATATCTGGATGTGTGAAGCCTGAATGATCATACAATGTTCCCATCGTAATGTCCAAATCGACTAAGTACGTGATTGACCATTTTTATATAAGCTCTTTGGACCCTACCCTTTCAAGCTGGTTCTCGAGGGTGAGTTATTTTCCAAGGTTTTTATCCTTTAGTGTCAGAGCTAGCCACCACATGGCAGCTCAATGGTCTTCTACTACATTCTTTTCGGCAAATGCGATGTTCCAGTGCAGCTCACCTTGACAAGCACGAAACTCCAGTCAATGAAGATGGCCGATTTGATTTGATCCTTGAACGAGTCGTCCATTGAATGAAGGAAAAGAAGAAAGAATAGAATTGGTTGATTCGGTAGCTACTAGACAGAAAGATACAAAGGAAATTTGCGAATGATCTCTAGATTGATTAAAATATCATATATTGGTTAGTATATGTTATAGGAAGGAAACTAGATTCTGTGGAATCATATTGAATATGCGATAGGGCCACAGAGTGGGTGACCAATAGACTGAATTAACACTCCTGCAAAGGTATTGACTATATAGGTGAGTGAAGTTGCCAAAAGGGAAAGGGCTACACTGTTGATGGAATTGCTCCTGTCGATGTCAGTTGTGGAGCATGGTGGTATATTATGATCTTTAGGTCCTACATCGACTATTTATTGCTTTAGTAATCCGTATATAAGCTCTTGGGCACCCTTCACTTGCAATCTAATTTTCAAAGGTGAGTTCTACCCAAGGGTTTGTGTCATACACACACGCGCACTCTTATAAATGTCAAATGGTTGAATCTGCAATCATCTTTCTCAAGTGGTGGGACCTTTTTAAAATCAAGTGAACTGGTTATTTTTGAGTGTCCGGTTACCTCCTACTGGAACTTGGAGAAACCATGCAAGAAATTATTGAAAGCCGCACTTTCTTGTGATACCTCCATCACTAGCTCTCACCATCCTCTGATAAAGTTCATTACCTGCCTTCCCAAGAAAGTAAAACAGATTTAGTATTTGATGTGAAGAATCCTACTTAACCATTTTAACATTATTATCTCGGTAAGTGGATGTTGCCTTTCTGGGTATTGATGAGGTGTGATGTCAGTGTAGATATGTGTCAATGTAAACCTGTACTTAATGCAATAAGCTTTTGCGATTCAAGTTGGGTCACACGTCTTCTAATGCTTTTTTGGTACTTGGTTTAATGGCAGACCTATCCCAATCCATTGCGATTCAATCCTGCATATTCAGTTGTGAAGTAAGTCAAACTTTCTTTTCTTGAACCTCAAACCGATGCTAACTGCTCATGCAGCCATAATTTCTTGATATGCTGAATGACCTTTTATTGCCCTTTGACTTTTAGTATTACCCTCTGGTTTCAGGCAGTATTTTGTTCACGTGGATGATACTGTACCCCAAAAGGTAAATTGTGCTCTTCAACTAGTTTGGTTCCTTCTACAATTTCCTTTCAAAAGCATTTTCGATCGTTGATTTTTAACCTTCAACCACTTGTCTCCCTCCCTCTCTAATGTTTGTGCACAAGAAAGAGCAATTTCCAAATGTTGTTCTCATTGAATTTACAATTTTTGCTCATAAAATCATCAAAGATGTAGTTTGCATCCTTTCCATTAGTTGGCAGTTAGCACTTTCAATTCCCGCCATGATTATTGACGGGGAAATCTCTTAAAATTTCTAGCTGCACTCTCAGCTTTTCAAAACCATCGGTCACTATTATAAATATTTGTCGTCTCCATCATATCTACAACTTTTTTCTTTTTCTCGAAAATCTATGAAAGATATTAGTTTTGCAATCTCATCATATTTGTCGTCTCCTCATTGGCAGCCTCAATTATGCCTACAATCATTCTTTTGTCTTCTTTGTTAAAAACTCTCAAAAAAGTTAAGTGCTCCATTTCTGCATTTCAACATTACCAATTCCTCCATTATTTGCGTAGGCATTTTTGGCCGCATCCCTCAATATGTTTTGCTATAAACTACTCCGTATAAAGAAACTTATATGTATATCAAGGTCAATATCTCTTCGTCCTCATCGCTAGTTGCCTTTTTGAAACTGCGTAAAATTATCACATAACAAAGTTGCAACTCTTTTTTCCAAGTTCCTTTGTTCGTTTTTAAGTGTTTCTAAATTCTAATCATGATTTTTTCCTTCTAAATTTCTTTGTTGTTTGGATTTTTAAGTACTTCTAATCATGTGTTATTTGTTTCCCTCCCAACCCGAATCCTTTGTTGAAATTGCAACGTGTAAACCAATAATTTTGTTTCACGTTTCATTGTTAAATTACCGAGAAGCAATTTGGTGTGGGTCAAAGCTTTTCTGTCCAAACGCAAATGACATATTTAATTAGTCGAGCGGGTGGATCCCAGGAACGAAGGTTCCTAGAGCTAATGTCATACAGTGACTTATCAGTGGATTATAAATGAAGCATACAAAGTTGGAGGGATGAGAAACAGCCCCTCTCATTTAGTAGTAAAGTATATACTGCTGCTCCCATTTCCATGCCCTTGCATGCTAGGAAATAATTACGCCACACGAAAAGGTGTTTATTTTGTGGATTTGATGGAGTTAATGCAATACAATAAATTGCTACACTGTGTATGCTTTTACTTCTCACAGATTGTTGTACACAAGAATAGTCCAAGAGGAGTACACTTTCGACGTGCTGGACCTCGACAAAAGGTATGTTTTGTAAGCTTTTGCTACAGCTGCAAAATGAAAAATTCTCCATGCATATCTTTTCTTAGACAAACTGTTCAATGCTTCTCAGGTGTATTTTAATTCAGATGAGGTGCGTGCTTGTATTGTAACATGTGGGGGTTTATGCCCTGGGCTGAACACGGTGATCAGGGAAATTGTATGCGGCCTCTATCACATGTACGGCGTCAACAAAATCCTTGGGATAGATGTGAGTCAGTGGACAGTTTATAACGTTAGTGTTTAGTTAAATTTTAATATCAGCATGCATTTTGAGTGTTCTTATCCAGCGGCTTCTGATTTTTTGAGATGAATATTTCCTAAAGAGTATGTACATAGTGTTCTCAAAGATTTCATTAGTTGCTAATCTCTATAACAGATGATTAACAAAGCATTAGGTATCATCACTTTGGTGAGAGCTGGATGTTCAATTTATACAACTATATATGTGTGTATTCCTGTATGTATCAGAGCTGTCTTGCGGTTGCTGTTAAATATGAACTTTTTGACTTCCACAAATTTACAGAAACCTATATCCAACACCTTTTATGTTGGAGAATCAGAAACAATGTCTACAGTACATGAAAGCCGAACCATGGTCTTACTTACCTCTTGCCGTATTGTCAATTCAAAACAAAAGAGAAAATACATAACATACATCTATTATTCTTAGTGCAACTGCCCTTGCATTTAGTTTCAACTAGAGCGGAGCTACCAATATGCAGGATTCCGACAAAGAAAATAGGTGTCAAGGTTACTTTTGTAGTGCCCAGGGTATTAAGAGTTGCTCTTTTGTAATTAGCTATTTTCTGTTTGCGTAATCAAGTTCAGTATTAATAAGTGTCAAGGTTACTTTTGTAGTGCCCAGGGTATTAAGAGTTACTCTTTTGTAATTAGCTATTTTCTGTTTCTGTAATCAAAGTTCAGTATTATGGATTTACTTGGTCTTTGAGAGACTTAGATTTCAGAAACTAAAGTGAATCCTTGTTTTTGTTGTTTTCATGAATTGCATTACGTGTAGCTACTTTGCTTATTTCATTCTGTGCTACTTGAAAATGATGAACTATGGTTTCCTTCTTTATATTTAGGGTTCTGAGTATGCTTACAATGGGGTTGTTGATATTCAAAAAACTACGAACCAAAGGAAACTTCTAAGTGTGATATTTGAAATACCCATGTCGTAGTTCCTCTTTGGATTATGGTTGACTCAAAACCAATAATGTACTTCGATGTAATAGTGGTTTTGCAAATTTAATCAATAAAAATGTGCGCCAGTGGTCATGATGAACCCTTGCCGCTCAAGGCAAGTCGAATCTACACAACTTAGACGGATTGGATTTGAGTGCTCAATCAATACTTTTGATTAAGAAACTTATAAGGCTTTCTCCACAATCTTTCACATTGGGTTATCTATTGCATTTTTCACTTTAAGATGAACATCTAGGATAGTGTTCGAAGCACTACTTCCGTCCCATTTTGTTTGTCAAGTGTTTTTTTTTTTGGGATGTCCAAAATTGTTTGTCCTCATTGAAAAGTCGAAGGAAAAAATGTGTAGACTTTCACCAACTAACACTCATAAGTGATTTTAACTATTTGTAAAGGTAGAGAATAAAGGGTAATGGTGAAAATCTCATCAAACTTTCTAAAGAGACGTGCATGAATTGCATGTCCCCTTAAATAGTTGAATTCTCCGTTCAAAATAAACAAAATGTGACGGAGGGAGAACAAACTATAACACCAGTACTCCTATGTTTTAACTGCATGTAATGAAGAATGTAGTGCCAAGTCTAGCACTCGACGTTTGCTTGTTCAAGGAGTACTATGGTGTTTTGATGTCTTCTGATTTGGTTGCCATTAGTTCAGGTTTTGCAATTAGTATTTCATGGTCTTGCCAGCTAAAAAAATTTCACGACCTGTAGGGAGGATATAGAGGCTTCTATTCAAAAAATACCATCCCTTTAACACCGAAGGTTGTAAATGACATTCATAAACGTGGTGGTACAATAATTGGGACGTCACGTGGAGGGCACGATACCTCAAAGATAGTTGATAGCATTCAAGACCGTGGGATTAACCAGGTATGAGAAGTTCAATGTAAAATTATCTAGCAAAGAATGATTTCACTTCTTTGCATTATGAACCATGATTGTGGTTCAGTATTGATGTTATTGATTCAAGAACAAATGCCCCTGTACTAAGAGTAACAAATGATTTTCAACGTACAGGTCTATATTATTGGTGGGGATGGAACTCAAAAAGGAGCAGCTGTGATCTATGAGGTTTTCCTTTACTCTTTTAATTTAGTTGGATTCACATGCAATTTACTTAGGAGTCTCACTAATAGAAGGTTGAATGTAGAATTACTTCTTAAAACTTCTTGTCAAGATCCTTGTCAAGATCTTCGAGCCACGATCATGTACTTGCCTACTGCTATATGACTACCTACATCTGAAAGGCTTAACCCAACCGCCACATTCTCTATAGGAAACAGAAAAGATTGCAAGAATAATGCAAAGTTCACAAGAAGAGAATATTGAGGACTATGAAAACTCGCCAGTTGTTCCATACATGCATAGGTATGCAAAACCCTACCCATGACTTCAAGGGACCTTATATAGAAAAGGAAAACCTAGGTGAATGAGGAAACCGAATTTTCATGGATTATGGTCCAGATATGCCAAGAGACACGCGTTTGAACGATGGTTCACCTCACAGTCACAACATTGGAAATCTATGTGGTCAAAAGGGCTGTTTATGAATTCAAACAAGACAAGGACACATAGGAATGCTGAAGGTAGTTTCAAATAAATAAGAAAAACACTACATGAAAAATAAGCTCTTGGTGAACTCTAGTGGTCATAGGTAAAGGCTGATGTTTTGAAAAACTTTGCTAGGTGCCTAGGTCTAACTGAAGCCAAATGTAATCAATCTAGATAGGTAATAAAGTCGAGCTGAAAAGAAACTAGCCTGTGGTCCAAATTTATGGTTACAGTTTATATGTAGAAGTAATCCAGCAAATTAGCATAGATGACATTACTCCAAATGATACGCTATTGTATACGACTATACGTGATGATTTGACCTTTTGCATCGAAGTCTCTATGAAGTTCGCTAAGCTTTAGCTTGACTTTCCAAACTTAAATCTCCAACGCTGGAATGTACTCCAGGAATTTTGGGTCTCTAGGCCTGCCCTGATGCCTTCCGGCTTTGATTTTGGGGCATGGTTCGAAGGCATAACATCTTGTGAGTTCCTCGAGTTTTGGAGGTAAAGGGGGCTGCTATTTCAGTGGTAGTTTTACTGAGAGCAGCCACTTTGTGCATATTACCAAAGGTTAGGTTGTCTCCAGTCCTCTCGTGCCCATATCCCCATCAATTGGAGATAATATGGGTACTTTTTTGTTGTTGTTGCCGTAATATGCTCCAGCAGTCGACTAAGTTATATGCAAAAACAGGCTCTTTTTGAAATAAACCATTTGAAGTGAAATAGTCATCATGAAAATGACCAAGGGGTCATAAACTACGTGACTGATTTTTCCTCACACCAAGCTTTTGCATTTTTACTCGAGCTTTCTTGACTTTGCAGTGACTCCCTGTTTGCGATCATCACTGAGACAGTACACTCTTCATTAACTCCGATTAAATTATGGACTTAAACTTCTCTTACGTGTCTCCAATAAGTATTCTCTGTTGCTGTACTGATCTATTTCTCATCTGTTATTGATCCATGTCCTACAACCATTTTACACAAACTATCCTTTCACTAAGGTCCAAAAAATGAGTGTGCAGGTGGTGAAAATAGAATGTTCATGAGCTATTCTATGAAAACTCTGATGGAGTTTCTCATGCAAAATGCTATTTGGAGATTCTAAAGACTAGAAAAGATATGGACTTATGCTTGACAACCTGACCTCTTTACACGTTAATTTGCAATTGTCATAAAATGATGATATCATCTAGGTATTCATTGACTCCACAAGTATAACCTCAAAGCTTCCTTTTAAAAACATTTTTCTTTTTTCTTTTTCCTCCACTTCCCCCATTCTAGATGATTGCAGAAATGAAAAAACATTATGGCTGATGTTTGTCTTCTATTTCAATTCTCTTCCTGCAGGAAGTTAGACGACGTGGCCTCAAAGTTGCAGTTGCTGGAATCCCCAAGACAATTGATAATGACATTCCGGTATTTGTTATCTTCTAAACATGAATTGTTGATGAATCAAATTTCTTCCCCCACCATTTGCCAAAACCCATGTATTAATGCACAATTACATTCGTGGTGAAACTTTTATATTATGGTTGTTGCTGAATGGAATTTGTTTTCCATTGCTTTTCTAAAGTTTTTGCGACGTTTCTTCTGACACTTGCTGCATTTAATCGGGTTTTCGTTCAGGTCATTGACAAGTCATTTGGTTTTGATACTGCCGTTGAGGAAGCTCAACGAGCCATCAACACTGCTCATGTTGAAGCTGAAAGTACTGAGAACGGTGTTGGTGTAGTTAAGCTAATGGGCCGCTACAGTGGTAAGGTTAACTCCCGTAGGCTTTGGTGGTCATAATTGCATGGCTAAGTTTTGAATAGCTAGTGGATATCTAACTATCCAACTTGCTATGCAAGCTTCAGTAAAGTTCTGTGTCCATATTGCCATCAAAGCTCTGAATTTGATGATTCATTATTTGATTCACGACTCATGCATACATCACTGCGGATCTATTTTGTGATAGGATGGTGCTGAATCTTATAACCGGTAGTTCCATTAATATTTCGATACAAATCTTCTGAAGATTCTTAGGTAAAACAACCTGTACCCAGGATTTGTCTATGCTATTTTAGTGAAATAGATATTGTTTAACCTGGTTAAGTTGGACTGAAAAGTTCCTGAACCCTTTATTTGGTCTTGCTGTTACTGAGTGCAAGTATGCCAGACACCTATTAAAGTGTTTTATGTTCTAATTAGAGGGTTCTCAATCACTCTCTTTAATTGGACTTCTAGGTTTCTATCTCCATTATGAATTTCAATAGAGAATCTTAGTACAGTTTTGGGGGGGGGCGGCATGGGTGGGGAGAGAATCCTAGTAAAATCTCTTGTGGTGGGTGGTATTTGGACCATATCTCTTGTAAATAAAGTAATACAGCTTCCCAACTGAATGACGTAATCATGTCCCCATAGATAATTTATCATATGATTGTTGGCAAAATATAAATATATATATATATATATATATATATAGCTTTCAGATGTACCAGTTGTCTGACGTCATTTGTCTAGCTTGTGCTTGTTGATTTGATTGGATTCGTATTTGTGTACTATAAGGCTATTGATTAGCGGTACAAATCTTCAGTTGACTACTATGTTTAAAGCATCATTTCAATAGTGTTGTGCCTCCTGCTATCGCAAAACAAGCTTCAGGTGCCGAGAAGAATATAAATCTTGGTTCTACGGTATTCTTTTGCTTGCTCATCATGTGTGTTAGGTAGTTGACAACCGACACATAAAAAAAACAGATCCTTATGGATATGAATCTGATTATTAGGAGAAAAAGTATTCATGTTGGGGCACCCAGATGATTGGGACACAAGGGTTAGTGTCGTGGTCGTGTGATTTAGGAACTTAGGAAAGGCACGGTATATACTTGGAGAAA
>JAOTQK010000022.1:13188201-13199227 GCA_025642025.1 Rhododendron ferrugineum
TTATAATGTCATTTGGAAATTATGGAAAATATTTTTCAAATTTTTATATTTTCATAACCAATTAAAATTTTAAACTAAATTTATAAATGGACACTATTTTTTTAGATAATTCTTCTAATATATAAATTCCTAAAATCTGCAAATTTTTCCGCCAAAAAATCAGGTACTTTTTTTTTTTACTTAATTGCAATTGTTACCAGACCAACCAACCGGTTGTAGTAAGTGTTACCTTATGCAATGGTTAGTGTTACCTTAGTAAATGATATAAGTTGTCTGTTCTGTGGTAAGTAATCCTCCATTTTTTTTGTCAAAACCACCTCGTTTTCAACAAAACCACCCTAGTTTTAATTTTTGGTTTCAATCCAAGAGCTGTGATTTATCTATTATCAATCTAAGGGATGTAATTCATTGAGAGTATGATGCTCTCATACCACTTGGAGATCACAGAAGTTTTGATATACATTTTAGACTTCATAGGAGTTATTTTTAGGTTCTATCATTCCCACTCCCACACCAGAGCCGACTTCTCTCGCCCTCTCCCTCCCCACCCCAAGTAAACGTAATAAACCAGGTAATCTCTCTCTCTCTCTCTCTCCGATCCCGTTCTCTCTTTCTCTCTGTTCCCCAGAAAAAGATAAAGGCAAAGAATGGAAGAATTATTAGAGAGTGTTGGTGGAGTTTGTCTAGTTTAAAATGCATTTTTAGATTGTTGAGGAGCTAAAATTGCTATTTATTGGTGCACATGTAGAATGGGAAGTCGAGCTTTGCTTCTTCTCAGAGCAACACCACCAAGGACGACGGACCTCAATTTCAACAGCAGCTTTTTCTCAAAATCGCTTAATTTCCAGAACAGGGTCCGAAGCTATTCGGTTCGGTCTGGCCTTGAGCCCCCCGATTTGGCTCGATTGGCCGAAAACGCTCGTATCTCTCTCACCCCTCGTGAAGTATGGAGAAATACCCATTTCATATTACAAACAATTACACGTCCATGAGAGCGCGCGCACACACGCATGTATACGTCTTAACGCAGCCAAATATTGCATATATTTCTTCACATATCCTTCAATATCTTTGTTTTGTAGGTTGAAGAATTTGCTCCAAAAATCCAAAAAGTGGTAGATTGGTACCTCTCTCTCTCTCTCTCTGTGCGTGCGTGTGTATGTTGTGTGGTGTGTGTGCGTGTCTGTAATATGGTTCTTTTGTGAACTGTAGGTGTTTGCTCAGTTTTTTTTGAAATTGTATCCGAGCTACCTCAATTAATTGATATCCTTATTGATGAGTTGGTTTGGGATTGGATGGTGTAGTTTCTTCTAACATATGACGAAAAAAGCCCTCAATTAGTTGAGTCGGATGAAATCTAGGAAATATTGTAAAACTATATGTTTCTGTTTCCGTAGTGTTGATTTTCAAATTTAAACCATATGATTTGAATTAGCTCAACTCGAGTAAGCATCATGTTTGTGAAATTTAGCAACAATTAACATTTTGTTGTTTTTAACTTTTAAGGTTTCGGGACTGACGTAATTTTACTCAACTCAATCCGGTCATAAATACTTTCACTGACGACTTGATACTCCACTTTTTAAAGTGCCAAACCTGTGACAAGTGGAAAGTTTGTTCAAATGTAAGATTAGACGCTCATTCTTTGATTGGAGTAGTTTTTTCTTTTTCTTTTTTGTAAAAATAATGAAGATCTAAAATTTTGATGAGTATTGGAGTTATTGTTTCATCGGATTGCTTTTTCTGTTTTGTCTTGGAACTGTCAAGCTGAATCATTACTTGTTTTCTGTAGGGTTACTATTGGATGAACCAACAATGCATAAATTAGTCATTCCTTTCTTTTGTTTATGTATTAAGGGATAATAGCTGTTTACCTAGAAATGTTTATCCCTAAGCTGCACTGGGATAGGGTGATTGGTAAAACTTCAAAGATTTGATGGGTAATGAGGTATGCTTAAGTTCTTCAAAATTTTGGTTTTTATTGAAAGTAATGCTTTGTAAGCTGTTTTGTAAAATATGGTGAATGAATTCATTTTTCCTGCTGCACTTTGTTGACCCCATCCCTGACCTTTGTGGCTGTTTCGCAAGGTTGATATCAAATTATCAATGAATTTGTACGTTGTCCTAATTTCGCTTCATATTCTGCTTTATAACAGGTTTGGACAACTTCAAGCAGTTGATCTCCAGAGTATTCAGCCAGCCATTAGGGCAGGTGGGTGGAACACTGAAATAAGAACTTCTTGTTGTCGGATACTAATTATTCAGTCATGCAAATAATTTCTGCTAAGATGTCCTGAATAAGTCCACTTGATAAGATACAAGTTCCCGCCCCTCCCTGGACTGTTCCTACTATCTGATCAGCTGGCCTACTTCTAACTTCCATCCTCTTCTTTTAAGTCGAGCCCCTTCCTCTCCCCACTAGCTGAAAGCTACCTGAAAAAAAGGCAAGGTGCTTGTTGATGGATGTTCTCTTTCTACATTCGATTGTTGGGATTGACACGTAGTATGGCACCTCGAGTGTCGGCCTTCACCTCCTGGGACTGTAATGGGTTCCAAGTGTTGGTTGTTCGCCTACTAAAGCGGTATGTGAGCTGGGTTCTGGCTCGCACTGACATATATAGCCAAATCAAAGTCACAAGAGCACTAAAATGAGAAACTTGGATGCATCCATAAGAGAAGCTTTCAAAGTTTTTTCCCTAACCAAGCCACAAAGAGACTGATTAGGTAGTTGATAACATTTGCTTCTTAGTTATGCTTAATTGCAGGTTACTTGCTTTCGTTGACCAGATCAAAAGTCAAATAAGGCATTGAAGACGCTATTAATAACTATCCGAGATGAGGCTGCATAGTTCATAGGCATTATTGGGATTAATGATTCTTGGTTTTGTTGGCTAGGTGTTCTTCTGAAATAGAAAGAGTGATTAGTTACAGTTGGGAAATTTATTTCCTATCATCTAACATTTTCATGTCACCATTTAACTACTGCTTTACCGTATTTGTTATTTTCTTTGCCATGTTTTGATTGTAAGCTAGCATTGAGAGTTCCATTAAGGTTGTGTAGAGTTACTATATATATATTGCTGGTGCTAAAACCCTGCTGGATCTGTAGATACTGAAGGTGGAAATTTTCGCGATGATTTGCCTGAAACATTTGAGAACAGGTAAAGGGATTTCAACTGTCTACTTCCTGATTGTATCTAATGTTTGATAAATTTTGCTGTACTTTTAGTCAATCTCTGTTTGACTTTGTTCCAGGGAGGCCATGATATCCGCTGTGCCAAATTACGAGGAGCCATTTATCAAAGTTCCCAAAGTCCTGAACAAGGAGTGACACTGTTTAGGTTACTTGTTTTCACTTATTGATGAAAGCCAATAATGCTGGTCTTGGAATCACATGGCATGCTACTTTGAATCTCTATTTTCTTCATAAGCTGCTACATAGGCAATAAAGGCTTTAAATGCATGAAGTACCCCTGCCGAACACTTGACACTAGGCAACACTATGAGATACATCCCCTATATCAACGAACATTCACCTAACAAATATTTTGCGATTTTCTATCAGAGTTTACTCTCCAACACCTGTAAACGTAAACCTCCAATATTATGCATGAAATGCCCTATTGGCACATTTTTAACAATTATATCCTACAAAATTGAAAGCTCTTGCATAAAATGGATCTTCACTGTCTCAACGTGTTATTAAACATGGGATCACTTCCGATTCTAGGGTACAGGTGTGCACCCCAGTCTATTTTGGGAACAACCTAAAAGGATAGTCATTTTACGGATGATTCCTCCGTAGATATGGGTTTTTGCTCTACGTGTTACCCATGCCATTGAATTGAATTGTTTTATTCAACCTTCATGTTGTTCTGGTTGACTGTACTAGGTATCTGAGGTTTGACTGATGTGTTATTCAACCTTCATGTTGAATTGTTTTACCCATGCCATTGAATTGAATTGTTTTATTCAACCCTCATGTTGTTTTATCTGATGTGTTATTGTGTGCATCTTTAGGTACGAGCTCGATTCAAAAGGTTCAAGAAAGCCGTATCTTGACCGAGAAAAAGAAAGCAAATTTGTTTGGGTGATTAGCTCCAAATTTGCATGTATTTCTTCTTATATTTGTAATTTCTCTCTTACTGATTGTCGGAAATCAAACTTGTGCTTGCGCATATTCCCTAGATGACAGATATACAGAGCAAATTGAGCATAAGACTCATTTTCTGCCCATTTGCCCAAATTAGTTATTGCATCATATGTTCTCAATCCAGGTTGAAGGCCACAAAATTAACCATTCAATTCAATTGTCTACCTTAACCAAATACGAGGCTCACACTTCACAGCATATTAGCCAGCTTAGAATCTAACAAGAAGTTCAAAAGTGCTCACCAACATACCTAAAATAATCAGATGCAAAAAGGCCAAACTACTTTTTAGCTCAAATAGCTTTTCAAACAGAAATATACTATGCCCTGGCAGATCGACATTATATAGAAACCTGTAGGACAATGCTAATCAAGAAGCAGAGAAAGAAGAAAAAAGAAAAATGGAGAAAACTAGGATCAGCAACTTTGGAAGAATATCACTTGGGAGTTCTTTTGTGGAGCCAAATATGTATTACTTTTCTACACTATTTCGAAGATAACATTCCAGGCTGAGAATATCACTTGGGAGTTCTTTTGTGGAGCCAAACATACAGTATTAATTTTCTACACTATTTTGAAGATTGCATTCCAGGCTGTTGAGTGTCGAACCAATCATGCTGGAAATCGGCAGGATACTTGACACATGTCGTTACTCTCCCGTCACCATCGGATACTAACTGAAATATAACAAATTAAGAAAGAGGAAAAAGGGGAAGAAACATGACACATTTGGAAGGAATTAAGGATAACAAAAGTCAATCTGTGTAGCAGAGTTGATGCTGCCGTTGGATAGTCATCTGGAACGCTGCACAGGGAACAACCACCAAAACTAGTTATCATAATGCAGACATGAGTTTCAATTTGAATTCAACAAAACAACTTCAATTCTTCAGAAATTCACCAGAATGAAAACGCTTTTGGTATTTACTACACTGATTCATCTGGCCTTGTCAAGAATGAAGATTCCAATCACCACTCTAAAAAGCTCATTGAATAAGCTGGTTAGACTAATCCGCAACTACAGTTGCAAATAATGGCTCAAATTTCTACAGGTTCCTTCATCCCTTAGTTTTCTCAGAGCTTTTAGCTCTACCCTACGTATCCACTCTTTGCTTACTTGGAAACACGTCCCAATCTCCTGAAGTGACTTGCGGTGGTGGCCACAAAGCCCAAATCTCATGACTAACACTTGCCTCTCTGTCAGATCAAGGGTTTTCAGGAGGTCATGTACTTCTTTTACCATTTGCTGCCTCACTACAAATTCTTCAGTGCTCTCTACTGATGTGTCTGGTGTAAACTCCTGCACCATGGCAACACAAGTTACCATTAATAACAGCATCTCCCGAAGGCTAAGTTCAGATTGTAGGAATCTTGGAGGAAAAGGAGAATAGAAGACCGTATCACCACCATTCCTGCATTTGTAACAAATGTTGGTTTGAATGAGGTTGAAAGCAGAATACAAAAAAAGGGCCATACCATAAATTTAGCTCCAAAAGAATCCCCCAGTCTCTCATCAATTGAACCCACAACTCTAAAGCACTGCCTGGCTGATTGTATATTAGCTAGGGGCAAGCCTGTGAACTTTGCAATTTCATCATCGTCTGGGTATCTCCCATGGGTTCTGTGTAGGAAATTCCGAGCTTTCTTTATCTGATTCATCGACTTGCTCAAAGAGGCCTACATAAAATTCGGATAGGAAAGCAATAAAGAGAGTAACTTCTAGCTTCACTATAACGAAATCCAATAGCAATATAGGAAAAGAGTATATACCGGAATTCGAATCCCCCTAGAATGCTGTTCTACAAATCTTGACATTGACCTCCTTATCCAGTACTGAACATAAGTTGAGAATTTGTATCCCCTTGTGTGGTCAAACCTCATTGCACCTTGCAACAAACCAAATTTCCCTGCCTGTATAATGCGATGTAAGGTAAACTTCAAAATCAGTCTGGAATCATATGTTAATTATTTTAACACTCAATTTGGAACTTGGCGAATGAATACATTAATTATTTTACTTTGTTTGGTTCTGAACAGAAAATGAGGGGAAAGTAAAATGGACAGTGGGAGTCTGGGAGAGAAGCTTCCTCTAATGCTATTTCAAATTTTCAACTTGTTTCCCTCAGCATTTTGTTCTTTCATCTTTCCACGTTAGGTACTCATCATAAATACAAGTAAGAGGCTTCATTTGATGTGAAACACTCCAATGTGCAAAATCAGATGTAAGTAAAAAATTCGACTAAAAGCTTCACTAACGGCATAGAGATAGATTTGAAAGCTAGAAACTATCCTTGGGAAATGAGTGACAAAATGAGACTCTCCCTTCATTTCAGTAAGAGAATAAATAAAACACATCTTGATTTGTTTTCTGGGTGGCTAGGCCATCAGATTATATGTTTAGTGGTATGTAAGGCACCACAACAGGTAATACCCAAATGTGGTATTCAGACGCGATCGCTCAAACATAATCCAAATATTTAGGTTAAAGAATCATGTCATTAAATCAAACTGAAAAAGTAAATGAAAATAAAAATAAGTAAAACCACATAAAAGTATATTTGACGAACCTGAATTATATCTTCAAAGGCCAAGCCAAATCCCCTGTAGTTTCTCGCAAGGTACAGAACTAGGGAGTGTGCACTTCTCAGCAGCTCGTCCTTACAATACCAACCGGAACGCAAATGCTGAAGTAATATCTTCTTGTCCATTCTGGCAGCTTCCGCCCAGCTACTCAAGCTAGCTACTCGTCCAGTTTCTTCTTCCAACACAGTTTTAATTCTTTCCAAGTCATCAACCAACTGTAATAATTACATGATACAAAAACGATTAGTCACTCCCAAAGCATGAAGGAAGAAGATGATCCTGCTTAAAAGCAACTCCAAACAACACTCTATATCTTCGTATTAACATTTGAAAAGCACTCCCACGCATCTTTAAATCCATCTCTATTTACGGAGATTGGATTTTGATCCCCCATATCTAGAGATGGGGAAAAAATACAGAGGATCATCACCATGTAACTATTCCAACTGCATCCTCATCAGCTTTTGTTTATTGATTTCAATTCCAACCATATTCAATTTATTTTCTCTAGATTGACAACATACACCCAACCATTAGTGTGTAGATTGAATATTTTAAAGTTGGTCTTAATGAAAGCATATCAACAAAACCTTTAAAGTGACCCTAATATTGTTACACATACTTAATTAATTGAAAATAATGATAATTTTGGTGCACTGATATCCACATGGAAACAAATGACCGAGCCATTGGATCGACAAAACTTTTAAGGGTTTTAAATCTTGGGGGTGAGATTTTTTGAGGAAAAATAGAGGGTTATATTTGGAGTTTAGTCATCCTCTTAGAAGTAACTTGATCAACAAAATAGCATTATTTTATTGCTCTCGACAAAAAACTTGATTGGAGTTGCTCTACGAGGAACAGGAAATAACCTTAAATTGTCTCGACATTTCAGCCTCATTCCTAGCAATTGATAGTCTTCTACTTCTAGAATTTGATGGCCTTTTTGATTGAGAGTCCTTTTGAATTGATTTTGAGGGCAATGCCAGCATCGAAGCTTTTGGTGAACCTCTCCCTCTTCCTGATTTTCTTTCTTCTTTCTTCCTTGAGCGAACAACAATCTCACCAATGTGGACATCCACAGCTTCATTAATCAAAGGCTGTTTAATAAGCTGAGTTGACATGTCAGACAAGTCAAAAAAGGTTGGGGATTTAAGGGTCTTCGATAGACAGGTATGGAATAATTTTAGAGCTCCAACCCTTTCCAGTTGTCCTAAAATATCTCTTTCCAACCTTTCCACATATGAGTCAGCGAACGTTGCCTCCAACATATCAAGATTTTCCATTAATAAGCCGAAATGGGATGCCTTTCTTCCTTGTAACTTGTTCTCTCCAGTAGTCATCTGAAGGATCTGAATTAAAGTACGTATCCATTAGATAAGTGACCAGGAATTATTAGCAGAAATGATGAAAACTTCGTAAGAATTATTTGATATAGAAGAACCTTTACTCCTTCCATTTCTAAGTAATCTTTTTCTGCAGTCTGTTGAGCTGATGAAGATTTGTGTGCTTTCGGAGGATCATTGTACAGATTTTCACTTTGCCAGGAAATAAAAAAGGCAAAAGGCACCGTTCCGGAGTCATATGAAGGGTCCCTGCATCTAGCTTTATAATTATGAAAAATCAAGCTTAGAAAACAGAACAGGAGTACAGGACCAATCATCTGAACAAAATACACTAAACTCAGGATAAAACTCGCATATCGCACTGCTAGGGCTCTTATAAAGTAGGGTAAAACTCCTTCTGGTTTGGACCTTCGTAAATTTACCTCCTGAAAAATTTGGAAATAACCAACTTACCTCCTCGTGGTTTTGGAGTGAAGTGCTACAGTTATATTGACCATCCAAATTGACGGAAGGTGCAAAACAAACACCTAGGCCCTAACATAAGACTGAGAATGGAAAAAATAGTGTAAATAAAGCTAGATTCGAATGTAGAGCATCTCCGGTAATAAATTAATTTACAGTTTACGCAGTTTTAACTTAATATGGAATCAAAGTGGTATATTTAACATACACAGAGAGCAGGGATAAATAGGGGGAGGATACCCAAGAAAAAGACAAGGACATCAAGGTAAGTTTGGATATGGAGTTAACAGAGTTACCAATTGCATTTTAGTCCAAAACCATGAGGAGGCAAGTTGGTCATTTCCACATGTAAGGGAGGTGAAATGCCAAAGGGCCAAACCACGGGCAAGTAATCTGCATTTTGCCCTATAAAGTATTGTCTTTCTTTTCTAAAAGTAATCAAATTTAGACGGTATGTCTCGTAGCGAACTAAACTCTTAATTCAAATATCAAATGGGAATCAGAACTAAATTTGGTTGGTACCATCCAACTGAATCAATTCCATTCTTCACTTACCCTATAAGATATGTGAATTTTTCCTTTCCACCAACGCATTTTCAAAATATCAACTAAATGAATAAGAATGTTGAACACTCTTTCATTGGTAGAAAAATACAAAGGTGTAAAAATTGGACTAGTTGGATAGAAAAAAGAGCCATTTGAGCAAGCATGCTTTGTTAGGAAATATGTCTTAGTTGTATGTAAATTGAACCGAATAGAAACATCAACCAGATGTAAAACTTACAGATCAAGCCTAGTGTTTGACACTATCTCCTTAAGACAGATTTTGCCCTGCCATAGAGCTTACGATTTGAATAGATGTCTGTGTCCCATGATAAAACTGAGAAGCATAACAACAATCTATGGTACATCGAATCACTCAGCGTTTTGTACTCCCTCGACACTAACTCTGAATGAAGAAAATTACATATACACATGCAAAAATTGGACTTAAAATGATGCACAAAAGGGGCAATATGTATAGAGGAAGAGATGCCTTCTCAAAAAAATCCAAAGGACATCGTGCCATTTTGAAAAAGATCCAGAGAGACGCATCTGCCAATGGTGAAGTGATGCCTCAAACAAACACAACTTAAAGTTGCAACTTATCCATTAAAATACTTAAGTCCAAAAGTGGTTTTAATCTTAATTGAATTTCTTCAACCAATATTCAATTTAAATTTTGGAGTCTATTTCTCAATCACTCCTTAACAGTTTTTAACCACCAATATTAATTTGACTCACCAAAATAGGTTTTCAAAAACCATGTTTCCAACATGTTTTAGATGAATGAGGAGGAAGGAACCTCTGGGGTTTGGTTCACGGCTGATTTTTCCATCTGTTTCCTCAAACGAAGGATTCTCCTTAGCTATGATTTCGTTTCCTAAGCTTTATCTTTCATCTGAGTTCGAAATATCAACTCAATAACTGATAAATAGGTAGTCATATGCATCATAGCAATCGATCTTACTTGACAAAAACATGAAAGATACCAGAATACCACCTACTTTTGAGTGTAACCAATGCTGCATTATCAAAATCCCAACCATCTTTATGACCAAGTCTCTGTAAAACTCAACAACTTTTCTGGGTTGATTCCGTACGTTAGATTCTAGCAAAGAAACGGTTTGAGATTTGACAAATGCAAAAAAATTAAAAGAGTTGACTTGGGTAATCAACTAATTATTGTCAAAAAGTTCCGTAAGGAATCATAAACATCCAGAACAAAAAGGGTTGAACATTATGGGAAACACCAAAGTCATGGCTGAAACAAATGCTTGGGATTCTTTCAAGACTAACCATCTCAACAGGCACGGTACTTGTTCAACGAGAAAACTTTTAGGTTTTTTGTTTTGTATTTAACAAAGAAAATCACGAGACAATAGTTAAAATAATAGTAGGGGCGAAATCTTGGGTGAAAGGTGGCCAAGTCTGAGGGCCCAAAAAAGAAGGTACAATTAGTGACCTGCAGGCCACAACAGATGGACAGCTGGAACTTCGATGCCTAAGCCAGTTGGACTACTTGGACACACAAAGAAAATGAATGTGAAGCCAGTAAAGGTACAAGACTGGATAGCTTTACCCTTGGAGTGCATGGACGAGTTTCCATTTGTGAGAAAGTCAATTGCCCTCTTTGTTGTTTAGGATTTCTATCACCATAAGTTCAATTACAAGGTATTTAATCTCCGGTAATACTCTTTTTCTTTTGTTAGATTTTGTGGTTCATCCTTGAATCTAGAAAGAATATCGATATACAATAAAACATGTACGTCAAACTCGAATGAAGAAATAAACCGAAATTCTTCACCATAAACCGAAACTCTTCTTACGGATGCAATTCCTCCATTAACACCAGGATAAGACCATCTTGGGAAGTCAAACACTAGTCCTTCATCCGAACAAAACCCAGGATTTTGTAATAAACTTATCAAAGTGATCAATTTG
>JAOTQK010000022.1:13285169-13298843 GCA_025642025.1 Rhododendron ferrugineum
TTCTTCCGGATAAGTATCATTGAATTTCCAGTTTGCAGTCTCATAATGGAGGAGAGATGAGGGGACTTCGGCAGGTGGGCAAGGTTGTGAATGAAATCAGCCATATAGTTAACAATTCCAAGGAACTGTTGAACTTGTTTGACTGTAAGGTTTTCGTCTGGAAAGTGGTCAAGTTGAGAGGCTATGTGAGGCTGGAGGGTATATTGACCTCCTTTTGTGGTATCTAGTAGATGTCTATACCATAAGTGTCTGTTTCAATAGATCAGCAGTCTTGGTTTATCTGGCACAAGCGGCATTCAATCAGATTCATCCTCCTGAAGATATTGTCTTATCGTGTCGTTTGTTTTCCTTCCCTCTTGAAAGATGTGTTGAAAACAGCGTGTCCCATTTACCATATGTAGCCATTGGGCTTTGGCAATTTTTTTCTTATTGAGAATTTTTTTTATATAGATTTTGAGATTCTAGATTTTCAAAATCAGTTTGAAGTGTTTGTTAAAAATTCTTGATAACGGATTATTAGATTCTACAGATTCTGAAAAGCTAAAAAATGAATGAAATTCTCAAAATCCCAAAGTTCAGTTTGGATAGTTTTTGGGATTCTGCAACATAAATTCTAAAAAGGAGGAATGGAATTCTCATAATCTTGCAGCAGCAACAAATATGTTTATCAACTTTTACTAAAATCCAGAATCTAAAATTGCAACAGAATTTGAAGTTAAAATCTAAAATCTGTATTCACAATTATCGCAAACACGTCCAAATTTCTATTTGGACTAAACTTGACTTCTTGTCCTAGGGGTGTTAGTCGAAACCTGAAAATCGATCGAAACCGGAAAAACCGGACCGGACCGAATATTTTAAACCGGTTGAATAATTTCGATCCGGTTCCGGTTTATAAAATTTTATAAACCGGAAAAATAATTTCGATCCGGTTTATGCGTTTTGAAAACCGATCGAAACTGGACCGGTTATATATATGTATATTGGTCTAATAAATATATTTATTATATAAAATCAAATATATATATATATATTTATATAAACTATTTTAATGGGCTTAATTATATTTTTATGGGTTTTTTTTTATGTATTGTGTTCAAAATTGATACTTTTTTGTTGGGCCCAAAAAAGGGGTTGAACTATGGGTTTTTAGTTGATATTTTGTGGGTTGAATTGTGAATTTTTTGATGTGTTGGGCCCAAAATATGTCCCGTGAATGAAAACTGGATAAACCGGACCAAAACCGGTTGAGCCAATCGAAACCGGACCGGATTATCTCAACCGGTTCCGATTTCTTAAAATCTCAAACCGGATAACCGGTTTCAACCGAAAAATATGCTGAAACCGATCGAAACCAGACCGGTATCACCCCTATCTTGTCCCATTATGAGTCTATGACACGCCCAAATTTCTATTTGGACTCAACTTGACTTCTTGTCCCATTATGGTTCTTGCTCAATTTTGGTGATGGAAGCTAAAAGGCTCAATTTGGATGGTAGGCATCTTGAGAGAATGAGAATATGATTCTCGAACTTTGAGATTTTTTTATTTTTTTTTTGGCATATTTTGTAATCAACAGGGAGTAGCGGGGTAGTTAGATTAGCACTAGGGGAGTCCAGTAGTTATTCATAGCTCTGGATCCCAACCGCCCCCAAGGGGGCTTGAACCTCTGCCTCCTGGATGGAGGAGAGGCAAGGTTGCCAACTGCACTAGGTAGTGAAACCTAGATTCCCATGTTTAGGTAGTGATTGAATGAAAATATAATTCTTATCTTTCAATCCAGGAGCAATCATATTTCTAAATAGAGGAGGATCTTAAACCTCCACTAGCCCCTGGGAATCTGATATTACAGGGTAACCTAATTATTTCGGAAAAGGAAAGAAAAATTATTATCTCTTATACCCTCAAAATCCACCCACGTTGATTTTCTTTTTTTTTTTGGGTTCACATGCAATTTTTTTTGTTTTTTCTAGATAAATTTTTATTCTACTATTAATCTTGCTAGGAGAAATAGTACAAGACAAATTTTTATTCTTCTACAAATTTTTATGTAATTTTCCTTTTCTATATTGTGTTTTCTTTTTTTTGGATCATTCGTTTCTATATTGAGTTCTATCACCTATGTCTGTTATGTTAGTAACTAGCAGTTATCACTTTGGGAGGTTCATATGAAGCCCTAGAGTAATTCTATCCAAATTGGACCCCACAAACAAGCACTCTTTCCCTTTTCCTTTTCCACACAACCTTTTGTGCGATATTTCCCCCTCTTACAAGCGACGCCCACCCTTTTCATTTGCCGAATCTATTCTCGTTTCGTCCGATTACACAGATCTTTTACTATCCCAAGTAACAAGATTTACGCGTCCTTCGTTGTTTTCTTCATCACTTTGTCGGGATATTAATCCTTGACCAACTGGGTCGGTTTTGTGTTAATCAAAAATCGTTTTGGTTTTATTCTCTGGGTTTGCTTTAATTCAAGATTTCTGCTGGTGGGTTTTGATTATTTTCCCCTCAATTTCAGCTGGAGGGCTGTTTTTCCCCCACATCGGTTTTGTAGTTAAGGGATTTGTTTAGGTTTCTGGGTTTTGTGAAATCTGAGCTTTCTGCAATCGGTTTTGGTTTTTGAGGTCCCTTTCATGTGGTTTTCTTGTGGGTTTTTGTAGTTGGAGTTTGTCGAGAGAGATGAAGAGAGGGAAAGATGATGAGAGAATGATGGGACCTATGTTCCCCAGGCTTCATGTCAATGATACAGAAAAAGGAGGGCCAAGAGCACCTCCAAGGAACAAGATGGCCCTTTATGAACAGCTTAGTATCCCTTCTCAGAGGTTCAATTCCCTGAATCCCAATAACCCTGCTGCTGTTCCTCCAGCATCTTCAAGCCAGGTAAGACTAAGTTCATGGTTTCTTTGATGTAGGCATCTTCTTCTAGTGATGGTTCTGAAATGTTCTGTTTGAACTTGAATTGATTATCTTCTTTGGTGCATGAATTAGACATTTTGGAGACACCACTATACATTATCTTGTTTTCAAAGACATACCTAGACGGATGATTTTATTTGTTTTTAGGTCTTGCACTTCTTTAAATATGCTGATGCTGACTAACTGCTGTTGTTCAGAACACAGCTTTCATGTGATCTTTTGTAAGGCTGAGGTATTGCTAATGAAACTAATATCGCATTTCGTGGGTTCGGTTTTTTCCTGTGGCTTACTGATTGTTGGGAGATGAGGGCTGCTAACCTTGATATCGTTTGTTGCACAAGTTAGTCAGCGACTAAATTCCTCTCTCCAAAAATCTAGTATACTAGAAAGACACACAGAAACCTGAAAAAGAAGAATCAATAAGAAAAGAGGCAGGTCATGGAAAATAAAGAACTGATTAACCACTTAACACTGTGTTTTGAAATGGGGATATTTGTGCTGGTGTTTTTATACAGTATACTGCATAGAATTTTGAAGCCTACTTATCTGAAGTAATGTCTCTTAGTGCCAACCTATGATTCATGAGCCATGTCCTTCATTTACTCCTGTAGACTGACTGGCTGACTGAATCTGTGGTAAAAGAAGGGGGGGTCCTTTCAATTTAGTTTTCGTCATACCACCATTAGGGATATAAAGCCTATTCTAGTCTTAGATTTGACCCCTCCTCTAGGTACAGGATCTTTGTATGTCTTTATTTTAGTTTCCACTCTTCATTTCCTAACATGTCTGCGCTTGAGGAGCCAGGTCAGTCTTTTCATATTGACTCGGATAGAAACCATTTTTTGTGTCTGATACAATGAATAATTTGTTGCAGGGAAGTGGCCATGAAAATGGTATGCCTTATCAACTTCATCAGCCTCGTTCAATGCAGCCATCTGAGAAGTCACATGGTAGCCGTTCTGATTTCAACACGCCATTGGTACAACTTGAGCATAAAAAGAGGATAGACGAAGAGGATTTTACAGTTCCTACCTTTGTTCAGTCGGAAACAAATCATGAACGGAGCAAAAAAGCTAATGGCACTGAGGAAGAAATCTCGCCGTCCAGTCCAGCCTATTTGAATAAGTCAATGAACATTCCAAATACCAGTGTCAAAGAGCCCAAACGAACTGGCTTTACAGGTTTCAATTTGAGACAAGAAGGCAGAAGCCAGATAGAGAACCTGGAAGAATCTATGGCATTGGGGGAGCAATCAGTTAAATATGTCAATAGTTCAAAATCCAGAGAAAAGACTGATGGTCCGTTGAAGCAAACTGATAAAGAATATAGACACCGCCTTGCAAACAATTTTGACAGATTACAGAGCACTGGTGCTAGTTTACATCATGAGTCCAGAACCAGGTCACAGCTACACAATAGTATAAGTGGGAATGGTTGCTCAAATGAGCCTGTGAGGGACATAAAAAATGCACATTCTGCCATCCGTACAAGAGATTCTTGTCCAGAAAAGGTGGGAAGTCCTAAAAACACCACTAATCAAAGTGGATATCATGACTACAAGACACAGGGACCGCTACAAATGGCCAATGGTGAGAGAAGTGATGATGCCTCTGAGATTTCCATGGTGGATTCTATATCGGCGTTAGATATATCCCCTGATGATGTTGTAGGAATAATAGGTCAGAAACATTTTTGGAAAGCGAGAAGAGCGATAGTCAAGTAAGTTCCTTTGCTTATTGATGGCTTTCAGTTATTTTGGCAGTCTGGTACATCTTCCTCGTTGATTTCTCATTTTGCTTGGTTGGAAGTTTGGATGTCATGGAAACTCATTCTTCCCCTATGCATAAACTCTTAGGCCCGTTTGCTTCCCCCTGCCCCCTGCTTTCCTGGAGCATGTATGCGTATGTATTGATATAGAGTTGCATACCAAACCATTATGGTGATTTTGATGTCAGTGTGAGTGTGAGTAATATGGGGATGTCCACCTAGGCAAGTAGGAGCAACATTTTTACAAAACTGTAGGATTTCTCGTACATCAATTTCTATAAAGTTGCTTAGCTTTGCTAATATTTTTCCTAAACTATCTTTGAAACGTTGGTGCATTCACATCATCTTCTTCATTTCAATTCATCTCCTAGTTGTTGAGTACTAGAAAGCAGGAGCTGCTCTAGTGCCGTTTTAGAAGCCCTGCCCTTGCTGAATCAATTTTACTTCCTGGAGGTCCATCATAGTTTTGTACTAATTCCCAGCTCTGGGCTTGGCCTTTTAGAGAATTGAAAGATGATTGCAAGGGATGTTGGAATATTGGGTAATATCTGTTCATTTGTTTTAGAATTAGAAAAGCATTGAGATATTTCTTTGAGAGGGATACGGATCATGTACAGGGGATGCATCTAGTCGTCTAATGTAGAACTTGGAAAGTGCAGCTATTTCTGTATTCTTCCAATTATTTTATTCTGTCTTCTAACAATTCAAAACTTAATTTGATTGGTGAAGGCTATATCGAGTATTAATACTTGGGGTTAGGAATATGTAATCCTATGTGAGCTCAAAAGTTGGAAATAAGGCCTTAAGGGAGGGAGGATCTCAGGGGCGGAGTCTGGCTGTTCCCTCCAAGGTGCCATTTTGGTTTCCAGCGGCCCTTGTAAGTGTTTTGCAGTGGATATTCTTATGCCAATTTCCAACTGATATCTCTTGATGGTGTATGATTATCTATTCATTATCCATTCAAGCTTGGCCTTTGGGATATATTTTAGTTCTGATTTTTCGTATTGCTTGGGTGTCAAGTTTCAGCCCTCCATGTGGGTAGAAGTTCACTTTTTTCTGGCAGTCATGGCCTGTAAGAAGGGGAACAAATTATGTAGGATATTTTGGATCTTAGATATGGATAGAGAGGTATCCTACGGGCAACTAGTACTCAGCAATTGAATTAGTGATGGTGAAGGACATCATTTTCATGTTGGTGTTTTGGTCTCCCTGGGTTTTCCTTCATATAATGGTTCTGGTTTGCAATATTTGCTTACAGTAGAAGAAAATCATCTGCTCAAACATGCAATATGAATTTTAACTGCTTCTCCAGTTTCTAGGTACTTATGTTTATGGGTGTAACAATGGTTTACTGATGCTCTTTTTAAAGGTTTTGACTACCTGGTTCTTGGTTGTGAATTGTATCAATTCATTTTCAGTTTATACCACGTGCTGTAAGTTGTTTGTAAATGCTAGGCCTCGTTAAATTATATTGTCTGTGTCTTTTATCCAACCCCTCTTTCTCCTTTTCAGTCAACAAAGAGTGTTTGCTGTTCAAGTATTCGAGTTGCATAGATTGGTAAAGGTAAGGAGTTCTTGAATATTATCTTACTTCCAGGATATGTGATGCATAAATAATTTCGTTGCATTGAATTCATTTTGATAGAAATGTGGATTTTGATTTAATTCTTGATTTCAAACAGGTCCAGAGATCGATTGCGGGATCACCAAATCTTTTGCTTGAAGACAGTACTTATTTGGGCAAACCTTTAGAGGGATCTCCTGCAATAAAACTACCACTGGAGTATATTGTTAAGCCATCTACACACATTGTGAAGCATAAAGATGATTCCGAGAACCAAAATCAAAACATGGAATGCTCCGCTGAAAATGGCAATGCTGTTGGCAAGACATCTCTTTCTTCTGTGCAAAATACTAATCAGCCTTCAAATTACGGACCGTTTTCAGGAAATCCACTATCAGCACCTCTAATTCCAGATTCTAAATTCAGTCCTTGTTTCCATCAATCGCCTGGGCATCAATGGTTGATTCCTGTAATGTCTCCTTCTGAAGGACTAATATACAAGCCATATCCCGGAAATGGATTCATGGGCCCAGTATGCGGAGGTTGTGGACCACCAGGACAAAAGCCCATGATGGGTAGTTTTGCAAATCCTCCCTATGGTGCTCCGACTTCTCATGAGCAATATCCAGGAATTAGTCATGGTTATTTCCCTCCATATGGCATGCCTGTTATCTCTGGCATAAGCATTGAACAAACAAATAGCTTTTCTAGACAAAATTCTGGCGGGGAAGTAAACTTCAACATGCAACACCAAAGTTCGTGTAATGTTCCAACCCAAAAGCATGGAGAGGTTCAACGCGTTGAGAAAATGCTTGCGTCCAAAGAAACCGAGTTGCATGGAAGTACAGCCAGTAGTCCTCCTGGAGGAAGAACACAAGGAGTCAGGGTAGGTCACACTCCCGAAGCAAGAAATGCGCTTCCTCTTTTCCCTACTTCTCCGGCTGTTAATGTTTCTGAGGGAGCATCTCAGCTCGACGACACTGAGCAGCCAACAAGAGTGATCAGAGTTGTGCCTCACAATGCTAGATCTGCTACTGAATCAGCAGCTCGGATTTTCCAGTCTATACAACAAGAAAGGAAGCAAAATGACTCGGTTTAACCCTGCTTGTGGGGAACGATCAACTGGCGTTGAGTGTCAACGAGGTCCTCGACTCCATATTGGTTTTGTGCTTACTATTTTTGTTTGCACTGTCTGGTATGATGTTTTTGTAACTGTTTCTGTGTAATTATAGGTGATGCATATGTAGATATAGGTCTGAAGATTTCATGAGATCAATCAGGTCAATGTTATATGATAGTTTGTGTCAGTTTTCCTTCATGTGTTAATCTTCTATTGGCCTTGGGCCTTTTTCAGCTTGTAGAATTTGTATGCAGTTGATAGTTACCTAAAAGATCGGCATGGTGTTTACCTGTTCTCTCTCTCTCTTGTTATTTTTTTACTTCACTTTGTACTGGTGCAGCAACTTTTTCCTGGCGACTATATGATTGAATGCAGCTAGTTTGCCTCCACTATATGCTTTGCGCAGAAACAAACTCTGACTATAGTACTTGCCCGTGGTCCAGATGTTCCAGAATTTAGGGCCCTTTTGGTTATCTTAGCTTATTTGTTTATTTTACCCCTAAATCTTTACCAAAAAAATACTAAAAAATAAGCGAAGTTCCAAAACAAACTAAAAAAACGAGCTCGTAAGGATAATCAGATAGGCCTTCGAATATGCATAAATCGGGTAAGTTGTAATTTTTCTCCTCTCTTTTTTCGGTGCTTAAAACGGGAGAGCATGTATGGTTATTCCAACACTTCCGTCAACAAGTATTGCCCAGTCACACCATAGCACTATCTGCAGGGAATCCAATATCACCTATGTCAAGACTGAAGCTAAGATCTCACCACGTGTGCGTGGTGTTAGGAGTGCGTTCGGCCTATGAGAATTCGAACCCGGATCTTGTCCAACCAAGTCCGAACTTCAGCCACTGCACGAACCCCTCATTGTACTTATGCCCTATCACTGTGCCATCCTTTTTTCCATAGTGTATCATAGATAGGCTTGTTATCTTACAATACATATTCAATTATGAGAGGGATTACACATCAACATCAATGACCATTCCACCCCAGGTTACAGCCCAAAAAAAACTAAGGAACTTCCTTTGATCGCCAATGTGATTCTCATAATTGATTGAATAACACCTTATGATCATTAAAGGAAAAAAGGAGAGAAAAATGCACTGAAATTCAGACTAGTTGCCATTAGGAGTGTCCTCAAGGGCACCAGAGACTTTTACCAGGCCCTCCGTAATAGAATTCAGGATCTTCAACGTAATCCTCAACGTAAAAAACATCATAACACCTATATTCATCTGCATAAGCGTTGACGAACTCTGGAAACCTTAAGTCTAGAGAGTTTTCGCGGACTCGCATTCTTTTTACGCATCCGGATCTGCATCCGTAGTCGTCCCAATTCGGCAACTGCCCGTTGCCCATGGCAGTTGCAGTGTGGGGATGAGTCCCTATCTTTGAGCTGTAGACTTCCCCTCCCCATTCCACAGACTCAGCGTGGTATCTAAGCGCGCCGAAGAGATCTGGTGGCCAATAGCCGATATTGACGCCATTATACTGCACCCACCAATTCCTGGTATTTGTATCCTAAGTCCAAAGGCAAATGCATACAAACCAAAAGAACGTCAGAATGAAAAAACAAGAAACATGTTTTCATACAGGTTTTGTGATCTCATAGGAAAAAACAAGGCTGGCGCACTCGTATGCTTTCAAAACCTTTTGTTTTGAAAAACTGTAAGGTGGTGGCTCGTGCAAAGGGGTTGTTAGAGAGGAGGGTTGCATGAGGCTGGGTTGACCAGAAATAGAGGGTGTTTGGTGCAGCTGAACTTGTATATTAAAAGCTGCTTATTAGGAAGCAATGTGAAAAAGCTTCAAATGGAGAAACTATATCAAGAGGTCTAACTACTGGAATAATGGTATCCATTGCTATTTGGAACATTACGGTCAGTAACATTGGTCAATTAGGTGAAGGAACGGAAAGAGAGGGATTCAAATGCTCGGTAAATAAAAGAGACCAAAGTGATTAATGAAATTATTTTGCCGATCAAATAACAAAAGAGCCCACATAGCAACCAAAGCTCCTTGACCCAAAAACGGAGTGAATAGCGAGTCATTCCTGTTAGATTGTTGTTTTTGGTTGTGACACAGCTTCCGAGAGACAAAATGTCATAACTTATGGCACTTAAGCAGCATCAAGCAGGCCCTTAGTGGGGCAGGAAAACCTACTTTTAAAACAATTTCAAACAGAACTTTATTTCCGCAAGACTTGGAAATTTTCAAAACTTACCATTATCAACAACAACATAACCCATGTCAACAACATAACCCATGTAGTCCCCAATCATTGGGGGTATGGGCGGAGGAAGATTGGAGACAGACCTAACCTTTGGCAATATGCACAAAGTGGCTGCTCTCATAATACCACTGAAACAGTGGCCCCCCTATACCTTTGGTAATATGCACAAACTTACCATTAATAATAGTTAATCTTTCTCATTTTATTGAAAAGAAAACTACAAAACAAAAGACAAAATCAACCAAACTGGCCCAAGCTATTGATCATCTAAAACCTACTTCTAAAAACCAACTTGAAAGCTGTCAAACTATCGCTCTTATAACATGAGTATCGACCCTTAGATCAGTCAGACCAAAAGATACTTTACTGAACAATTTTCATACTTAATTCAGAGTTGATAAGAAGTAGATCAATTTAAGGAGATTCATTTTACTCTTACCTTGTAGATGTACACAGTTATTTGATATGGCAGTCCTCCAGAGGTCGAGATTGGATATATGGCAGCACCAAGAGCAACCTTATTGCTAGTTTGAACAAAACCAGGGCATGTGAGATCAAAACAACCTGTTGTGTTTGAAGAATCTACCTGGTATGTAAGTATGAATAAAGCAAACATAGAAGTTAGCCAAATCAAATCAAATAATTTTATCACATGGTAGTATGCTTACTTCGAAAATTCTTATTCACTAAAAGAGCCTACAGCTTGAATAATTTGCAATCTGATATTTTTGTTTCAGATTTTAATCTCCATCTGCTAAAATATCAGATTATTGCTTCAAATTCCACCAAAGTACCTCTGGATACGACAAGGGCAAGGGCATTTGATGTGCCAAACATTCTCATTCCCGAATTAGGCACTTGGATCCTTCACTTTCTAAAGATGGTGAGGAAAGAAGTTCACAATTTGCAGTCAAAATCCCATTTTATTTTGAGTACACTGGTAAACCAAGCATTGCACAGCATAATTATTATTTTGGTAACTTGCACAACATATATGTTTTAAACATACATGATGTATTTGCATGCCCATCTCCAACATTTGGAAAAATGTAAAGTGTCCTAAGCTTTACGGTTTAGGATATCTGGTTCCTGAACAAACACCCGATACCCCCATCGCAGTCCATGTTACACATAAATTAAACAATCTATGTGCATAAATTAACTAAACTATGTGCTACTGGTTAGGTGAAACTCTAAGCTTCACTAAACCTTATTTACAAATAATTGGGTGACTTACGGTCCAATATACAAATAATCGAGTTGTCCTGTCTCCATAAACTCTTGGATTTACCTGAAAAGCAGATTCACATATATCAGTTTCATTGATCCTCACTACGCATTAGAAGAACAGCAATAGATAATTCTTGAAGAGAGAATATTAACTGCCCAACCAGATTCAACGGCCTCATAATACATGTAATTGCCATTTTTCAAAGAAACTTGCGAGGTACTGTAATCATTTGATTCAACAAAAGGATTGTCGACTTTAATGTCTCCCTGAGCTCCTAAATAGCTGAAGCCTTGAGCTATCAATATTGCCACCTGTACACGCAAAAAAACTTCAGTAGTCCTACTCACAAATATAACTAAACAACTGTTTGGATTGCTCACTGAATGTAGAAAAGTTGATTCCACCTACCGAGTGATTTTCTTGTTGAAGGAACGAGTCTATGTTATCACCAAGGTGCTGAAACCGTTGGGAAAATCTAGGCTTCTTCCTTCCGTACTCTTTTAGAGAATTTGCTTTAAGTAAGTCCTGCTTCTGTATTCTTCGGATGGGAATTGTGCCCTCAGGACAGCTTCCACTTCTCTGCCATAGTTGTGATGTCACGTTTAGTGAAGATCCTCCCTTCCCCTTTGTTGATGCTTTCATTGTTGTGCTTGTCCTTTCCATTGTTGGATGGTAACTGGGTGTCATCTAAATAAAAGAATGCTCGGTTAACACCTTTCTGACTTTCTGTTAATTTGTATGTGGAAAATCCCATAATCTCATAGGACATAAGATTTAGCAGCATAATTTTCTCAATAACAAGTTATGCTGACCTGGATTGTGTGATTTCTTAGCGCAGGATGATCGAAAGCTGGTTGGTTGTATATGTCAACACAGTCAATAACGTCCCCATCTTCACTCTGCACAAAACACGAATTTATCAGGCCCAAAAAAAGAGAAAGGAATTCATCCAAGTTAAGAGAGCAAGAGTCTAACTAGGTCTAAGTAAATCAGTGGATAAAAGTGATAATACAAAAGTTGTCCTAGGTACTTGAGTTAGAGCCTTGAGCATTGTAGTATTGTACAAGGACGTGCTATACCTTCTGGGTGGAACCATCACAATATCGGCCTATGTTTACTTAACTGAAAACGTACACCATCAGATAGCAAATACAGTGAATTGGGTATAATTGTGAAACTAAGCACTATTGTCTTTTATTCCTTGTATATTATATAAACACATCCATGGATGAGAGCTTTTGGCATGTACTTTTCATCATTGTGCCCAAGAGATGAAAATGCAAATGGCAAACAAGGGAGTATATATGCAAAATAACAAAGAATTGGATGTGAAGCCATACGTGAATGCTTTTCACTGCATGTTTATTAAGACGGTCGAGCTTCCTTTCAACTTCTAGTAGCTTGTGGCCAGATATCGAGTCAACCCCCACAACCCCAGGAGTAAGACCACTAAAAGTTATTACAAATAAAACCAATAATAGAATCACTATCAATTTGAACCCCATGCCCATCGTCGAGAGGATGCAAAATAATTTTCTAAAATTAGTTTAGTTCTCTTTTTCAAATATATGATCTTGAAAAATCATGAAATACAGAGCCAAATTTGTTTATGTGTGACGCATTAGACATCTACTTATAATACTACTTGCTAAGAATACACCAAAATCTTGTGATTTACCCTCCAGTCATCAATATATCATTTACTTCATGAATTAAAAAAGAACATGAAAAACTCATGCAATGTGAGAGCATTCGCAAGATTCACAAAATACAACCTTTTAGATGAAACATTGAGCATGTTATAGTGATGCTTACTGCTGTCAAATAAGCAAGGGAACTGAGGCATTACGATACACTAACATGTCTTCATACAAATGTTATGATCAATATGTAGTGCTGAGATAGTACTCTATATTCATAGTTGAGGAGATCCTGGAGATGTCATAAGAGATATTCCATGCTCCTTCAATATAAAATACAGAAATTAGACTGTCAAAAACAGTAGGTCCATGAAATGGCTCCAATTAGATCCATGCAAACTATCTTAGACATCCGTAAAACACTCTTTGATACCTTATTATTTCTCATCAGATATCAACAAATACTCATTGGTACCTTATTAGATTTACTTAAGTTAACGTATCCTTAAATAAGGCTTTCAAAAAACTTGAAAATATGAGGACTTTAATTTGAAGAGAAACACAAATAAATTGGGGCCAGATACATCACTTCGCTTCCTAAGTATGTGACTGAACAAGGGTACCTGCCGACCAATTTAAATTGGTAAGCAAAAGGTCCAATATCCATTTACATATCACTTTTGGCTGAAAAACCAAATTTCTTAAAAAAAATGTCCATAAAATCGGGGAGACTCACATAAGTAACTGATTCTAAACAAACATGCATGTCATTTAGGATTAAGCCCAAAAAAATACTAATGAGGAGCGACGTGTAAAAAAGAAGTCCCTCCTTATATACTAGGACATTGTATGGATAAGTCAAATCGTGGAGGACTGGAGAGAATAACTCCAGTAAAACGATGAGCTACTGTGCCTAGTCCTCACCTGAGATGGCAAAAACGGGAACCCCACTTGACAAAAGTACCTAGATTACTGCATTAACCAATAACGTGGATCTATAACACATACACACAAAAAGAGTAGTTCGATGAATCAGTGTACCTCCAGAATTTTGAGTTAAATCTATGGACGTATTCTTGGGAACCTACCAGGATTCTCTGCAATCAAATGGAAACATGAACCGAAGGCATTCGCCTCCATATTGTTTAATGACATGAAAAGCTTCACCCCCCCCCCCCCCCCCCCCCCCCCCCCCCCCCC
>JAOTQK010000022.1:13514534-13525670 GCA_025642025.1 Rhododendron ferrugineum
TTTAAAAAGGTGATGTGGCAACTTTTGGTTATTCAATTTTGATTATGCCATTGTGGACCTCTACATTGCTAACCTTAATAATCTCTTAAATGGATAATCAAAAGCTGATGTGGCAACTTTTGATTATCCATTTTTGATTATAGCATTGTGGATACCCTTATATGTTCTATTCTATAATATTTTTTAAGTTCATATTAGAAGATACAAGCGAATAAAAATTTGACACGAACATTAAAAAAAAAAAAATAGAATGATACAGATGGAGTACATGTTTCTAGAGCACCAGAGGGTCTGCCATATATTGGTGTGACTTCCACCATTTGGTGACCACTACACCAATGTCTGTGGTGGAGAAGGTTCATGGAACACCGCTTGGCGATACTATAGAAACGTTGAATAATCACTTGCACGGTGCGACCACTCAAAAATCTTGAAATTGGATGGCTGAAAAGCATCTCCATAGTCGTTGATTTTTTTTTTTTTTTGATCCGCTCCACAGTCATTGATTGAGACGGTTCCTTTCATCCTAACGTGTTGCTCCTATTTTGGTTTCCAAAGAAACTGTGAGTACTGATTAAAGCCAAACATGACAAACCAAATCAAACCAAACCAAAAAAGGTTTCATTATTGAATCAAACCAAATCGACCATTGTGTCTCTATTAATTGGAGTCGGTTATGTTAGGACCATATTCTACGGTCTATTTATATTGGCAAATTTCACGACAAAACACATATTTATTTATATCCTCATTTATCGAATTGTATTTTATTTTTGTTTATAGAGTGTCTGTTTAGAAAGTGGAAGAAAATCAATATTGTGTAATTGTGAGTGAGTGTTTCGTATAGATAAAAAAGGAAAGATTTGTTCTCGGGAGGAAAGGATTTGTTGCACATGGAAAAGATCATTCGGTAATTGCAAGGCTTGACTTTACCGACCAGTCGGAATTTAATCTGAGCAATCTGTTTAAGGCACGAGATTTACATTGCCTAAAAGGAGTAATTTATTTGAGGACATGTAATTTATCCTAAGACTACAAAGAGGAATAGAGCAGACAAAAGTTTTTGGCCTGGGTTTTGAGAAGAAAAAAAGAGAGAAAGCGGCAGCAACAAGCATGCGTGGGTTTAAACATCAATCAACGAAGTGGTTTCTTTATCTTTGAATCTTGGAGTTCCTCTTCAATTGTTCAAGCTACAATGAAACTTCAAGAGGTAATCACAACTCTATTTAAACAAACTTAGAGTTATTCTTTGGTGGATTTTCAAAGGTTTGCGGAAGACTTGTGAATTCAAGGCAGTGGCAGTCAAGCACTGGGTGTGGTGAACGAGCGATTTGGCAAGTAGGTCTTAGGGCAATTGTGAGGATTCAAATCGTAGGTACGAGTACTTGTAATTACACATTGAGTATAGTGCTTTGATTTCTTCCCGTGGTTTTTACCCGTTTGGAGTTTTCCACGTATATCTTGGCGTTCTCTGTTTATTGCTTTCGTTCGTACGATTGATTTATTTATCGATTGGTGGATTGATTAATTAAAAAGATAAAAATAGCAAATATTTATATACCTAGGCAAGCTAGGATTTTTTAGGTTATTTGAATTCTATTTTTTTTTTCATTGAGCTCTGTCTAGGGCTAAGTCGTCACTTAAATTTAGTATGCCCAAATCCTTCCGTATCACGGTATTCAAAGTAAGTTTAGGTCTTCTTTTTCCTTTAACCCGACTATCCACTACTATCATGTCACTTGTAACGCCCCGATTTTTGGGAACGTTATTTAAGTATTACAGTATAAAACTTTATAAACCATTTATTTGGATAAAATGATAATTATATAAGTCATTACAGATAATCAAATCTTAAGTTTTGAATTACGAACAAAAATGCTACTCATTCAACCTATTCCGCACAACAACTCACACAACCGCTAACATCATGTTGACGTCAGCTCAAAACGACGTCGTTTTGTCAAAAAAAAAAAAAAAAACCTCAGGTCGTTGAAATAGGTCCCCTTTCCCTTCCCTCCCCTGCTCCCCACATTCACGATCAGAATTCAGAGATCGGAGCCCCCGCCGGAGTACGGGAGGAAGACTGAGTATGAAGAACCCAATCCAGGGTTTGGATCCGCGTACGGGCATAGGCCGGAGCCCATATCCGAATATGGGCGTAAGAGTGAGTATGAGGAGCCAAGTTCGGAGGAGTATGGATCTGTGTATGGTGGTTGGAGGCCTCAGAGGAGTGAGTACGAGGCGCCGCCGCCACCGCAACCAAAGATGTATGGGGAGGAAGAAGGTGGTGGGTATGGTGGGAGGCCGCTGTGGGGGCCTCGGTCACCGGCGCGGTAACCTAGCCGCCTTATGTGAACCGATGTCCGAGGAGGGTTTCGTGTCAAGGAATGATCTCTCTTCGGTACAGTGTTCGGGTCAACGGTCTGGAGCAAGCCCTTGCTTGCTTCGGAGCCACCGCCGTTGCAGCTTGTGCTCATGTCTTCGGGTAACCACCTGGAGGGTGCATTATGGCAGATGGGGTCCACGGGGATCATGCAGCAGGCGCAATCATTGGGATCAGGATTGGCCATGTGCTCCGTAACCGTCTTATCTCTTTCGTCACATATGACGTCACCCGAGGGGGTTACCCGAGCGTATTCCCCACGCGCTAGCTTGGAGGCCACGCTAACCTAGGTTTATAAATACAAAGGGATACTCACCTGGAGCGGGTACGCCATTCTCCTCCCTAACTCTAGACCTACTCTCTATCCCTGAGATCTTACTTGATCGTCGGAGGGTCACTGGGCTTCCACGGCCCTAGTGACTTGTTGCAGGTCCAGTAGCGGAGCAGCGGAGCAGCGGAGGGAGGAACCTAACCAGAACCACGGTCAAGGTCCCGACAAATCGAACCCCCGCAATTGGATATCGTCGGCAAGCTTCCCGTCGCTCCAGGAGGTTTCAAGTTCCTTTTAACCGCCACAGACTACTTCTCAAAATGGGTCGAAGCCGAGCCCATGGTCAATATCGAAGAAACCGACGTCATTCGCTTCGTGTGGAGGAACATCATCTCTCGCTTCGGTGTTCCCTTCGCTATCATCACTGATAACGGGGGGCAATTTATCGGACAGAAATACCGGGCCCTGTTGGACGAGTATGGCATCAAATGGGACACTTCCACTCCGGGCTACCCCCAGGGCAATGGGCAGGCCGAAGCAGCTAACAAGACAATCTCATCCGGGCTAAAGCGCCGACTCGAGTCGCGCCGTGGCAAATGGGCCGAAGAGCTACCTAGGGTGCTTTGGGGCTATCGTACAACGCCTAAGCGATCCACTGGCCATACCCCCTTCTCATTGGCCTTCGGAATGGAAGCTGTTATCCCCCTCCAGGTCGGGCTTCCAACCATCCGAACTGAAAACTTTGATGAAACGGTGAACAGCATTGCTGTGGACCTCGACCTTGCCGAAGAGCAGCGCGAGAATGCCAGAATCAAGCTCGCCTCTTATCAGCAAGAGGTTGCAAAGGGTTACAACCGAAGCGTCCGTCTTCGGTCGTTCAAACCAGATGACCTCGTCTGGAAGAAAGTGTTGGAAAAGTCCAAGAAGAAAAAGCTAATGCCCAATTGGGAGGGACCCTACCGAGTCCTCAAGCACCTCGGATCGGGAAATTACAAACTGGAAAAGCTGGATGGTTCTCCAATTGCCAAGACTTGGAATGCCAACAACCTAAAGAAGTTTTACGGCTAGGTCAAGCTTCGGTACCAATGACGTTTCTACTTTTTCTTTAAGAGTTATTTTTCAAGTTATGTTATGAACAACTCATGTAATGGCACGTCCCATTTAAGCTTCAATGAGAACATCTTTTTCGAAACTGTTGTGTATCTTGTCATTCATTTAATCTACTCGGTTCAAAGTTGACTCGGACCGTTTTAGCCGACTTCCGAGACCCTTTCCTCCCCGGGTAACACCCTCGGAAAGAGTTCTCACTAAGTCGCCACGGCCACTTCGGTCGTTCTGACTCTTGGTCGACCGTACTAAGGACACTCGGCATTTACCCGAGCCCCTTATACCTGCTCACCAACTAGTCACCCACTGCTCAGATTCGCTATGTCCCGAAGCTATGGCCGACGCCATCCCCCTTTCGGGACACCAGCCCTAATCCACAAGCAGACCCATTCCACCACGAGATTCTATCTCAACTCAAAATCTTACTTCGACAACCGACATAAGCTAACCCGAAGCAGGGGCGTGCAAAATTCAAAAACTGCAAGCTTTTTGCTTCCGCTTAGCTTACTCGGACCATCTCTACCTTACAAGTACTCGTGACTTCGGTAGCATGTGCTAAGGCAGGGGCTGCCAGCCACTCCTGTAAATCTCACAATCTTTGAAGTACCCTCGGTTCATACTTCGGTTCAAACTTGTGTTAATTCAACACACGTCTAACCGAAGCAAGGGCAGAGGCACCCCTCGGCTACAATCACAAATTCACGAGGCACCTATCCAAAAGACAGCAATACTGTTCAAAAAAGATAGAGCATTCAATAAAACTAAGTCTGAAAGGCATCAAAGTAAAAGTTCCTACAAAAACTACTACATCGGATCAGGCTTCGGCCAACCGTTCGGCGCCTGTCAGAACAGAAATATATACAAACCCCTGGTACGGCAAAATCCAAATGTTCGGAGCCGTCCAGTCCAAAAATGCAACAAAACAAGAAAAGTACTAAGTGCTGTGAGGGAGGGGAGGCTGAGCTGCTTCGTCGGTCACTGCAGCAATGATAGGGTCAACGTGACCCTCGGGAAGAGTACCCGCCTCGGGATCTTGGACCTGCTCATCCTTCTCCGGCAAGACAAGCTCTTCGGGTGGCACCTCGGGCAGGGCTCGGAGTTCCGAATCAGCTGGGAGATCAAATTTGCTTAGAAGAGCTTCATGGCCGAAGCGTAGCCCTTCCATGAAGCGGTCTCTGTGCAGCTCGGCTTCGATCTCCCGTACTTGTTTTTTGTACTCCACTCCAGCCGCATTCCAGCCCTCGTCGTAACCCCTCTCCTTGCCAGCCTCCACTTCGGTTGCCCGAGTGACCCTAAGAGTGTTCGCATCCTCCTCGGCTTTCGTGGCTCGGCCCTCGGCAAGGATCCTCTCTCGGTCGCTCTTCTGGAAATCCGCGAGATAGAGCTCGCAAGATTCACGGGCAATCTTCAGGTCATCCTCCCTCAGCACAAGGGCCTGCTTCAGCTCGGCGATTTCCTGCTCCTGCGCCTTGTTCCGGTTCAGCATCTCCAGAGCTTGGTCACCAGCCTGTCAACAGGAAGCAAATTAAAAATACTACAAGTACAAATTCACTACCAAAGCAAAAAATGAAAACCAAAAGCTTACACTGAGGAGAGCCTGTGCGATCTCCCCGGTGAGGTCTTCGGTCGGGCCTTTAACCGCCCTGGCATCTCTGGGAAGAATTGCGGACCGAAGTAGCCCATACGCCGTCCCAATGTTGCCAGCAGCGCTATCGGCGTGATGAATTGCGCGCCCGGTGTAGTGCCGAACCTCGGGGGCCCAGGGCATCTCCCTTGCAGGAACCCTGGTCTCTATGTCGGTTCCTCCCCCTCCGGTCTCTGCCCGGTGCTCTCCCTCCTCCTCATGAATAAGGATCGTTTCCGTTTCTTTCCCCCGTCCGCCCTCGTCCTCATTTGGCCGAGCCCTCTTCTCTGGGCGTCCCTGAGGAGAAACAGAGGCGGTTCCAGAAGCCCCAGCGCCCGGCGTGCTGATCACCACGCCGGCGTTCCGGCCCCTCGGCCTCCGCCGTCTCAAATCCTGTACCACCCTGTTGCCTTGACTAGACATCTCCCCGCTCAGACCAGTTCTTTCAAGTGTCTCTCGGTCAACTTCCTCTCGCAAAATGCCTCGGGGCCCGGATGAACTCCCATCGGCCTCTTGTTCGGTGCCTCTTCCTCCTCGCCCCGCTCCTCTCGCTCGCCCTCCTCCTCGGCCTTGCCCACATCCCGCCCTCGATACGCCTTGTTGCCTCGGCTTCTTTTTCAGATAGCTAGTGTAAGTAGGCTTGTACCCAAGGAGCTCGGGCGCGTACCGGCTTGTGATGGGGATTGCGAAAGCGGCGGTTATCTGAGCCCTCGAAGCGTTCTCCCTCAGACCTTGCATGACCCCGTCGGCTGCAAGACAACGACAAAAGGAAAAGGGAATCAGTATGCGTGTAAAGCATAAAATGAAAACATGCAGTCTATGTCTTGAAAGATATGTTTACCGACCAGGAGTTCCGGTCCCGAATTGAACCGTGGTCGTGGTGTCGACGCTCTCACTGGGGCCGAACATGAAGTTCCCAGTGACCGAGACATAGATGCTCGACCACTCCTCGGAGTCAGGCAGGTGGTCAATCAGAAACTCATCGTACCCAGTCCGGCACGAGAGATAGTACCGGTTGTAGTCCCGGTTGACCCCTACGAGGTATACTCCGAAGAGCTCCTCGAGCCCGAAGGTAAGATTGTATTGTCTTCTCAGCTCAATGATGCTGGTGATGATTCGGTAGGAATTTACCGTGAGCTGGGAAGTGGTCAGAGACAGGGTCCGGAGCACCCGACGCACAAACTGGTGAAGGGGAAACCTAACGCCCCCCTCGGTAATTGCCATCAGGGGAACGATCAGCTCCCCCGGCCGGTGCGGAAGGTTCTTTGCGTCGGTGTCTGGAAGTAGCCGAACTTCGACGTCTGGAGGGATGCTGAAGACCCTCCTAAATTCAGCAAACTTGGCCGGAGAGCCATCGAAATATTGGTGCATAAAGGGACAGGGCCTCATCAGTCTCCTGCGTCCCCGAACCTCTTCGGGGGCATTAGCAAAAGGCCCCGGAGCTTGGTCCGACGTGCTGGGAGTCTCCATGTACTGAGGATCAAATGAAGTAATCTCTCGGGGATTGGCGGAAGGGTCCGCTGGCTCAATTCGGTCAATCGGAGTTCGGTAGAACCTCCGGTTCCAAACCTCTTGAATGATGTCCTCGAGTATCTTGGAAGGAGAAGACGACGAGCTACTGGAACTGTCCGAGGATAGATCAATGACCATCCGCCCCAACCTAACAAAGCAAAGAATTTGCAAGAGCCTATTAGCCATATGTTTAAGGGAAAGTAAAAAGACCTAGTGCTTGGGACATGATGGTCGTTTCTCCTCGGAACTTCTGGTCCTCGGTTCTTATTAGAGGATCCCTCCTCGGTGAGGGCCCATGGGAGGTCCTTAACTAATCCAGTGGTCACGGGTTGAAGATAGGCCTCGGGATGAGTTTAGGCCTCGGGAAGAATTTCCTTTTCGGAAGATCAAGAACAACGGCAGGGAACACCAGCGCCGCCGCGAGCCAGACGGCGGCGGGCGGCATCCCAACCTCAATGCGCGTCAAAAACGATGGAAAAACGTGAAAAAATGGTCAAGAAGCGAAGATTGACATTTAAGGATCAACATACCTGAGTTTGGTGAGAAGATCTGCTCCCAAACGGCTTGAAATCGCGATCAAAGTTCGAGATGAACAGTGGCAGCGGTTCGACGTCTCTGGAAGGTCTGATGAGTCTCTCTCTCCTCCGCCTCCCCATTTTATAGCAGAGTGTTCGAAGGGTTGCGCGGGAAACGAAGCGTCGTGCACCGAGCCGTTGGATCGTCGACACGTGTCTCCATCGGACGAACAACAGCGAAGAGTCAGTACCGAAGTCAGAGCGCCGCTCCACCGAGCCACTCGCACCTCAACACGTGTCCCTGAAAGGACGTGTCGTACCAATGGGCTGACAGATCACGTGCCGAGACAGCTCACGACACCATACGTTTCGGCGATGACTGACGCGTGGCTCCTAGGGCTGGGGCTAGCCTGCTTATTGTGACTGAGGTCGTTCTACTCCTCGGTATCTTATTCCATAAAGGTTCAGGCACCCCGGTTCACGAGAAGGAATCAACTCCCCGGATCTGAAGATGGAGTTCCAGCGAGTTGAGGGGCTATTGTGGGGGCCTCGGTCACCGGCGCAGTAACCTAGCCGCCTTATGTGAACCGATGTCCGAGGAGGGTTTCGTGTCAAGGAATGATCTCTCTTCGGTACAATGTTCGGGTCAACAGTCTGGAGCAAGCCCTTGCTTGCTTTGGAGCCACCGCCGTTGCAGCTTGTGCTCCTGTCTTCGGGTAACCACCTGGAGGGTGCAGTTATGGCAGATGGGGTCCACGGGGATCATGCAGCAGGCGCAATCATTGGGATCAGGATTGGCCATGTGCTCTATAACCGTCTTATCTCTTTCGTCACATATGACGTCACCCGAGGCGGTTACCCGAGCGTATTCCTCACGCGCTAGCTTGGAGGTCACGCTAACCTAGGTCTATAAATACAAAGGGATACTCACTTGGAGCGGGTACGCCATTCTTCTCCCTAACTCTAGACCTACTCTCTATCCCTGAGATCTTACTTTATCGTCGAAGGGTCACTGGGCTTCCACGGCCCTAGTGACTTGTTGCAGGTCCAGTAGCGGAGCAGCGGAGGGAGGAACCTAACCAGAACCACGGTCAAGGTCTCGACAAATCGAACCCCCACAGCCGCCGCAGAGGAGGAGTCAGTACGAGGCGCCGCCGCCACCGAAACCGAGGTTTGGGGAGGAAGAAGGTGGGTATGGTGGGAGGCCGGAACGGAGAAGTGAGTACGAGGCGCCCTCGCCGCAGCTGCCAAGTTAAGGGGAGGAAGAAGGTGGGAAAGCTCTCGCGACCTGAGGTTTTTTTTTTTTTTTTTTTATTACAAAACGACGTCGTTTTGAACTGACGTCAGTGATTGTGTGAATTGTTGTGCAGGAGGTTGTGTAAGCAGCATTTTTGTTGTACGAATTGTCTCTGGTTTTTTCAGATTATGGGCTATAGGGGTCTTTGACTAAATATTACTGTAGCGAGTAATACATAACTCCACTTGTTTTATAATATACACCCCTCATGATCCACAAAATTTCATAATTGTTTTGCTAAGGGTTTTTAAAATATTAGTACTTATTTGCAATTTTCAAGATTAGAAATAATGGACTTAACGGATTTTATTTGATAGATCTCGATGAGATCGTTTTGAATGGTGCAAAAAAAATCAAAAAATTATTTTCATAAATACATTATTTTTAAGTTTAAAAATTTACAAATAAGCTAGTTCTTATTTTTTAAGAACCCTTAGCGGAACAGATAAAACTAAAAATTTACTTGTCAAAAACCCGAGGGCTGATCCGTTGGTTAAGGCTTTTAACATGTTCCTCCTCTTAAGGTTTTATGCTTGAGATTTTTTTTCCAGGTGATATCAATCTTAATAGTTGGTGCATAAGCAGATTTTCCCGACCTTAGTTGAGAATACTCCGAGTTATACTTAAAATGATAATGTCAAAATAGATTTTGGACTAGAAAATCTACGGGTGATATACTTCTTGCGGTCTAGTCCCGAGATCGAAATTGTCAAGTTTCGAACTCAAGACGTCTAGGTTTACACTTTACAGCTCATCCAGATTGTCACCTAAGCTGTCCGTGGGGTTTATGCCCTAAATATTTGGGAAAATGATGGCCTATGACGTGTTTTGATAATTAATACCCGCTAAAGACATGCTGAGAACATTTGTTAATGTTGAGAATGTCCTTGGCGGGTATTAATGATCAAAACACGTTCTTGGTCGTCATTTTCCCTAAATATTTTGACATTTACAGAAACAATAACATTATCCTAAAAATAGAAAGGTTAATTCTTCGGTAGCTTTCTCCATTATCGGAGGGACGGTGCATGTAATACGCCGGTAATTAGTAATAAAATATGTAAAGAGTATAAGATCGGATTAGAGTCCATCATTCCGTGTAAACGACTACTCAGATAAGGGTTTTTTTTTTTTTTTTCAAAAATGAGAAGACTTGTATTGATAAATATTCAGCGGTACTTACAAAACAGAGATTATTACAAAGAACTTGGACAAAGCCAAACTAATCGTCTAACAAATAAAAACGAGTAAATCACAAGGCAATCAATATCTTTTATTCTAACTCAAGCATGGCCTGACGCAACGACACTTTTAAACTGCCTAACATCTAATTAGGAGTCTAAAACGAGAAAAAGTGCAAAGTTAAAGGATAAAGACACCAAATACCTAGACGATCAGATGCACTCAAACCAAAGATGAACGCACCAATAAACTCCCAAGAACTACAGATTTGTCAAGCCGCCATGAGTTGTCCCACCAAAGACATCGTGTAGGGATAGAACGCTGAAGCACAGATATCGTTATGAAGCAACCTCGATTGAGAGAACCCGATCTGTAGACAAAATTCGTCCAAATACGAAACTAACAAATCTCGTAAAATGAGAGACAAAACTCTCACGGATCAGACGACTAGTCGTTGATTTGGAGAGACGAAAGAAAAAAAGGAAAAAACAAAGAAAGTGAGTCGGAATGATACCATGGACTTCTCCTCCCGCTGCCGCACACGGGAATGGAATCCACGGGGGAGAGGAAAGGAGAAGAGGAGTTATGATGGCTAGGATTGAGAGAGAGATAGGGTCGGCAAATTTTTCAAGATGGAATTGATTGCAAAAGCTTAGCCTCTGTTTGGAATTTAAGAAAAGAAAAACTAAAAAAATTTCCGTTCTATTGTTTAGTTGGAAAAGAAAAAAAAAAAACAATTTTCAGTTTTATTATGAATAGTAAATTTTTCTTCCATTTTTCCTATCATTTTTCTCCCATTTTATTTTCTTTTCATTTCATTTCTTTTTCATAAGTTACAAACAGATAGTCTGATTACAACATACTAATTAAAATACTTCACTACGCAGATAAGGTTGCTTTGGACGCAACATCGTACCGACCTGGACCATCGTCCTACTTTTCTCTCTCCTCCCCTCCCCTCCCTCCCTCCCTCCTTCCCTCCTCTTCCATATCCATGTCTTCGTGGAGAGAGAGGGAGAGGGAGAGAATTTCTCTATATTTTTTTTCTAGACAGAAAAATGTGACGATTCGTAGCTCCCCCACCAATGGATCCAAGAAGCAACTCATCGGTACTCCAATAATTCCCCCCCTTTGTCCCTGCAGATGCATAAAATATTCATCTATGTATTATATATATATATCTTCAATTTCGTTTTTATGTGTTTGGATCTGAATTTTACTTTGTTTTCGATGAAGTCTCGTGAT
>JAOTQK010000022.1:13561129-13573149 GCA_025642025.1 Rhododendron ferrugineum
GCACAGTGAGATCCAATCCAGCACAGATTGATGGTGGTAATCCTATTACCAAAAAAGACTCTGATTTCACTTTGTGGGGTTCTCGGGTTTGCCGTTTTGATTGTAGGCCGATTTGGCCACTAGCCTCTTTCTATAATTTACCTTCTTTACTTTCGATGTAAAAACGGTAGATGCTAGTATTGAATCTAATAATAACAAAAAACTATAACATATAGTATTGTCTACAAGATTATGTCATGATATTACTAGATGAAAACACATGTAATCATTATCAAACAACCAACTGACATTGTTATTTTATATAATCTCCACGGGTCGCCTCCATTATTGACAACTAAGAGAACGATAGATGTATGTGTAGTTCGTTTTAAATATATCTTCGGGCATCACTTTCGATCACGACATCTTTCTTTTGGACAAGCTATGACTGCTATAAATAAAAAATTCGAAGACAGCAAACGAAAGAAACACTGACGATTACAACATTTGAGCTGCAATTAGCAACAACTGTTACTGGAGCAGCTGATTATCAACATAGTAATAGTACGAAATATCAGCTGCCATAAATAAACATATGGATATGGAAATTGTTTTGCTTTTATATACACACGAGGTTGGAAAAGAGCAAAGAGCCTTCTGCGTTTGAGAAGGAACCTTGAGTTCTGCAGCGCAGTACTGAACCTTAAGCAGTAGCAGCTGCTGCTTGTTCTTCGACCACCTGTGAGGCAGGGAGAAGGGTGCAGACGAGGTTGCGGTCGCCATACACATTATCAACACGCCCTGGTTGTTACAATCACAGTATCAGAAAAAGTAGGCTGCATTCCAGACAAATAAAATCACGAAAAGACATTGCAGTAAGAAAATGGGACCCCCTAGTCCCAGTCCAGCGTTTGTTTTCGAGACTAATTTCCGCTCTAGACTGTTAATAGCACATTTTGATGGGGATAAGTCTCTTCCCTGTTAGGAGATAAACAATCTCTTCCAGTATCATCTTCGCACTTACGTCCAGTGGAAATCATAGTCTTCAAAAGATTAACCATTCTTTATTCCACCCAAACCAAACTTGTTTCGATTGATCACAAACCTATCTATCATTGCCATTGGTATTACTAACCCCACGGAACCAAAGAGCCCTTGGTAATGTATCAGCAAATGGTTTGATTTCAAAGGGAAAAGTAGGATATTGTTGACCATATAAAATGAGAATTTGTTCTCATTTAGGTATATGTTTCAATTCAAGTTTTGAAAAAGCTATTTATTTGAGCTACTGGACTCACACAGTGTGGTTTTATTACAAGCATACTCAGAGGAGTTTGTCAAATTGCTTCTTCATAATGTAGAAGGATCTGTGCGTGTGTAAGTAGGGAACAGGGATACAAGGATGCAAAGTAAGAGGTGGCGAGACAAAAAAATATAAAACAGAACTATGTGGTGGTGGGGTTAGTTTGGGAGGAAAAGGGGTGACCAGATAAGGGATTCACACCTGTAGTCGGCCAGAACTTCGATGACCGGAGCCAAGAAGCAGGGAAGGCAGCATATTCCCGAGTGTATGGTTTTGTCCATGCATCTGCCATAAGCAGTGATGGCGGATGCGGAGCTCCCTGAAATTAGACTAAAAAAGTTAGTTCCTCTGATTGTTTTCCATTAACCCAAATCATAGTTGCAAACATTAAAAATAAATAAAAAAATGTATGATTGGAAAATTTGTATGAGACTGCAATTGTGAAATGTAGTAACAGGAAAGTTGGAAACATAGTTCAAAATTTTGTGAGAGACCATTACATAAGAAGTAAGACATTTTGTACGAGAAAGGAATTATGAAATCTCGTTGACTCTAGTTATCTAACGGAGAACATGAAAACAAAAAAGAAAAGACCAAACAACCATGATTAGAATCAATACCTTGAGTACGTTGTTGTTAATATCAGCTTTTCCTTTCTCAATATGTGCAATTTCTTCTCTAATTGAAATCAGAGCATCACAAAACCTGTCTAGCTCCGCCTGTACGAGGAAATAAAGCATTTTTCAGATCTCAAGGAATTGGAAAAGGATTGAGCAGAAATTTACTCCTTGACCAGTTTGTACCTTGCTCTCACTCTCAGTAGGTTCAATCATGAGTGTGCCTGGAACAGGCCATGACATTGTTGGTCCATGAAATCCGTAGTCCATAAGACGTTTAGCAACATCTTCTGGCTCTATTCCAGCAGTATTCTACATGGGCAATAGCTTTAAATGAATCCAAGGATAAAGAATAAGAAAAAAAGGGTGATCTATGCACGTAAAAGTTACCTTGAAACCCCTCAAATCAACAATGAATTCATGGGCGACTGTTCCATTGACACCTCGGAAAAGAATGGGGTAGTCATTCTGTATCCATAAAAAAAGAAGTTAATGTTTGTAGGCAGTTAAAAAAACAATACACCGACTTACTATCAACGGAGCAATATCTCAAGCAGAGTTCATAGGATTTGTTCAAGGAAATTTTATAGCAGCATGTCACCTAATGTGACGACTTGAATTGTAAAGATCAAAACTTTCCTTTTTCTGTATTTCAAAACGAAGGGTTATTACCAGTTCATCGCGCACATATTTTCATGGCTCATGGTCTTTAAAGATTAAATTGCAAAAACAATCAAGGGAGAAGCAGGGACCTCCAACCGCTTGGCCATGTAGTTTGCATTCAAGATTGCTATCTTTGATGCATCTGTGAGCCCCTTTGACCCCATCATGGCAATGTAGGTGTATGATATTGGGAGAATAAGTGCAGAGCCCCAAGGCGCAGCAGAAATGGTACCTAGTGGCTGAGTCTTGTCAGGGCATGGTATACCTCCTGTTGGTACCTTCAATTATGAAGAAGAGAATTACTAATAGAACAGGGACTTGAATAATTTGATGACCATGATTTAGAAAGGATATTCAAAGTGCAACAGAAACAGTGCTGCTACATCTGCAAAACCCATTCAAATGTTCAAAATTCATGGAATGAGCCATTCATGCCAATGAGCCAAACTGACTCTAAGTTACTTAGCCATATTTTTCTTGTTTATTATCGCCACAAGAGAAACTACCAATGGAGGAAATATACGATTGATTGACTTCCATAATTCCACCTTCCAACAGTTTATTTATATATCCAATTGTACGACAAACTTCGAAGCAGATGACGGTTCTTGGGAAAATGCAAAACAGAAAACAGGCATTGAATAAAAGGAAAAAAATTCTCCCAGAAGCATTCAGAGTGAGGTTACCAACAATGACATAAAACGATAACGGCATTCCTTCAGCAGGATAGGCAAGATTGATTTCTATAGAAAATAATGGTGATCACTGATTTATAACCCATACCACAGGATGTGATGGCAGGAAAGGTGCCAAGTGTTTCTTCACACCAATCGGACCCATGCCAGGACCACCTCCACCATGTGGAATACAGAAAGTTTTGTGGAGATTGAGATGGCAAACATCAGCACCAATCCATCCAGGGCTAGTCAAACCAACCTGTAAGGACAGAAAACAAGTTAAAACATGTGACTGCTACACAACAAGAAGAAAAACTATCATGTCGTTGGAAAAGTAAGTAACAATTGAAATGAAAACGTCCCCAATAGTAGAAGAAAAACAACCATGTACTACGAAATGGAAAACTGGAAAGAATAAGAAGTCACCAGTGCCAAACGAATATTTTTCCAAGCCCAGATGTTGAGCATGTTTTACAACAGCAAAAAAGATGTCCAGATTCACAGAATCATAGCGGGGATCTAAACATTAATTTTGACTCTTGAAAATGCTGCAGTTTTCATTGATCAATGGGGAAATCCTGGAGGCACTAAGAGTCTTATTTGATCCAAAATTTATGTGAGTGCAAAAATTGCATCTTCACCAGAAGCACTAAAACAGAAAAAAGAACCGAAGGGATGGATTATATTGAGCGCCCACATAATAAAGTGCCAAAAGGAGAGATAAAAAGTTTCAGATAATAACGTAATGTGATATGGTTAGCAATAAAAATAGAGAGTGGCTTATTTGTCGTTCTATGCTAGTGCTTGGGTTGTGTTGGTAATTTTACACTTTGGGGTTTTGAACTTTTGATGTGTCTATAAGTAGAACTTGAGTCTCACATTTGAGGGGATGCAGGGGGCAAAAATGATGTGAGAGACCCTAAGTTGGTTGGAGGCTACAGCCATGCAACCCTTCCCCCCTTACCCCTTATTTCTTTCTGTTTGAGTCTGTAAGTTACATCATAATGTCACTCTATTAATCCCATCATCTCATCTTGTCTAGCCTTATTTTTCCACTGCTAATGAGTTAGCAACAAATCTTTAGCCAGATAGAAATTAGGTGCTGATGTCAGAACTGCTAGTATTTTGGTGTTGAGTTGAACTCTTCTCAAAAAAACCCTTTCTTTTTATCTGTTTCTCCGTGTTTTACATGTTTGAAGGGTACAGAACAAGAGATAAAATTCAAAATGTGAAGACAAGAAAGAAGACTAAAAAACTGATCACAAACAATCGCTTGTGCATGCATTGTAGTTGGCATGAATTTATTAGCTTAGGTTGTTGCCAACAGTAACTGTAGTAAAAATATGAGAAGAAACAGTCGGTCAGAAAATAGAGAGCATAAACAAACCTGTGCATTCATGTTGGCCCCATCCATGTAAACTTCACCACCGTTATCATGTATAATCTTACATATTTCATCAATGCCTTCTTCGTAAACCCCATGTGTTGAAGGATATGTAACCTGAAAGTCCAAACTAGAACAGATAAGCTGAAAACAATAACCTAAACAACCAGACCCCATTGTGAACTACAATACCATAAGGGCAGACAGGTTATCCTTATTTGCTTCAGCAGCCTTCTTTAACTCTGGAATGTTGATGTTTCCCTTGGCGTCAGTCCCAACAGCAACAATTTTCATTCCGCACATAGCCGCACTCGCAGGATTAGTGCCATGTGCAGAGACAGGAATAATGCAAACATTCCGGTGATGGTCACCTCTTGCCTACAGAGTCAGTTAACTAGTGATTAGCATCGTCATTTAAAAGACAAGGTTTTTACATCATCAGAGGAATTCTAGAAAATGCAGCGACTTAAGGTTGTATCTCCCTATGAGACCGTGTCCCACATTGATTAGTTATTAGATATAAAAGTAGTATAAGAGAATGGGGAGCCTCTCCACTTATTGACAATTGGTTTTGTGTTTGATGCTTTAAAATGGTATCAGAGCTAGGTTTTCAGAGGCTTTTGGACATGTTCTATTTATTGCCCTACAGTTTTGTGCCTTGAGTGCACCTTTTTTTTGTTGTTGTGATTCCTATGCTGTGGATGGTTTGTTTATCTCTCTACGTGCGAGCCAGGGGTCGCACATGCGCGAGAGTATTAGAGCTTGTCCCACATTGATTAATTAGTACCTCCAAAAGGACCAAAACTAGTATATGAACATGGGCGGTGTTGGTGCAAATTCATCGAAGCCGATGAAAGAGGATAAACACGGAGTGGACTGAAGAGCTGCTTCAAGTCGCGTTACATTGTCGCTGTCCTTAAGATAATATTCACCCCACCAATTCAAGAGAATTTGGTGTGCACCAGTTTACAGCGAAGCCGTCTCCAAGATAAAATGAAGTCCAGTCTTAAGGCTGTTGTCTAACTGCGTCATGCACTAACGAAGAGAGACCCAAATACCTTCGGATTTTGCGAGCCCGCCAAGAATAAATGTAGGAGATAATTATAGAGAGGAAGAACAATCAGAATTGTTCTGATAATCTAACTCTGAATTGGTAGAACCCCTTGCCTTTATGTAGGCATGGATCGCAACTCTTAGCCAAAGATCACATCTCTTTGATTAATCTCAATAGCCATGTCTATTCATTTGACCCTAATAGTCATACCTTCTAGTTTGATCACGTCTATTCATTTAGCCTGAATAGACACACTTTTTGTGCTTAAATCTAATGTTCATGTCTATTCATTTAACCTGAATAGACACGTCCCTTGGATTAAAACCGTTCACCAATAATTACATTTAATATTCATTAAATATTTTGGAAATGCCCCAACAGGTGGCTTCTCCACTTGCCAATTGGTTTTGAGTCAGTGATGCTTCAAGGCTCCTCTAGATGTGCAAAGCATAATACCCGTGAGAGGTAAATGTCATTTGTAAATACACTATCCGGGTTGAATCATCAAATATCTTGAGACCCTCTATCACTATTCAATTGGACAGAAGTCAGTTAATCAGCTAAATGACTACAATTTCTACTTCAAATATGCTTGATATAGCATATAGAATCAACACAGTGTTGAACTCCCTTAACGGCTAGGAAGTTATTATTTCAGCCTTTGTTTACTTAAAAAGTGTTCATGACCCGCACATCTTATTTGTTTATGAAGGCTCATAAAGCAACCTGGGAAAGTTCAGGTGAAATGAAAACTTTGACGTAAGTGTCACAACAACTGGTATCGAAAAACTTTGCCTTCAAAACATCAATTTTTAGGTGCTCTTTTGGAGCTCCGCTAAAGGTGAACCTCAAGAAGCAGCAAAATAAGCATTCTGTTACGATTTACAACTACATCAAATTACCAATCCAATGCTTCCAGAAAACAGTCTATCAATGCAGTTGAAGTTACCATACCAGATGATATGCACGGATGACCATGAGACCAGCATACTCCCCAGCAGCACCAGCATTGGGTTGCAAAGAAAAAGAATCAAATCCAGTAATGGTACACAATAATTCTCCCAAATCTTTGAACATTTCCTGATAAATAGGATGTTACAGTTCACCGTTATATATCTTAAGGGTGTTGTGCTTGGTTATACATGAGAACATACAGTCGGAGGTTTTGCAGTGAAAAAATTAAAAAGAATTAAGTGATTGTAGTACCTGATAACCTTCAGCCTGCTCGGTAGGGGCAAAAGGGTGCATGTCACTAAAGCTAGGCCATGTCACAGGCATCATCTCTGTTGTTGCATTCAACTTCATTGTACAAGAACCCAGGGGAATCATGCTATGGCATAAGGAAAGATCTTTTGACTGTAAGCGATGAATGTATCTAAGCAGCTCATGCTCCGTGTGGTATCTAAACATACAAAAGAAAGTCAGATTGGTTTTAAACTGGAAAAGGACGGCAGAATAGGTTCAGCCGAAGGTACATACGAGTTGAAGATTTGGTGCGTCAGGTATGGGCTCTGCCTTACAAGGCCTGCAGGGATCGTACTCTGAACCTCGGGTGCAAGAGATGCAGCAGTAAAAGTAACCTGATAATTGACACAGACGTTTACTAGGGATGCAGTGAAAATACTCCCTCCGTTCCTTTTTGTTATTCCACTGTGCATTTTAATGAATCAATGACTCATAAAAGATACATGTCCCCTATAAAGAGTTGGATTTGATTTCCAACATTGCCCCTAAATTCCAATTTGTAACACTACTTTTAATAATTTATGAAGGTAAGTTTTGAAAATCTAAACACTTCAATTTTGACTTTCCACAGAGAACTATTATTATATGATTTTGACATTTCAAAGAGAACTAATACTATGAAGTTCCAAAATGGAATGCAGGACTAACTATAAGGGGACGGAGGGAGCAATAATTTGCTACTGATGTCAAGTAGAGTCGTTGACAGAATAAACTGGCAAAAAAGGATTCATGAAGCTAACCCCAATTGATTGGGACACAACTCACAAGTCAAGGTTTGTTACAACTGCTAGTACATCATGCGAAAAGAAAAGCAATACTTACTGGCTTGCCACATGCAAAAACTTTGAAAAGCTTATCCACATCCTCTAAGGTGGTTGTTTCATCGAAAGCAACAGTGATCTGAAAGACAATGACATTCCAATAAGCTTGTATCAGAGAGTCGTCAATTACATATCAAAGTGAATACTTCAAATTTGACTTACAGTATTTTGGTCCACAATCCTAAGATTCATCTCACTCTTGTAAGCAGCATCTGCAATTGCCTTAGAATCAGGACATTTGACCTTCACAGTGTCAAAGAAGGGGTGCCCCTGAACTTCCACTGTCCCGAGTTTCTTCAGTCCTGCAGCAAATGTCGCAGCAAGACCATGCACCCTCTGGGCGATGATTTTAAGGCCTTCTGGACCATGGTACACAGCATACATAGCAGCCATGTTTGCAAGCAACGCCTACAATAACAAAACAATGCCCATTCAATCAGAATCAAAGAAACAACTACATAAAATCATCAAATATAATAAGCAGCTCCCAGGGGATAGCTGACATTCCAGGTAGAAATCTGCAACGATAAGATACAATTTTCTTTTTCTTTTTTCTCTTCTACAGACATGTTGCAATTAGATAACTTGTAATGTTCAATCAAGTTCAAATCTACTGGATCGGAGTTCCAAAGTCTACAAAGAGAAACAGAAATGGATAAGATGGACAAGAATCCCAACCTGAGCAGTACAGATATTGCTGGTAGCCTTGTCCCTACGAATATGTTGCTCCCTTGTCTGCATTGCCATACGCAAAGCAGGTTTTCCTGAAGAATCAACGCTCACACCAATAATTCTCCCTGGCATCATCCTCTTGTACTCTTGGGAAGTGGCCAGGAAAGCTGCATGAGGACCTCCATACCCCATTGGAACCCCAAACCTCTGAGCAGAGCCAACAACAATATCGGCTCCAAATTCACCAGGAGGCTTTAACATTGTCAATGCCAACAGATCACTTGCCATCACAACCTTAACCCCTTTTGCATGCGCATTCTTTATGAACTCCCCATAGTCCAAAAGTTCACCCTCAGTACCCGGATACTGAACCAGTACACCGCAAACATCCCCCGATTTGTAATCAAAGTCTTTGAGATCAGCAACAACTATCTTAAGATCAAAACCATCTGCTCTAGTCTTACAAATATCGATAGTTTGTGGGTGACAGTTACTGGCAATAATGAAAGTTTTCTTCTTTCCCTTCTGAATATTATTACACATAGCCATCGCCTCAGCCGCAGCAGTTCCCTCGTCTAGTAAGGAACCATTCGACATGGGGAGACCAGTGAGATCTGTAATCACAGTCTGATAATTAAGCAGGGACTCCAGACGACCCTGCGAAATCTCAGCTTGGTACGGAGTGTACTGGGTATACCAACCTGGATTCTCCATAATGTTCCTCAAAATAACAGGTGGAACAGAGGTGTTATAGTAACCCATCCCAATGAAAGACTTAAAGACCTTATTTTTAGAAGCCAACTTTTTCATGTGCTCTAACATTTGGTTCTCAGTTAAACCTTCATCAAACTTAGAGAACTCCATTTTCTCAATTCGAATAGACTTAGGCACCGTGGCATCTATCAACGAATCAAGGCTGGGAAAGCCACAAATTTCAGCCATTTTTGTTTGGTCCTCGGGGGTGGCAGAGTTATGGCGGCGGGGGAAAGTGTCACTCGGTTTCAGAGCTTCCACCGAAACCGATCGAACTTGAGACCCGATACCAAAACCAACATTATGCAACATGGTCCTCCCTAACATTACATCTGCTTTACTAATAATGTTCCCATTGATGACAGATGGAGACAACGAGGAAACATACCTCGAAGGCGAATACAAAGCGGGCGAAGAAGAGCCCGTAAGAGCTTCATTCGGACGGGACTGCTTGGAGTCTGAAAGCAGGCGCCTGAGAATTGCCCGGTTAGCGAGCCGCCGAGCACGTTCCATTGTTCAAAAGTTGGAATTCAACAACGAAGTTGAACTTAAAACAACCCCACCCAACCTCCAAATAAACTACCCACCAAAGGGTTGATTGCTTTTTTCTACAACAAGAACCAGGAAATGGGTGGGGGTGGTGGGTTAGTGATAACACAGAGTCTTTATATATATGCATACATTGTGTGTGTATAAATGAATGAAGATAAAAAGTACGACAATCTATCGATTTCAAGGTCTGGTGGTGGAGGGTGGAGGGGTGCGTAGGTTAAAGATCCCTAAGTCCACATACACAACTCTCGACCACAACTCCGGACATAACTGCGTTCGGAACCGTTCGATGCATGTGAATCCATGGGCAAATCTCGGAATTGGAGATCCTCTGAGGAATCTCGGACCGTTGAATCGCGTGGGAATTCTTTTGTTTTTTGTATGCAATTTGACGGTCTGAGATTCCTGGGTACAGAGAATCCTCGGTATAGAGGATCAGTGTTCCTGGAGTTGTGGTCGAGAGTTGTGTGCATAACATCTGGGTTAAAGATAGACTTGCGGCACGTATGAAGGAAGAAAAAGACAGGATGGGCTTACGTGGAAATCTCGACGGGACCTGCGAGCCAATTGTTTTACAGCGAGTAGTACACATAAGAAAACATACTCCTATGTACAGAATTCCGTCGTTTGTCGTTCACAGAAAATACTCACAAATTGAATGGAAATGGAATGTATGGAAGCCATTGAATCGAGATTGGATTGAATTTCAATGGATCGAATTGCGTTTCACAACGAACTAATCGGACTAAATCCGAGAGTTTGGAATATTGGTAAATTTTCCTCGTGAGGGATACATTGTTGGCAGATTCTCTTTCACATTTGGCTTATCGCTATCTCTCACCTCACAAAATTTCAAACATATCGTCATCTACACACGCATATGACACATGCATTATACCGCATACATACATACATACATACATACACCCACACACACACACGTTATCTAGGAGTATTCAGTACACAGGCATGCACGACGAAATCTAGGGTTTGAGTTTGAAGGAAAGAGACTCACTCATATCTGAATTGATAGTGCTTTGCACAAGAGAATGCGATTTCTCATTGAACTATCACTCTCTGCAAATTATAACTAATATACACAGATTACAGATACATGCAGCTTTCTGGATTCGGTCAATGAGCAGCTTAGATTACCGGCTGGTATGGGCAAAATTGACGGTGGAATTTTGCACGATGTAATTGGTGATTGAAATTCTATGTTGGTTTTCCGACAAAAGTCTTTTACCCTATTGGGAAGTAATTGCCATGGGCCATAGATTCAGTCATAGACAACCGTTGCTGAATCTATATTCGGTACTCCCATGTTCCAAGCAAAATGCTCTGACAATCTCGCCGGTTTGGCTTCGCCGGAATTTTGCTTCCTCGGGACCAGAGCTCGTCGTGTCGGCGAGGGCAAACTTTTACGTACATCGGGGATAGGATCCATTCTGGTCCGTTTATAATTTTTCGGCTATTTTCTGATCACATTTGAATAATCGGCTCCGTTCATTTACTAGAGTTCGGCGTAATCATTCCAAAAATCGTGTTCTAGTAGATACATGATCGGCACATGTAAAAATTGAAGAAAACCAAAAATGGGTCCAAAACACACTGAATTGAAACCCAATTTTGTTTTTTGTTTTTTTGCAATTTTCACATGTGCCGATCATGTACCTACTAAAGTCCGGTGAACACGATTTTTGGTATGATTAAGGTTTTCGTCAAACTCTGCAAAATGAACGGAGCCGATAATTAGGAAATGACCGAAAAATTGGAAACGAACCGGATGGAATATATACCAAAACCCTTGGTATACATAAAAGTTTCTCAGAGTGGCGTCCTTTGCTCGTGGCTGCGAGGACTAGCTGACTTAGTTGAAGATTTCTCGCGCCAAGAGCCAGTTGGTGACGTACTTTGCAATATGAGATCTGTGGGTCTTGAAGATTGCATCGATGCTTCATGCTTATAGGTTTGAGCTAGGTGCCCGTTGGGTTTTCTACTACCAAGTCGACAATGGACTCTATGCCGGCTCCTTATGCTAGTCTGCCTCAGCAATACGCATCATAGAGCCTGTTAGCTTAAGTGATATTGTACAGTCGCTCGTGTCTTACGTTTTGGCGGTTTTGGTTCACTCATGCTTTTGTGATGTAATCTTTGTCTTCTGGCGTTTACAATGTAAATGTAATGAAATTTGCCTTTGATAAAAAAAAAAAAAAAAAGTCCTGACAGATGTACGTGGGTCGTCCATTATTGCAATTAATGTTTCACATTTGATCAAAGATTCTTATATAGCAAATTTG
>JAOTQK010000022.1:13921129-13931273 GCA_025642025.1 Rhododendron ferrugineum
AACTCAAGTGGCGACTCTGTGTTTTGCGAGCGCTTGTCGGCCACGCTGCACGCGCTCCCTCGATTTTTGGGCCGCTTTTGGAAAGGAACGAAATCCTTTCCGAGAAAAGGGAACGGAATCCCTCTTTCTCAGGGCACGCTGCCCACAGAGTGACGTGATGTGTACATCCAGGGCGCCCGTCCTATTCGTGCCAGCCGTAGAGCTCGTCGCGGAGGACCTCGTTGAGCTCTCCGCTCGCCAACCGCGGCCGAGAAGTTGTAGGTCGGACTTTTGGCGCATGTTCAAGCCGCTCGAAAAATAGTTTGACGCTTGGACGCCGTCGGTTCGGTAGTTGGTGCTGGGCGTGACTTCCTACTTCATTTGTGTGCCTTCTTCAGATGGATTGGTTCCGCGGGGTGGTCGTGGGGAGGTGTAGCAACCACGCCGCGGTCCTGGTCTTCGAGCCGTTGTTGGAGTAAAGTGATCACCGTCGCTTGACGCTTTTGTTCCGCCAAGGCGATGTCGAGTTCGGTGGGTGGGAAGGTGAGTTGACAGGAAACTAGAAGGATGGTTCATAAGCACCCAAGATTGTATAATCTTGGTGCTCAAATCCTCCAAATTGTGGCATTTGTATATTTAAGTGGATGTTTCTGTTAGATATTGCGCATAAAGTATTTTTGTAAGCGTTTTAGGAAAAACGCGAGAATAAGGCGTAGTTTGATGCCAAGGACGATCTTCAAGGGTAACCGAGCACCCAAGGCCATGAAGTGCTATGCCACCAAGTACCACGAGTCAAGTGACGATGCCCCAGAGTATGCCCGGAGGTGCCAAGGCAAGGAAGGCAGAGCAAGCACCTGAAATCTGCAGTTTTGCAGATTGTTATTGATACCTCTCATGTTGTTATCGATACCTTTTGGTCCATCTTGGTCCAGAAGTTGTCCAGACGTGAGGGTATCGATACCTTTCTCAAATGGTATCGATACCTGATGCCTTCGATAGATATTTTTGTTGCTTTTTTAGGCTTTTCATTTATGGAAACTTTCCTTTAGTAGGTAGCTTTTATGGGATTTTCTGACTTTTGTAGAGAGAGAAAGCCCTTGTGTATATATATAGGGCTCTCCCTCACAATGTTGGGATCTAGATACAATCTAATTTAAGTCTTTTATTTCCTTAGAACTCCATTAATGTCTTTGAAGCTTTCTTAAGTTAATTTCTTCAAGAACCACTTAAGGAATTAGTCATTTCTTGTTCATTAATATTGTAGCTATTTGTTGGATCCTTACGAATATCAAGTTTATTTCCGTTTCTATCGGTTAATCATGTTTATCATTTCTAGCATGTTTTCTAGTCTTTTCATTATGTGTGAGTAGTCGATTAGGCTTGGCATCGGGGTGATTAACGCCTCGTGACTTGGGTTAATCTTGCTCTTCTCAGCTCAAAACTTGAGGTTCGGTATGGAAAATGAGAAGGGTTCGCCTTTTATGTAACAAAACTTGCCGATGTTAATCTCCAGTGATCATGAGCTTGCTAAGATGGTTCCGGACCAATGTCTCGGTTCGTCTTTGCTAAGGGAACAAAAGAGCTCACTTATTTTCTATACTACAATTCTAGTCTTTAATTGGTTTTATAGCTAAATCTTCCGGTTGATAGCCTATGCCGTGCGATTCAACCGCGTTTTCGTTGAGAATGGTTAGAAGACTTAAGTTACGGGCATTATGAACTTCTATGCCTTGCCGTTTGTTTAATCTAGTTAAAACTCATTTCTAGTCTTTTTCATAAGAGTATTTATCACCTTTCAAAGCAAAACCAAAAGTTGGCCGCCTAAACGCCGCAAACCCTTACACCTACAAATCCTAATCAAGCTATAGAGATTCTCTCTGTGGGAAGGATTTCGGACTTCCAGATATTATGCTGACAATGACCTAGCCCTACGCTCGGGGTAATTCAACCTATTTCAACGGTTAGGTTGTGGCGAAGCATATTTTGGCACCGTTGCCGGGGATTTTCTTATTATAGCTTATTGGGAGGTTCAAAAAACCATTGTAAGTACTCCATTTAATTTTCTTTTGTGCACCGTATACTCAACTTAGCGGATACCTCTAACTAAGCCACTATTTTGACTTGAGGTGTAACGAAGCTAGCTTGATTATTCATTGCCTTCTTTTCTTGTATGCACATATATCGAGGTGGCGGCATAGCCCCTTAGAATTGTCTTGAGAGAGAGGTGGCAGCATAGCACCTCCAGTCTGTTTTCTTATTGCAGAGCTGTTTCTTGGCTCTAAGTTGTTGGAAGTAAAGTCGCATGCTAGTTGTCTATCGTAGTCCGTGCTCAAACCGACTACATCGATCTAGTTCTCCGCCTCGCATAAGAATTAACCTCTGAGCTTATTCTCCACCAAGAGAGCCTCCTCGCCCATATTCTCCTCCAAGTCGACCAATGTCGGATGAGGAAGACGCTACAGTTAGGACTTTTAAGGACTACTTGAATCCCGAACGGGTTACTCAACTATCGCCGATAGTTTATCCATGCCCCACCACTGTTGCAAACACATTCGTGTTCAAATCAGATTATCATCGTTGCATTCCAACATTCCTTGGTTTGGAGCATAAGGATCCGTACCAGCATATCTGGGAATTTAAGGACGTTCTCCAATCTTTTGTTAGTGTGAATGCGCACCTCAACCAATCAAGATTGAGGCTTTTCCCTTTCACATTGAAGGATAAGGCTATAAAATATGGTTTCACTCTTTGAAGTCTCAATCTTTGAACACATGGGGGGAAGTTTAAGATATTTTTCACAAGAAATTTTTTTCGGCTAGCCGAACGAAGCTCTTGATGGATCAAATCTAGAACTTTAAGCAACGTGGGGGTGAAGCTTTCCACCAGTATTGGGAACGATACAAGAACTTGCTTTCTGCGGTTCCTCACCACAACTTTGCCTTGTATCAATTAATTCACTACTTTCATATGGGTTGTACGCAACAAAGCAAGCAATTGCTTGACACCATGTGTTCTGGTGGTTTCATGAATAAGTCACCCAAGGATGGTTGGGATTATTTAGATGAGTTGGCCAAGAAGTCCTTGACTTGGAATTACAAGGATGCCGGTGATAGGGCTATGGCTAACCAAGGCCTCGGTGGCTTCGAGAAGTTCTCCATAAATGAGCACCAAACTATTGAAACCCGGATGGAACAACTAGCCCAAAAGTTGGAATTGAAGGGGGTGAAATAAGTTAAAGAAGTGCGAGCGGTGGAGGAGATGTGCCTTATTTGTGATACGTCATTCAAAAGACAATTGCTTGACTATACCCGCTCTCAAGCAGCACTATAGCCACCTCCTGCTCGAAGAAGTTAGTGCAGTCAATCAACGATTTGAATCTTTTCCCCAAAACTTCAATTTGGGACCAAGACAACATCCGGGTTTCTGTTGGAATAACCGGATTGAAGGAGGGCCTTCTCAAGCTCCTTCCACGTCTCACATGCAACCATGGCAGCCTGCTCAAGGCCAAGGGCAGCCTCGCTTTTCACAAGGATCGCCAGGATTTGTGTCGTCTCGATCATTCCAAGGCTCAAATCAATTTCAACCTCCACCGAGGCGATCTTTGGAGGATATTTTCCAATCCTTCATGCAAGCTCAATCGAATTACAATGAGAACAACTCGCAAATGATGGGGGAATTAAACAACCAAATGGGAAAGATAACGACGTCGATTGGGCTTCTCAAACAAGAAAAGGGAAAATTCCCTACTCAGCCGTAAGCTAATCCACAAGGTCAACTTCTCATTGGTAGTTCTTCAGGACCTCCACCCGAGCAAGCTCAAGCAGTCATCACTCTAAGAGGTGGCAAGGCAGTCAATAATCTTGTTGTCAATCCGCCGGCTACACCTATTCTAGTGTCATCTCCGACTTCGACAAGTTCTAAAACACTTGGGGAATCTCCCAAGCAAACTCCGGAGTAAGACGGGGAATCTCCCGTGCAAGTTTCTAAGGAAGCAAAGACTACTCCAAGCCCCCAAGTCTCTCCCATTCCGGCACCCTACCCTTCTCGACTGAAACTGCCGGCTCATCCATCCAAGAACGCCGATATACTTGACGTATTCAAACAAGTCAATGTTAACATCCCGTTGATGGATGCCATCAAGCAAATTCCTTCATATGCCAAGTTCTTGAAGGACTTATGCACCCAAAAGCGTAAGCTTAATGTGCACAAGAAGGTGCTCCTCACTGACCTGTTCAGTCAAGTTATCCAAACAAGCATTACGCCTAAGTACAAAGACCCCGGATGTCCTACAATTTCGGTTACTATTGGGGTAAGAGAATGGAGCAAGCTCTTTTGGATTTGGGGGCAAGTGTAAATTTGCTACCGTACTCGGTGTACCAAGAGCTAGGTTTGGGGGAGATGAAACCCACGAGAGTTACTCTTCAATTGGCGGTAGGAGTGTCCGCATACCTCGTGGTGTGGTGGAAGATGTATTGGTCTAAATTGATCAATTTGTATACCCCGTGGATTTCGTTGTATTGGATACTTGTCCGTCACTTTCCTCACCGTTGTCCACTCCTGTTATCCTAGGTTGGCCGTTTCTAGCAACCTCGGATGTGGTTATCAATAGTCGAAATGGACTCTTGAACATGTCTTTTGGCAACATGAAAATGGAGGTAAACATGTTCAACGTCGGGGTTCAAATGGGTGACGATGACAATTGTCAAAACGTCAATCTCGTGGATGCACTAGTGCAAGAGCACGTGGATGAATTCTTGTATAAGGACTCTTTGGAGGTAGCTCTTACCTCCGAAGAGGCCTCCCTTCTTGAATCCGAAGAGATGGCGTCCCTTTTTCCTTGCTCAATGGAGAAGAAGGTGATGAGGAGATGTGTGGCGTTGCACCATGGCTTCCGAAGTTTGAAGAGTTACCTCCTCGTGAGCGGAAAACACTCCCTTCTAGTGTCGAGCCGCCTACTCTTGAGTTAAGAGCACTTCCGGACATGTTGAAATATGCATTCCTTGATAAGGATAATACATTCCCAGTGATCATTTCTTCCGCCCTTGGGAATCTCAAAAAGGAGGAATTGCTTGCACTTTTGTGGAGGCACAAAAAAGCGATTGGATGGACTATCGTGGACATACAAGGCATATCTCCCTCTCTATGCTCTCATCATATTTACTTGGAGGAGGATGTCAAACCATTGCGGCAACTTCAACGCTGGTTCAATCCAATCATGAAAGATGTTGTCCAGGCCGAAATTCTTAAACTGCTTGACGTTGGGATTATCTATCCCATCACCGATTCTAAATGGGTAAGCCCCATACAAGTTGTCCCTAAAAAGGCGGGGGTGACCGTTGTGCCGAACGACAAGGGCGAGCTTGTCCCAACCCGTGTGACTACCGGGTGGCGAGTATGCATTGACTATCGCAAGTTGAATGCGAGCACACACAAAGATCACTTTCCTCTCCCCTTCATCGATCAAATCTTGGAGAGAGTCGCCGGTCATGCCTTTTATTGTTTCCTTGATGGCTATTTGGGTTATAACCAAATAGAAGTGGCCTTGTCCGATCAAGAGAAGACAACTTTTACATGCCCGTTCAGGACCTTTGCTTATAGGCGCATGCCATTCGGCTTGTGTAACGCTCCTGACACCTTCTCAAGGTGTATGTCGGGAATTTTTAGTGATATGGTCGAAAAAATTGTAGAAGTCTTCATGGATGACTTCTCCGTGTTTGGTGACTCGTTTGAGTCATGTCTTGCCAACTTGGAGAAGGTCTTAACGAGATGTGAGGAGAAGAGTTTGGTTCTAAATTGGGAAAAATGCCATTTTATGGCTACCTAAGGGATTGTGCTTGGGCATATTGTGTCGGCCAAAGGTATTGAGATAGACAAAGCCAAGATTGACCTCATTTCAAACCTCCCTACCCCGAAGTGCATCAAAGACATCCGATCTTTCCTTGGCCATGCCGGTTTCTATCGGCGTTTTATCAAGGACTTTAGCGCAATCTCAAGGCCACTTTGCCACCTCTTATCCAAGGATGTTCCCTTTGAATGGACCGCCGCATGTGAGCTAGCGTTCATTAAGCTCAAAGCTAGTCTCACCACGCCTCCCATTGTTCAAACGCCGGATTGGAATCTTCCATTTGAGTTGATGTGCGACGCGAGGGATTATGCTGTCTGGGCCGTTCTAGGCCAAAGGAAGGATAAGCACCCGCGGGTGATTTACTATGCAAGCAAGACCCTCAATGACGCTCAAATGAACTACTCCACTACGGAGAAGGAGCTCCTTGCCATAGTGTTTGCCTTGGATAAATTTCGGTCTTATTTGGTGGGTGCCCCGATCACGGTTTACACCGATTCGGCGCTTAAATACCTTTTCACCAAGCAGGATGCAAAGGCGCGCTTGATTCGGTGGATCCTTCTTTTACAAGAATTTGATATAACCATCAAGAATAAGAAAAGGGTGGAAAATGTGGTGGCCGACCATTTGTCGCGCTTGGATTTTGAGGATCGTACTTCACATATACATATTGGGGACACTTTCCCCGATGAACAACTCTTTAGTGTATCAAGTGCCCCGTGGTTTGCTGACATTGTTAACTACTTGGTTACGGGGTTGCTTCCAACACATTGGTCCTCCCAAGAGCGCCGGCGGTTCCTATCGGAAGTGAAACACTTTTCTTACGATGATATGTACTTGTTCAAGTACTGTCCCGACCAGATCATCCGCCTTTGTGTTCCTAACTCTGACCAACGTGGCATTCTACATTTTGCCATTCTGAAGCGTGTGGCAGGCACTTCTCTGCAAGGAAGACTACCGCCAAAATACAACAATGCGGTTTTTATTGGCCGACTTTAAACCAAGATGCCTACGCCTTCTGCAAATCTTGTGACCGCTGCCAACAGTTGGGTAGTGTGACTCGACAGAATGAAATGCCTCAAGCGAAATTCCTTGTTGTTGAAGTTTTTGATTGCTGGGGTATCGATTTCATGGGGCCGTTTCCGGTGTCATTTGGTAACTTGTACATCCTCCTGGCGGTGGATTATGTGTCACGGTGGGTTGAAGCCATTGCAACTCGTACAAATGATCACAAAGTGGTGCTCGAGTTTCTTAAGGAGCATATCTTGTCGCGATTTGGGGTTCCCCGTGCAATTATTAGCGACCGAGGGACTCATTTTTGCAACCGGCCTTTCGAAGCTTTGATGAAGAAATATGGCATAACGCACAAGGTCTCCACCGCATATCATTCTCAAACCAATGGTCAAGCCGAGCTTGCCAATCGTGAGGTAAAACGCATTCTTGAGAAAACGGTAAATCCCAATCGGAAGGATTGGTCTTTAAGGTTGACCGATGCTCTTTAAACGTATCATACCGCGTACAGGACCATTTTGGGTGCTTCACCCTATCGGCTTGTATATGGTAAGGCATGCCACCTTCCGGTGGAGTTAGAACATAAGGCGTATTGGGCAATTAAGTAGTTAAACTATCGTTTGCCCATTGCCGGAGTTCACCATAAACTCCACTTGAATGAACTTGAAGAAATCCGTAGGGAAGCATATGATAATACTAACATTTACAAGTCTAAGGTGAAGGATTTTCATGACAAGAACATTCAAAGGAAAATTTTTGAAGTAGGTCAAAAGGTTCTTCTTTACAATTCGAAACTTCATCTTTTTCTGGGCAAGTTGCATTCTCGTTGGATTGGCCCTTACATTGTGCATAAAGTTTTCCCTCATGGGGCAATTGAAGTTGTGAATCCTGTGAATGGAAATGTTTTTAAGGTAAATGGGCAAAGGCTTAAGCCATATTTGGAAAATTTCCCGGTTGAGGAAATTGAGGAAGAGTTGGTCGCTCTGATGTATCCGGTTGACCCTGCTGTTTGAATTCTCTAGCTAATCTATGTTTGCACGGGGAGCGAAAGCGTAACCACTGAACTTAACTGTTTGTTGGACCTGGCCCCTAGGTAGGGGGTACCCACCATTGACTTGGATATTTATAACTCCGCACGCCGCTATTAAAAAAAGGATCGTGTGCCCAACTCCGGTTAGTAAGGGCAATGTTTAGTTTCTTGTACATTATAAGATTTCACCAATGTATCTTTGTATCGGGCTTTAATTAGTTCTTTTTGTAGTAGTTTGTCGTTAATGATCCATGCTTTCCAGATATGTCCCTCTCAGGGGCAGTTTAGGTCTTTGGGTGAGACTTGATATTCCCATGCTTTGGTGCTAGGCTCTGCCTTGTCTCACTTTGTTTCGATCATAGGGAACGCTGGGCTTAATTACTTGGCGAGGTCAAGCGGTAAATTTTACTTCGGACATGATGTAACAAGTTTCGACGGTCTAGTATAGCCACCCGTGTCTTGCCTCTCCGGTGAGACATGGGAAGAAAAATATGACTCGTGAGATTGCGTGAAAATCGGGTGGTGTTTTTGATGTTTTATTTGTCTTTATGTTTGTTTGGTGCCCGGATAACACGCGTCGGGCGGTTCTAATGTCATTTGCCTGTTAGTAGGTTCTTTGTCCTTTCCCTCTTCTGTAGGGTTAACGTGCTACCACACCAGCCTTGGTGGTTTGGGTCTAACGTCGGAGTGAATGAGGCATTCAGGAGCCCTAAGCATGAGTGCGATTATGTGTCGTGGTTGTTAGGCTAATAAAGCTTTGATCATGGCCCTGTGTGACTAGCTAGTGGTTCCGTCATGATGAACCGAAGGAGTGAAGCCTTGGAAGCACAACACCATTCCGGATTGAACGGAGGCAATAACATAAAGCCTCCAACTTGGTCGAGGTATACAAGGGTTGACATTCCCCTGGAGGTACAATCTTTTGTTCTTTCCCTCTCAATACTGTTGTTCTCCATGCTATGCGGGCATAGCATATTTCAAGTTGGGAGGAGGGAATATATATGCTTTATATATTTGTTTTTATGTTTTTAGTTCAAATTTTTTCGATTTTTCGTTTTTAGTATAGTAATCCTTCAGTTAGTACAAAGTTAGTGGATTTAAATAACTTGGCACATGCTCACTAAGTGTTATTTGGCAAGATTTCATTAAACGCAAATTTTGTATATCTCAACTTGCATGAATGGACTAAGGTGGAATTCACGACGTTTAAGTATGTTTCGATCAAGTTTTGCCCATATCCCGTTCTTGTTCCTCTTACATTCTTAGTTTAGGTAAATACTCTCATGTTCATGCCTAAGTGTGTTTGATATCTTTATTGAATCGTTTAGGAATATATGGCGTACTTAGAAAATGATACTAGGCATTCTTTGTTTGATTGTATCACTTACGTGTGCCCTCGTCCGATTTCGTATCCTAGTCCGTGTCTTCCCTTTTTGTTCAATAACCTAGGGAACCGGATGCTTGAAGGGTTGTTGGGAAGTGAGTTTCAGTGATTTGAGGTGTTTTGGAGGGTATGAGGATGTGTTACAAGTGTTCGAGAGTGAAACAGGTGAAATGGTGCAAAATTTCCAGAAAAAACTGATTGTTATTGATACCCATTGCCAATGTTATCGATAACATTTCTGTTTTGAGGACTCCAGGTCTAAGGGTATCGATAACTCTTGGTAAAGTTATCGATACCTTTGTGTTACGGGCAGTTTTAAAGACAGTTTTGGGACCGATCGTTTCATTACCACAAACCCATTCTCTCTCTACTCCTCCATAACCTCCCAAGCTCCACGAACCCTAACCTCAAAACTCCCACAAATTCATCCAAAATCTTCCATCTCCATCCTTATTCACCATGATCCTTCCATCAATTCAAGGGTTTTGAAGGTTTTCCAAGGGTTTCAAGCCCTAGCTCTCCAATACAAGGTAAAATCCAAAATTCCTCTCGTTTCCTCCATATATTTTGATTTCCTCCACATATATCCACAACCTCTACCTATATTCATCATCCCCTCACATCAATCTCTCAAAAATCTAAAATTTTTGGAACCCTCACCCATAAATCCGAAAATTTCCCTAACCCACCACCAAAATGGTTCGTAAGAAGGGTACGGGCAAGAGCATTGCTTCCTCATCTCATTAAGAGATAGTAGAAGAGAGTGAGGATGTGTGGGCTGCACGCCCGAAAAATAGGCGTTTTTGATTTGAAAATTTGATGAGTCGCCACCCGGATTTGTGGTTCGCCACCCGAGAAACCGTTTTTGATTTGAAAAGTGGATCGATTGATTGAATTG
>JAOTQK010000022.1:13938359-13965422 GCA_025642025.1 Rhododendron ferrugineum
CAAACAAATGCTTGAGCCACAACCAAAACATCACCCAAAAGCTTCAGGCCCTTTGCCTCCATTGCGTCTTCCTCAACTAAACAGCCCGTTGCCGCCATGTTGCTGCCGAAAAATAACTCCTAAAACGGCCCCTAAATTAGCCCAAACCAGCCCCCAAGCAATACCCGAATCATCCCCTAAAAGCAGCCCTCACTCTTCCCCTAATAGTCTCCAAAAGTCCAAATCATCCCTTAAAAGTAGGCCACACCGAATCAAACATCTCAAAAGCCGTCGTCTCCCATTATCCTTTCAAGACTAACAAGTCCGACTCCGATTCCGGCTCCGACTCCGACTCCTTCCCCTTCTCCTCGTCTCATCTCCGGCCTATTTACTCGAACTTTGGTTTCTTTCCACCGTCGATCTCCTCATCGTCCTGAACTCGCTTTGAGTTCTCCTCGCCGCTGTTCGCCTGTTCCCCACACAGTTGCCGGAGCCCTCCCGAGCAGAAGGGTCCCTGAAGGGGTGTTATGAGATTGGAGTGGAGGGTGAGGTGGATTGGAGTACTAGATAGTTTACATATTCTCAAAACATAGACAAGCATGTGTGGAGTGGTACGCGATTCTTGGTGTAAGGCAAAAAATAAATTTCCTAATTTATGATTTACTACCTGAGTATGAAATTACTTTTATTTATGCATTCCTTTTGTAAGTACCAAGATAGCGTGAAAATAAGATAATGGTTAGAAAAAATGCAACGTGGCACTGTACGTTTAACAAGATTTTGTTTTCATCAATGTGGTCTTTGATTTCTTTAACTGAAGTATCTCCATCATCTTCTGTCTATATCTTCAAGAGAAAGAAGATACAGGCAGAACTGGAGTGACCGGAATTTGACACCGTTAGAGCATCACCAGCCCTTATCCTTTTTTCCATCCAAATTTGGGGAGAGATTTGTGTCAAAAGCTTGATTTGGGTAAGGCATCTCCAATGCTTAACCCATACTTTTACACAATTCTATTACTGAATGACACACTTGCAATTAATGAGTGGCATACTTGTAATTGATAAGAGTGAAAAGAGGGTTTGAAAAAAATAGATAGGTATGGGTTTACGTCTCCCAAATTGGGTCAGGAAATGGGTAGAACTCAAAATGGGTAGGATTGATAAGGATTTGAGATGCTCTTACTGTAGGAATTTGATGTAGCTTTTTAATTATTCCACTTCCTTGAGCTTGAGTTATTGTGAAAAGTCAAAAATACCCTCAACATTTGAGTATGACAAGTTTTGCATGGACTTTTCTAGTGTTTGAGATCGGACGGTCTTTTTTAGTGTTTGAGAAGATGACAGAGCCCGAAGAGACGTGCAGTGGAATGGAAAGAAAAGCGTAGGGTTGATTTTGAAGAAATACAAGTTACTACTAAGTACGACTATTGTAATTTATCCACAGAAAATCTAAAGTAGTCTGCTAAATTCATGAGTTCTTAATTTGGGTCATTATGAAAAATAAAATGCATGTTAGATCATACTAACAATCGTTGGAATGAGAAAGTAATTAATAAATATTTGAAACAATAACAATTACAAGAAACATATAGATGGTGACGCTAGCTATATTTTCAAGTCAAAACTTGGAATTTCATTTATCGCCTTGCGGACTTTATAAAATACCAACAAGAAAAAACCTCAAACCAATCATGGAATTGGTCAAAACTAACTAGTTTTACATTGATCCCCTCCCTTTCTACAGTTCCAGCTCTTCAAAATGAATTGAACATGACTTTGGAGTTCAACACTTTGTGTTTCCCTTCTACATTTCGCTATGAAGGCTCTCTTATGTACAATTTGCTTTGCCCTTCTTGTAGTGGAGTATAATCATCTTTCTAATATTCTCTATTTTGAGTCTTCTCTTTTTCATGCCTTCTCAAGAGAGAAGAAGATGATATCTTTTTTCTATATTTAGAGAGATCTCTTTAAGACCAAGAATTCTGCACTCTCTATTTCTTGAGGGAAAGCCTGATGGGCAAACCATTCTGGGGAAGAGCAAAGGGGCCATACTGAATTCCACTGTGTGGGCCCACCATAGACCACCTGCACAAGAGAACAAATCACAAACCGTTATCAGAAAAGATAGTATTTCATAAGATCATGTCTATTTTTAGAAATTGGACTTCTAACCGCATTGAAGAAGTCAATTACTCCCCTTGTAAAGGGAAATTTCATGATCAGGTTTCACCCACCTGTACTTTGTGGTCAGATGATGTAGAAGCACCAAAATCTCCAGCTTGGCCAATTCATTCCCTGGACATGAGTGGGTCCCATTGCCAAATGGCAGGAATGTATTGGGTTTAGGTGATACCTGGTAAATCACATAAAATAGTAGATTTTCAGATGAAGAAAGGTCAAATAGAACATAATACTGTAAGAAATAACATAGCAAATTAACTAACTGATTCATATCTTTACCTCAAATCTTGAGGGATCAAATTTCTCTGGCTCTGGGAAATTTTCTGGGTTATGATGGATATTTCTAAATAGGGGCAAGACTTTCCATCCTTTTGGGATAAGATATCCTGAAAATAATTTGCAAAATACAACAAAATTTAGCACAAACAATCATAACATCAAATAGAGGAAATATAAATTTCTCATTATTAAGAAAAACTGACCTTCAAATTCAACATCTTCAACAGCTTCTCTAAAAGTAAAAGACAAAATTGAAGCAACTCTCAGTGTCTCTTGAATTACCCTTGATGTTATTGGCATATTCTTGGTATCAGCCCAAGTCAAAACCTTCTCCTCCCCACATTTTTCTCTTCTTATGGCATCTTGCTCTTCCTATATGGTCAAACCAACACAAAAAGATTAGTTCTTTGACAAAAAGATAGTTGACTAGAAAGGTGTGGCTCGTATTCATTTTAAATGCGATCGTCACCCTAAATTTAAATCTGAACCACACATTGAGATTTCATTAGGTGTGCAGAATTAGATTCTTACAGCGACTAAATGTAGGACACTGGGATTTTCAGCAAGATACTTTACGATCCACGTCAGCACGCTGGCCGTAGTGTCCCGGGCCGCAAAAATGACACCGATGACGTTATCAGCGATTTGTTCATCGGTGAGGCCTTCTTTGTCTCCCATGAAAGATCCGAGCAAATCAGTGTGGTTGTTCTTCATCTCCCTCCTAACTGAGAGGATTTTTGCCAAGATCTGGGCTAGTTCCTTCCTCGCTTTCATCGATTTATGGAAGAGAGTCCCCGGAAGATTAATTGGCATCGAATTGTATCCTTTTTCAAGAATGTAGTAGCATCTCTTGAGCTCTTCTCTGTAGAGAACTCCATCCTTTCCCAATATGGAAAGTAATGCAACATTGAATGCGTACTGCAGTTATTGAATTCACCAGAAATTAATCAAAACCCATATTCCAATTTGAAGGAATGTTAAAAGGAAAAAATAGTTTCTGCTCCAATTGAGCACTTGAGGAGTCGTGTGAAACAGGGGAAAAACAGAGCAGCTCTGTTTTTCTTTGTTTTGAGTAAAAGAGTGGAAAAGGTGAAGGGACTCACCGTCTTCATTTCTTGAAAAGTGTTGACCAACTGTCCTTCCCATGATTCAAGAGATCCGACCGCTATCGACTCGATATCGGAGACGATGTTCTTGATCGATTCGGGCGTGAATGCTCTGAGAACCATTCTCCTCAATTTCGCATGGTAATCTCCTTGGTGAAAGAAAATCGCTTGTTTTCCCAACATCCTCTCTTTGCTCGCCGGAAATGTCGGCTTGAAGAGGTGAGCTCTCGTGACAAGCACGAGTTTTGCCGCCTCCGGGCTGGATATCATCACACAAGGACAACCCAGGATGTGGGTCTTGAGTATCGAACCATACCTGTCAAAAAAACAGAAACACACCAGATTCCCTTTTGAGCATCACATGAGAATGACGAGCTAAATTAGAGACGGGTGAAATTATGAAATATTGTGATGTACTAACTTCTTGACTTTTGAGGCAAAGAAGACATTTGGGTTTTGAGAGTAGAGTTGGAAGGTCTCGCCGATGTAAGGCCAGCCCATGGATCCCGGAGGGAGAGGCAGTCTCCGGCGGCCGTCGGAGGTGAGGAATTTTAAGAGGCAGGGGACAGAAACGAAGAAAGAAATAATCAAGCAAAATACGGTCACGAACTCCATATTATTCTGGTCAGTTACGAGTGGTGGGAGTAGTAGTAGTACTAGTGGGGAGATTTCGCACTTTGGAGATGTTGTTAATTTGAGTTTGGGTGAAGAGAAGAAGTGAGGAAAGGGGAGGTATTTATAGGTGGGAGGGAGAAAGGAGCTATCCATCGATTACAGGCATACAGCTCGAATTCCACACATGGAATCTCCCTCCAGCTCATGCTTTTGGAAGAGGAGAGAGAGAGAGATGGGGCACGTGTCAGTTTTGATACAGAAAGAGCGTGTAGGAGTTGTTTGACCATGACAGTGATCACGAAACGAAAGAGCGAAGTAGCACAACAAAGCATCCCTTTTGGAAGACAGAAAGGGGGGATGTTAGAGTTGGGAGGAAAAGGGCATGGAGGGGAAAGGCCAAAAAGGAGGAGGATCCTCTTGACCTTTGGTGAATCCTTTCACTTTCACTTTTAGTAATTGGAATGTTTTTTTCAGAACACATATAAAATATTAATGTCAAAGATTTTTGTTATCAAAAACCGATTAATGTAATTTAAGAATAGATAAATTAAAGAACCCTTCTACACACACAGCAGATCTGTGTACAGATTGTGCACAAATTTTGTTATGGGGCCACCACAGGTCCCACACAAATCATCCGAACCATGCATTAAATATAAAACATTTTTTCAAGGGTCTTCGTAAAAAATAAGCTTAATCCGATACTTATAGGTGCTTTATCCAACCATCTAACTTTTCATTTAGATTTCTGGATAATGAAAAGTTATATGGTTGGATCGAGCACCTATAGGTATCGGATTGAGCTTATTTTTTACGGGGACCATTGAAAAAATATTTTACATTTAATGAACGGCTCGGATGATTTTTGTGGGACCCGTGGTGGACCCCACAACAAAATCTGTGCACAATCTATGCACAGATCTGCTGTGTGCGTAGACTTTCTGTAAATTAAATCATAGTCTTAAAATACAACATCTACTTAAATTTTTATCTATGATATCATGATCACTCGTTAAATTTTGATTATGTAAGTAGATGAATATCCTATTTTACCCTTATTTAATTTATGCATATATAGAGATACACTCCAGATCAGGTAAGGGATCGCGGATTTTGGGTTTCGTGCGGATCATGATATCAGCCGTTGGATTGTGTTTTCAATGGTCCAGATCTGCAGAAGGTTTATGACCATTTATGATCGGTCATAAATCTTTCGTAGATCCGGACCATTGAAAACACAATCCAGCGACTGATAAAAGAGGTCTGCACGAAACGCAAAATCCGGGATCTCTTACCTGATCCGAAGTATATAGAGATGTGTGTGTGTGTGTGGGGATATTGAATGTATATAGATATATCAATCTATATCCGTTTTAGTAGGAGTATTGTGTAATTGTTTTTAGGAATTTTATCACTTTTTTACGATGAATTTTATGGTATGATTAGGATAATGGACTAATTCTAATTTTGGAGTGTTTCCGAATTTTTAGAAGCCGTATTTAGGTTCTCAACATTTCTACCACCCCTAACTATTCTCATGTCTTCGTATTTTTGCAAAAACTAGGTGAAGTATTCGGGTATGTAATTGTAAGAAACACAAATTTCTATCGCATTATGTTTGACAAATATTGAAATATCAAATGATGTGGTTAAGTGCATAAATTACACGTGTTATCGTTTCTAAAAACTGTTCAGATGATCTATATACGTTGGGGTCTCCCATGGATTATTTGAGGTGCACTTAAACTAGCTAAACACCATGTATTATCCTAAAAGTTTAGAAGCTACTAACTTACTACACTTATAAGGTGATAAACAAATTCCAATGGAAATTAGGATGTTTTGGAAGAAAACAAAACTCCCTAGATTCAAGAATCAAAATGTGTGGCAGTATTGTTTCCATTGCGCGCATAACAAAATTCCTTTTCATTTCCCAGCTAAATTTATAAAAATGGAGTAATTTTCACCAGTATTTTTTTTTTTTTTTTGTCAAACGGAAATTATTTTCACCAGTATTATGCGGCTACATAAAATTGTGACAAAATCCGATGACTTGTAAACAATATATGTTCACAAACGGAAGTATGCATAAAAATGGCAAGTGTGCTTTTTTTTTTTTATCAGCTGGCAAGTGTGCTTTGGTCTCTTATAATTGAGAAGTATCTTAGGTCTGGTCAACCCCTTTGCTTGGTGTCCATGGTATGTCCCCTTGTTAGTGAAAAGTCAACTTGTAGCATTTACTTTGCGAAATTGCGATACTAGATTAGATAGTTTGACCCGTTTAATTAAAGAGATTGAGTTGGGGTCACATAGCTTTAAAAACATAGTACCATTGCTGCTCAAGTTAGCTTTAAAAACGTAGTACCATTGCTCAACAAGTGATCATATTATGGTGAAGGAAAAATACGAGAAAACATCCTTCCAAGGCAATTTCTGCCATTGCTAGCTTTTCTAATTTCCCTTTTTGCTAGCTTTTCTAATATTATTTGTGTTTATAGCTATCTTTTATTTTTATTTTTATTTTTGATCATCAATAGCTATATATCTTTCCTTTTTTTTTTTTTATAGTTATCTTTTATGACCTTACTTTTTTCTCATAAAACTTAGTATTTGGCCTAAACCGACAAATTCGGAGGGCAATATTCTCATAGTTTACTAGCCCGTATGACTGAATGGCACTATCTACTTAGTGAGACCAAGTGAAAGAATTCAATTATAGTTGACGCAAAGTTCGTATGGCCGTATAGACTGACTAGCACATGATTTTGATTGCATGAAGTTAAAATTTGAAACTCCAATTAATAAAAAACTTCATGAAGTCCCGAATTGTCATGAAAGTGGAAAATGACAAATATGTGTAACCCATCAAAATTGAAAGAGTGAATTGCAAACTTCTAAAACTGAACACTGACTAACATAAGAAGGTTTTCGTAATTTTCTCATTGGTAATGGTCGAATCAGATATGTGACACATCTCAATTCCCAATGCAAATAGCAGATAACAATGCCACTGACAAGTGTGGCCAAGCGGAAAATACAAGTGCCACACTTTGCCTTGCCCTGAAGGTTCTAGTTCCGACATTTCGGAATTAAAGAACAAGAGTAAAAACTCCTCATAGTCATAACCCAAAAACAGCTCTGCTATCCGCAGAGACAATTTGCAGAGAACTACGCGGAGAAAAACACGTTTGACCTCATTTCGTATCCCAAAAAAATCTAGAAAAATATCCATAAATTTTTGAATATTATTTTATGGGGCCCTGTAAAAAATCATCTCTTGCGGATATCGATAAGTATTACTTTTGGATTCGTAGGGGCGAACTGAGCAATTTTATAGGGTCCATAAAATAATATTCAAAAATTTGTGGATATTTTTTAGATTTTTTTTAGGATCCGAAATGGGGCCAAATACATTTTTCTCTGCGTGGTTCTCTGCAAATCGTCTTTGCTGTTAGAATTTTTTATTAAAATAGACCCAATCCAATCCATTTATTAGTTGGGTTAGAATGGGTTCAAACTCATCTAACCCATTTACTATTGGATCTTAATTGGGTTTCAATTGGGTCGACTTAAATGCCCAATGGGTCATGAATATTACCCAACAAAAAAAATACTATAGCAGATTTACAATAAAACTGGACAGACCAAGATTTGTGATTGGGCTCCAACGGCCGAATCTTCATCGACGTCAACCAAACCCAAAGCCACTAGATTGAAACTCTAATCAATTAATTGTTTAATTTGTTTCGTTTTTTCCTAAACAAAACCCAAATTGGTTTGGGGGTTTCAATTTCTCCAAAACCAAACCCAAATCAAATTCTCATGTTGAAGTCAAGCTGACCAACTGAGCACGACTGTAATCCTCGACGACGAAGTCGCTACGGGAGGAGAGAGAGTGTGTGTGTGTGTTTTTGTTCACAGGCAAGTGACACAGTGACTCACTGGCTGTGGCAAGTCCGGAGTCACTATAGAAAATGGGGTTTTGCCAAGGAGGAAGGCGAGACTGCGAGAAGAAGGATTTGAACCGTTTTGTTCAACAATATTCCTCGAAACGGAGAAAACGTGAGGCCGTTGGAGATACTCTTATAACTTGATAATCGATTTTTGTGGAACGAAAGTACAGTAATTTTACAAGGGTATTTTAGTCATTTAGATTTACAGGGGTAATATGGTCATTTTAGTGCACATTGGTATTTTAGTCATTTTAAATTTTAGTATATAGTATGTAATTGGGTTAATGAGCGGGTCGGGTTTGATTTTAAATAAATGGGTCGGGTTGGGTATGGATAATTGAACTCATAATTAATGGGTCTAAATGGGTCAATGACCCATTAAAAACCCAACCCACTATTAACTTACCCAATTTGGCTCAAACCTGCTCATTTGACACCCCTACTTATAAGTAATACTCCCTCCGTCCCTAAATAAGTGTTCGACGCGCAAACCTAGGCCTTCAAAAAGATGCATTTGTTTCGTTAAAAAAATTTCACAAATCATTAGATAGCAACGAGTTCTATTAGATTGTGACAAAAAATTAATTTTTTTAATGAAAAAAAATTAATCTTTTGTAAGGCCTATTTTTGCACGCTGGACACTTATTTAGGGACGGAGTGAGTACTAGCGTTTGTGTCTGTTTGATGCACGGGATAAAAAAAATTCCATCGGTTTATTTTTAGTTCCGTGTATCGAATGGGCAAGAAAAGACAGTTTAATATTTTATCTGGTCCCGTGTTCGGTGCACATTAGTATTGGTCTCATTCTATACACTGAAAGACATGTGATGAAATATGAATTTGGTGTACCTTGTGACGGTACCCAGTGACATAGAATAGGGAACCCTGTATTGGTCTCATTCATACTTTTAGGGGTTTTTACGGAGTAATAGGGAACCCTATTTTTTCAATTGGTATCAGAGCAGGCTGCTCTTTCCGTTAGGATTTATTTTCCTAGAGCTGATCCATCATCAGTATGATCATGAATCACATGTCTAGAAATTTTTCTATACTTGATGCTGATAATTTTGATTATTGGAAATCTAGAATCAAGGCTATAATGAGATCAGCCGATGAAGAAATTTGGGACTCTTGTATTGTGGGGTACACTCGACCCATGAAAATTGTAGACGATAAGCTGGTTCAAAAAACTCAGTCTGAGTTATCAGTCACAGAAAAACCTTTACTTTAGGCTAATAACCGTGCACTTGATATTTAATTTGCTGCTGTTGATATAAATGAGCACAGGAAAATAGCTAACTGTGAAATTGAGAAAGAGGCCTGGGATATTCTAGTTACTTGCCACGAGGGGACAGACGTTGTTAAGCAGTCTAAGCTACAAAGGCTTACCACGGAGTTTGAGACCGTCAGAATGCAGGAGGAAGAAACCTTCAATCAATTCTACTCCAAGCTCATCGCCATCATCAATAGCTGCGAGAACTTAGGTGAGCCAATTCCTTCTTTTCGTATTATTAAGAAAATTTTGCGTTCCTTACCTCCTAGATTTAAAATTCAAGTTACTATGTTAGAGGGTAAAAAAAGTTAAAAGAAAAACTTGTTCAATAAACAGTTGGGATGCTCCAAACTTATGAGGCTGATCTATTGCAATCTGAACCTGTTAAACTCAAAGTAAAACCTTCGGAGACTCTAATTGCTTTTAAAAGTACTCAAAAATATAATAAAGGTTCAAATAGTAATAGTGATGTCGATCTTGAGGAGATGAAAGTATTTTTCAAATAATTTAAAAATAGTATGAAAAAGAAAAATGAAAAATAGTATGAAAAAGAAAAATGATAAAGGAAAAGAAGAATTTTCTGGAAAAAATAAAAAGGAGGGAAAATGACCACCTGAGGGACCACAATACTTCGAGTACTATGGTTTTGGTCATTACGCCCAAGAATGTGCTAACAAAATGAAAACGAAGGCCCTCGTCACTAAAACATGGGATGATAGCGATTCCGATGAATCGAATGAAGAACAGGGGGCCGACGAAAAAGATAAATAAAACTTTTTGGCTTTTGGAGTTACTTTAAATTCACATGGTCATTCCGAATCGAGTGGTTCTGAAACAGATGATAGCGATGCAGATAGTTGTGATGACATAGATGAGGTCAGAGAGAAGTACAACAAACTTCATATTTTTAGTAAAAAACTGATAGAGGCGAGTGAAAAACTTTCTGATAAGATTAAGAAGTTAGAGAATACTTTGAATGAACGCACTCAAGAGAGTGATGAGAGAAATAAAGAAATTGAGTTCTTTCTTGAGAAAAACTGAGCTTTGACTGCTAGAGACAAATCTAAGAATAAATCAGAGGATGACACACAAACAGGGACCAAGGTGTTAGATCATATTCTGTCCATCCAACGGCGACCTGGCGATCGTTCAGGGCTTGGTTATCATGCAACGTCTTCAACTCCATCCATCGATAGGGAGAAACGAAACTAAACGTCAAGGTAAGAAATCTAATGCAAATGACATGCAGAAAATGATTAATTCTCCTATTACAAAGAAGCAAATGGCAATAGAGGTAAACGGACATCCCCAGTGCAAAGAGGTAAAACCTAAGGTTATTAATACTGATAACTCTCACGTTTTTACTCCTGTTGTTAAATTTGTCCCCACATGCCATCATTGTGGTATGACTGGCCATGTTAGACCTTATTGTAGGAAGATGCATGAGTCATACACTTCACATGCACATGTAACTCGTTCTTACAGTCATAATTATTTTGTGCCCACTTGCCATCATTGTGGACTTAGAGGCCATATTCGTCTGTACTGCTTTGCCCTTCATGGCTATCATAGGACACCTCCCCATTATCCTAATTTGAATAATCGTAGGGAGTATTTTCAGAGGCCTAGACATAGGATGCCTTCGCATGCTAATGTTGAAAAATCCATGACAACTAATGTTGAAAAGGGTTAGACTAGACAGATTTGGGTTCATAAAACTGAGTTTGTCTCTAATGTTGATGATGACCTTGATTCTCTAGATGACTATAGTTCATCCGGAGAGGTTAACCTCGCCTTTTGAGGCTAGGTAGTGGTTCTATAACCTAGGTTTAATTGTTCTTGCATAGCTCATTGTCTAGTGTTATGGAGTTTCATAATTTTGTGTTTCTTTTGTTTCATAGTTATTTTTTTTAGTCTTTAAAAAAATTCAAAAAAATGGGGGTTGTGGGGATTGAGCATGATAGTCTTTGGTGTGTGGTTGAAAATCATTGAATTTTATGAACATGTTCATCCATATTTTTGTTGCACTTCTTTCATGGTATTCTCACTGCAATTAAGTTTAAATGTTAATAAATCATGAGTATTCGACATTATGTACACTCATCCATGACTATTGATCAATTTCTCAAATAGGGATCACTTTTCTCATATGCTTTGTTTTATCTTGTGTCTTCCCTAAGTCGTGACCACCTTTATTTGGTTTTCGTTGATAGAGCCCTCGTTTATTCCAAAAAAAAAGAGAAAGAAAAAGGAAAATATATATTTTGGCTTTTGCTTGTCTGGGTGTTCATTGAGTAACCGAATAATTGGGGTGAGGTATTCTCTCTCTGAGCGTTCGCGTCAAAAAATGGATAGATCTTGTTAAGGCACCTGTGTTGGACCATTTGCTTAGTAACCAGGCATTAGGTATAAGATATGCTTACTCTCAATATTTGCGTCAAACAGCGGTGGGGTAAAAGTAAAAATACGCTTATGAATTTCTATTGATTATTTATTTAACAACTACCTGTTGTTGAGGGGGAGCTTGTGATTAATTATCTTGACTTGTTTGTCGAACCTAGCGAGGTGTATCTTGTTGAGGGGAAGTCACAAGATAAACCTAAGCACTTGAGCATCTTGGTCTTGTTTTGAGTTGCTGAATTTTTTGGTCATGGATGCACACACACACTTTCCTCCCATGTCGATGATCATGGTGTGTTGCATTCCTTCTGCCTTGCATAATGTTATATCATTAAGTGGTGCCTTAAATTTTGGATGTTTTTATCATCTCATCTCATGATATAATACTTGAGCTAAAACTATCTCATGCTCGTATCTTCACATTTCTCATTTTCCTTTAGCATTTAGTTTAGTTTAGTTTAGTTTTATTGAGTTTTATGTGCTTGAATTTAGCTATCATGTTATTTATGCTATTATTTGCGCTTAGATTAAATATCTTATTTGGCTGCTTCTTTTGGTTACTAATTGCTTAATTCTCTTCCATTCGCATTTATTGTTTTATTGCTTATCCTATTCACCCTTTGGCATTCCATGTCAAAAAGGGGGAGAATGATGAAAGGGGTGTTGGTTGCTTATTATTCTAACGTGTTTGGATGTTGAGATTTGTTTGCAGCTTCTCTACAACTCGATCTTAGTCGTAAGATCTTCATTGTATTGTTGTAGACACCCCAATTTGGCCTAACGATTATTTCAAGTCCCACTTGGGGATCATTCCGATGATGATATGGATACAGTGATTGCTGGTTGACTTCTTGTGAACCTTAGGACTTTCGGTAAGAACTTTTAGCCACTTAGAGGACCCAATCCAGAGCCAAATAGTCTTTCAGACAGAAATACAGCATTCTAGGAAAATCTATCTTTCGGCCATAACATTGATCTCACGACCTCAACATCATTCTTTCACCTGTGAAACATGTTGCTTAAAAATCTCCCTGAGAGATTGATCCTTCAGCCGCCAGGTCCATCCTTCGGCCGCATAATCGTTCACTCAGCCGCCAGATCCTTTGCCCAGCCGCCAAATCGTCTATTTTCCAAATTCTGGAATGTTCTGTCAATCGTTTGATCCGATCAACAAAACCCTAGCAGCTTTTTTCTGATGCGTTCGGGCTACGTCTAGGAATTGCCATGAAGAGTTTGTATTGCATTGCAATTCCAATTCCAACCGTGTGTTTTGATTGAATGGAGTGATGCCTATATAAAGGGGCCTTCAGCTCCAAAATTAGACACACAATTCATTCTCTACAACCACGAAACCCTGTCAATATACACTCTCATATCCCTTCTACAAAAGCCCCAACCTCCTCAAGGCAACCATAATCCGACGATCAAAACCCCAAAGTTCAAACCCTAACCCTAGGGTTTTCAAGAAGCAATCAGTCAATCATCCTCAATCTGAAGCAATCAAGCCACTGAGGGATCAAGGTGGTGAGGCCCAGGGGCCTCTGGTTTAATTTACTTTCTGTTTTTATGCTTAACCGTAACTTTCTGATTATCTCTTAGTCGTATAGTCTGGTGTGAGGAAGAACATTGGCTGGATCTTTGATCCACTGGCCGATACATCAAACTAGGAGGATCTCTTGGCCGTGACATCCATTCACCGGCCGCGAGATCCATCTCCCTGGGACATGTTTGTTTTATTTTGATTTCTGATGCATGCTTTCAATTACAGTCTCGGCTCACCATTAACTGTTTAAAGGCTAATTACAGAGAGGGGTGCCTAACACCTTCCCCTCATTGTATTTTTGGCTCCCGTGCCCAAAATCTCTATCTGTTTTTCCTAGTTTTTTATAAACTAGGTGGCGACTCTATTTTGATGATAACCGTTATCATTTGGCGATGTTCATAGCCATGGGAATATCCACGATCTTGGTTTATGAAGCAAGCAACCAAACAAACAGCAACGATCAATCTGTATGGCGATGCCCCGCTTCCGGGAGGTGTCTACAATTTTTAGCGACTCTACTGGGGACTAGAGAGCCATAACCAGAAAGTTCGACATAAGACTAACACTTATTTTATTTAATTCTTTTATCATATGCATCGAGCAGGCAACCCCGTTGAGTTCACCTAATACCCTGGCATGTCGCGGGCTATGTTAGGGGTTCCAGCAAACTCCACAGTCACTTGTACCTCTTGGTATATCAAAAAGGAAACCGTCCGATCGCCGCCTATGATGGCCAGGCGGAAGGACTAGTGCCCTTTCACAACGGAGCACCTTGAGACTACCTAAACCTTTCATGTGTTAGAGAGCCGTAGAACTTATCAAAATAAGACAGGAACCCGCAGGTTAAGGAAATTTTCCTGCATTTTGTCTTAAAGTTCTTCCTCATACCCTGTATCATTATTTGTTGTAACATTTCTTTTTGTGCAAAAGAGTAGGGATTTTCAGCCCAAATCCTAACCCTATATAGCCAAGTACTGACTTACAGGTATTTTACTTTTCAAGCAGACACAATAGGTAAGCCAAGAAAGCAACCACAGTCAATTTTATACTCTTACAACACCCGAAGTCACGTCAAACAGAGGTCTTTGCATCCGTCTCGTCTGTCATCTTCGCCTTCCAAAACACCCTCACCGCAACTGTCCCAATCACTTCCAGGGACTTCGCGGTCATCCTCTCAGCAAACCCGATCATCCACCAAATTCCAAGCTTCATCAAGCAGTCCTCCCACTCCCATGGCAAACAACGATGCCACTATTGCCAATCTCCAAGCTCAAGTCGCTGCTTTGATAGCAGAGAAAGTAGCAAGAGATGCTGAGGACGAAGAAAAGTCAGTAGAAGATGAGAAAGCACTCAAAGCAATAACAGTAGAGAATTCAGAATTGGCCAAGTAAGTCAAAGAAATCAAACACGCTCTGGCTCGTTCACAAGGGGACCAAATTCTGGACTTTGAAGGATTGTGCCTCTTTCCAAATTCTAAATTGCCCGAAAGATTCAAAATGCCAAACATCGATAAGTTCAATGAGACTGGCAATGCTTTTGTCAAGCAATATGCATACAATGTCCAGATTGAGCTAACTACTTGAGATTTGGAGATGACCAAACACATATACAATCCTAACCAATACATCGTCCAAAGCACCCAAGCCAAGCCAACCTTGACCTTCCCAGAGGAGGATGGATGTCTCATGATGGAGGAAGAAGAAAATAATGAGTCCAATCAATCAGAACTGATCGATCCCGATATGTCTGACATAAGTGATGAACAAACAAAAGAGAAAAAGCTAAAGAAATGGAAAGAACATTCCTCGGCGAAATACAATTTGGAGGATCCCGACATTCCATTTGTAGAAAATGACGAATGTCTATGTATCTGGTTTGAGAATAGGAAGAAGGAAAAGGAGAGGGTCTTCATGATGAGAAGACATGCCCGCTTCGAGCCTACTCAAATAGTGGTGCCCATCATTCGCCCCAGAACCCCAATGCCTCCAATTGTCTGGGAAATAATCAACCTTATAGAAGAAGTTGAGGAATTCCAGATGCAGCCGTGGGTCAATCCCTACGAAAAATATGACTATAGTCAGTGGATAGAAGAAGAAGAAGGTCTAGACTTCATATACACTGATCCATACCGAATAGGGGAAAGTGACTTTGACGAAATGGAAGGAGAATATGACGATCCGCTCGATGAAATCTCCTTAGCATCACTATTCAATCAAGTGGAAGTAACTAATGACTGCTCAGTTAACAAGAAGGAAAAAGAGGTGGTAAAAGCCCAAGCTAACATTTCAATTTGGGGACTGCTCATGTCTCAAGGAGGTAGCCACCGTGCAAGCTTCAAAGATGGACCCAGATCAAAGGCTCTGTTTGGCAAAGAAGAGGGTGGAAAAGAGTATAAAGTTGCAAAAGGCAAAGAAAATGACCCTGACATGCTGCAGTAGCTGAGATGTCATGACATGGCAAAGATTTTGAACATTACCTTCATGTTCTAAATCAAACAAGAACATGTTTTGGGCCCCTGTTTGGGCATTTTATTTCCGCTAAGTGAGTTCCTATTTCACTTTCTAGACTATGCTTATTCAAAATCGCAATTATCACATACTATAGTCTCTTGGCCAAATAAGAGAAACTCTAAGGAATCTAGTTCTTCGTATCAATGACAAAAGGGAAAGAAGGGATGCGCTTTAGTTGCTTAAACTAAGTTTCTGTCAAACTTAGAAAGAAGATGTTATCTCCGTGAGAACACTTAGAGTTAGCTTGCCTATTACGAAGGTACAAACACAAGAGAGATTTGTAAAAATAACTCCACCGAATTCCTCTTCAAAAGAATACAAAAAACCTCTTGAGGGAAATGCCCATTGGGTAATCCAAGCAACCCAAGCAAAACCTGCTAGGGCAAGAAAATGCGAAAATGCAGCCTAAGCAAAACTTAAGGCATTCAAAAAAGGAAAGCTCCCTAGGGACTCAACCTCCACTAGGTAACCTAGGCAAAATCAAGAGCATGTGAGAAGAAAAACCAAGAGTGTAAACCCAACCTCAAAGGTGGTAATTTTGGAACTACGTAAATGGCCTGATTCCCTGATTGGGATACATAGGCAATCTCACATCGAGATGTGGCCCAAACATGTGGAAAGAAAGATATCAAAGCAGTTTGTACTCAATGATAGGCATAGCTAACCCTGCGTATTGAGCTCACAAAAGATGAGTATGCTTCTCTAAAAAAATTGACAATAACAAAAGACACAAGAACTGTTGTTCATCCCCTTTGACTTAAGAGTCGTTAAACATGATAAACAGGGTATCTTAAAGATTCTCAAATTTGGTAATAAGGCTATAGGATATGACAAAAGTAAGAAACAAAACCAAGCATAAGAAGGAAGATAAAAGAGGATGCCACTTGGCTAAATCTAGTTTCCTTTAGAAAATAGAAATAGCGACCGAAGGATCGAACAATCGGCCGAGACATCGATTAATCAATTCCTCGGCCAATATTTCATTTCATAGAGATTTACTGTCTATCGGTAAACACTTGTTCAAAAGTCATGATTTGACTATCACATGCAAGCTCAAGACATTTAGGGGCATTTCTCATTTCAAAAAGCTTGATTACAAAATTTTCATTGTGGTTGCTATACAAAATATAGTTTCTGCCTATCTCTTTACTAACTATGAACAGGAAAAGAGAAAATCCTAAAAGCTAATCACGACGGCGTCTCCGAGATGACCTCTAAGACAAGGACTGCTAGCTGGCTCCCACGTCCTCCCCATCAGCAGTTGGTGCTCGCTTAGCCTCGAGCTACAAGGAAGAGAATACAAACCCTCAGATTCAAGAAATGATGCAAAGGCAAATGCATGAGGAAAAACCATTCCTCAAGAAACCGTCGGCGCTGCCTCCGAACCAAAGCCTCAGCATTTTGATAAGCGTGCAGCCACTCCTGTACTATTTCAACAGGCACCTGTGAAAACGAACTAAGCATTTCAGACACTGAAGCACAAGATACAACGATACAAAGCAGGGAAAGGCAACCCGAAAACAAAGTGGTACTAAGAGGCCTCGGCCTGCAGTGTGTAAAGCTGGGTCGAACAAGGGGTAAGCACCAAGCGCTCTTCCTCTCCATCATTAGAATGGAAGGAGACAAAGGAAGGGGCTCGTGGCCAAACGGGAGCAAAAGGGGGAGCTGTAGCAGCTGAGGCCAAGTAAAGACGGCAATACTCCATATAGTCTCCCGCCTGGAGAAGCAAACCTATCCGGTCTTTAATCCAAGCATTCCTCAAATCTTCCTTAGACATTGAGGAAGTGGATCTCATCGACGTCGGAGGTGAAAGAGGAACGAACTGAAGAGCCTCGGCACGTGGACGCCACTGGCTAGCCACTCTATCACCTAGGAACCAAGCTCGGTAAAAGGGACCCTCAAGCAAGCTGCGAGTATGATCCAAGACTCCGGAGTGTGCAAGAAGAGCGTCTTCGGGTGCGCTACTCCAAGGATCGAAACGCACCTGCAAACTCGGTCGAATCAGCCACAATACAAGGATATGGAAATCTAAAGACAAGGAATACAAAGGGAGAAGAGAGGTACCTGGTCGACCGTCAATCAGTCCAAAACTCGCCGCCACTCAGGAAGGCTCAGAACAAGTGACCGCGGCTTCCGTTGGCCCGCCAACCATCGCTCGTAGCGAGGAATATAGTTTGCATCCTCATGTCTAGTGTCAGTAGGAAACTGGAGAAGATGCTCAAAAGCCCAGAGTTGAAAAATGGATTAGCAAAACAGGTTCAAAACTAGGAGAAGCCAAAACAAGGAAGGATGTAAAAAGGAAGAATATATACCTCAAGCACCCGATAGTGACCGCCAAGGATGGGACTCTTGTCTTGCGAACAGGCACCGCGGTTGCCATACAAGGTAGCCAAAGAAGACGCTCCCCAATCAAACTCCCGAATAACTTCCAAGTGCTGCAGAGGAGCCAGAAACTACGTATGCACCGAACCATCCTTGTTGGCAAACAACGTTTGCCCAAGGAGATAGAGAAGGAAGGCTTGTGTCAGTTGTTCGACGCTCACTTGAGCAAGGATGTCAGCCTTCATGAAAGTTTTGCTCAACCAAGCGACGTCAACGTGGCCTCGAGAACGAAGAGGGGGAACCTTGCCCAAAAACCACTCCAAAGCCCTACTCGCTCCCAAAGCTTGGGGTCAACTAGAAGAGGAGCTCCGCCCACTCGTAGGCCAGTAAGCAATGAAAAGTCACCTGGCGTAATCGTCATCTCGCCAGCAGATGGGAAGTGGAATGTGTTGGTGGTGTCCCACCATCCACCAATGAAGTCATCAATGACCAATCAATCTTCGGAAGGTTGAGACCCAGACTGAACGTCTCAAAACCCGCAGCCCGCAATAACTCTTGTGCTGGCTCTGGCAATGCCAAGAACCACTTGTGCACTTCTTTGCCTCCGCCAAGAGCCTCCAATCTCCTATTTCTTTGCAAAGCCCAGCAAATGGGAGTTAATCTCATGATTGCATAACCAAACAAAAGCTAGGGGCATCAAATTAACGTTTAAAAAGCGTGCATGGCCTAAACAGGGGGCATAGTTATTTTAGCCTTTTTAAACAAAACAAATTCCGACCCAACCACGGGTCCTTCTCACCACATCCCTGGCTAAAAGGGATTTCATCCCGAGAATAAAATTCATCTTTAAATCATGCGAAATTAAACTCCAAACTAAAGTAAATCTTTTACTTTTCAGGAAACTTACCAGAACATTGAGGACGCTCAGGTGCTGCTCAGGCTATCTACGAACTACCTCGGCCTCTGAGCCGCCAACAGGAGGGCGGTACTGTAAGAAACCGCCATAACCTAACCTACGCGAGGGAAGAACGTAGGTAGCAGCGTCAAATGAACCTGGTTCCTCAATCACTTCCTAGTCGGAAGAAGGGTACTCACACCTACACGGAGAGTGCGAAGAAGAACCCGCAATATCCATAGAGGAGGATGGCGGCAAGTCGACGGAGGGTGACGTGGCCATCACGTTCAAAGCAGGAGAGAAAGCAACAACGACGACAACCAACAGCAGCCGAGAACAACGGCAAACAGTGGTGGTCGGAGGGTCGACGGCGGCCAGAACGATGGTCGGAAGGAAGCGGGACAGAGGAGTTTTCGGACGAGAAAAAAGAGAAGGGAGGAAAAAGAAAATATGAGCCATGAAATCGATTAAACCGAAATTAAATCGATTTTTTGACTTTTAGCTTTCCCATGGCCAATACACATTGATTCCTCAGCTGAGACATCAATTAATCGGCTGAGCAATCGATCTCCTGGCTCCCTAATCAATCTCCCTCAACAAAAGCAGATCTTGCTCAAGCACCTATAAAGCTCTGCGTCCGTGACCAACATAGATAATGATCAGAACTAGCCTCGGGAGCATGCCCAAGCACAAAGAAGCTCCCTCCGACTACTGGTCGCTTAACCACTAAATTCGAACGCTCGCCCTTCATACAAGTCACTTAGCGACTCAACTACTCCAAGCACCATGTTCATGCTCATAGCCATCAAGCTACTCAACGGCTCCATCATCTCGTCAGCCTCACTCGTTCAGCGGCTCTATGCCGGTAACCATTCAGCGGCCTCGCGCTCTCTACCCCACTTCAACAACTCTGCGCTCACTCACCAACCAAGCACCATACTCCTTGCACCGTCAACAGCTCTAAGTTCACTCAGCAGCTCTAGGCTCATTCAGCAGCTCCGAGCTCAACACTATCAAGCTATTCAGCGGCTATATGCCTATGTTCACCTTCTCAACGGCTCTCCCAAGTCATTCAGTGGCTCTACGTCCATGCTCATTATCACTGTCATCAAGCTTCTCAGCAGCTCTAGCCTCGCTCACTCAACGGCTCCACGCCCGTACTCATTACCTCAGCAACACTACACATCTCGTTGTTTCACTCTCTTAGCAGCTCTACGCCCATATTCAACCATTTCAGCGGCTCTACGCCCAATCCACCCTATCAGCAGCTCTGCGCTCGGTACTTCAACGGCTCTATGCCCATATATCCATTATCAGCAGCTCCACGCTCGTTATCTCAGCAGCTCCATGCTCAGCAGCTCTACGCCCGTGCTCACTAAGCTCACTCAGCAGCTCTATGCTCGCTATTCATCAGCTTCACATACTCAGCGGCTCTATGCCCACAAAACTCAGAGGCTCCATGCCCATTATCTCAACTGACTCTACGTCGTAAACAATCCTCAACTGGCTCCACGCCACGCCGCCCTCAACAAGATATCATCTGTTTTTAAGCTCTACGCTTGAATGCTCAAAATCCAACATTTTAAATGCTCGAAGCTCTTCGAATGCCCAACCACTGTGTACTGGATGCTCAAGGTCTACACTTGAATGCTCAAAATCCAACATTTTAAATGTTCGAAGCTCTTCGAATGCCCAACCACTGTGTACTGGATGCTCAAGGTCTACACTTGAATGCTCAAACTCTATGCTTAGATGCCCAACCACTGCGTATTGGATGCTCAAAACCTGTACTTTGAATGCTCGGATTCTGCCGTCCGAATGCTCTTGCTCTACGCTCCGAATGCTCAAGTCCAGAACTTGAAAGAAACTCTACGCTTAAATCAAACACACACGCACGGGCCCGTGCGCATAAGCATCAAATGCTTCACCATTGTCATATCGAGTCTGCATCATCATATCTGTTCACATCTAACCAATCATCATCATCATCAAAATGCAACCAGCTCTACGCTTCGGTTCAAATCACATCAAGCTCTAAGCTCTAACTCCTTAGGCTCTCACCTTATGACTGCAACCGGCTCCGTGCCTCGGTTCTCTCGTCTCGACGCTCCGTGCTCCAGTTACTGGCCTTGCGCCCCCCATATCTCAAAAACTGGCGTCCAACTCGTCTCCAGAAGATGGCTTGGGTTCCACCCCATATCTCAAAACGACGTCCGATTCATCCCCAGCAGATGACTTGGATTCCACCCCAGTTACATCAATTCCTTCCAGCTCATTCGCAGGGATAGGCTACTCTACCGAGCTCCCCTCAATCAAAGTACGGATGATCAAGAAAAGCAAACGACTCATCCGCTGTGTATTGGTCTACCCCAAAATTCTGAAGAAGCTCTCCGCAAATATTTCCCCGGCAGCCTCGCACTCTTTCAACTACCCTCCGCTAAAATCCTGGCTTAGCCTAGGTACGTCGCACTACGGCTTTTAAAGCCCGAAGGTACGTCTTCTTTTTCTAACCTTCCAAACTTTTTCTTTTTCTTTATTGCCCTTCCGAACTACGATTGGTCTGAATTTCTCCTGTGGAATACGTAGGCAGCCTCCCGGCCCGACCATAACTAAAACCTTTCTCAAAAGAAAACCTTGGAATAGTGGTTGGACCAAATTGAGTTGTTTTTACAGCTTTGACTCTTACTTAAACATGTCTCGCGATCCATCTAAGTTCAGTCAAAAAGGGGCATTTGTAGACACCCCAATTTGGCCTAACGATTATTTTAAGTCCCACCTTGGGAATCATCTCGATGATGATATGGATACATTGATTGTTGGTTGACTTCTTATGAACCTTAGGACTTTCGGTAAGAACTTTTAGCCACTTAAAGGACCCAATCCGGAGCCAAATAGCCTTTCAGACAGAAATACAACATCCCAGGAAAATCTATCTTTCGGCCGTAATATTGATCTCCCGGCCTCAACATCATTCTTTCACCCGTGAAACATGTTGCTCAAAAATCTCCCTGAGAGATTGATCCTTCAGCTCCTAGTTCCATCCTTTGGCCGCTTAATCGTTCAATCGGCCGCCAGATCCTTTGCCCGACCGCCATATCGTCTATTTTCCACATTCTGGAATGTTCTGTCAATCGTTTGATACGATCAACAAAACCCTAGCAGCTTTTTTCTGATGCGTTCAGGCTACGTCTAGGGATTGCCATGAAGAGTTTGTATTGCATTGCAATTGCAATTGCAATTCCAATTCCAATTCCAATTCCAATTCCAACCGTGCGTTTTGATTGGATGGAGTGAGTCACCCCTATGCCTATGTAAAGGGGCCTTCAGCTCTGAAATTAGACACACAATTCATTCTCTACAGCCACGAAACCCTGTCATATACACTCTCATATCCCTTCTACAAAAGCCCCAACCTCCCCAAGGCAGCCATAATCCGACGATCAAAACCCCGAAGTTCAAACCCTAACCCTAGGGTTTTCAAGAAACAATCAGTCAATCACCCTCAATCCGAAGCAATTAAGCTACTAAGGGATCAAGGTGGTGAGGCCCAGGGGCCTCTGATTCAATTTACTTTCTATTTTTATGCTTAATCATAGCTTTCTGATTATCTGTTAGTCGTATGGTCTGGTGTGAGGAAGAACATCGGCTGGATCTTCGATCCACCGGCCAATACATCAAACTAGGAAGATCTCTCGGCCGTGACATCCATTCACCGGCTGCGAGATCCATCTCCATGGGACATGTTTGTTTTATTCTGCTTTCTGATGCATGCTTTCAATTACAGTCTCGACTCACCATTAACTGTTTAAAGGCTAATTAAACAGACTACTTGTTAGAATTAAATAGTGCATGTGTTAATCTTATGTCAAACAATTATAGGCCAGTCTCACGACTGGATAGAGATGGGTGCCTAACACCTTCCCCTCATTGTATCTTTGGCTCCCGTGCCCAGAACCTCTATCTATTTTTCTAGTTTTTTTTATAAATTATGTGGCGACTCTGTTTTGATGATAACCGTTATCGTGTGGCGATGTTCCTAACCATGAGAATATCCATAATCTTGGTTTATGAAGCAAGCAACCAAACAAACAACAACGATCAATCTATATGGTGATGCCCCGCTTCCGGGAGTTGTCTACAATTATGTTTTGTCATGGAAGTGCCAAAGGGGGAGATCGTAAGGACCAATTTCTAGAGTCTTTGTGTATTGACAATTCCGTATGACAAAGCACATATTTTTTATCGAGTTGTAATTTTATTATTTTTAATAAGCTAGTGAATCTGTATAGAGTTAGAGTGGAATGAGTCATTATTATTTGTATTTGAGAGCAAACGTTTTGGATTAAAAAAAAAAAAAGGAGTTCGACTACAGCGAGACGGATGTTTGGTGAAGACGGATCAATCGGTTATCAATCGGCACCATCTGTTCTTTTAAATAAAAAGGCAACGTGAAAAAGAGGAAAAATGATGGACTTGTTATTTCCTAGGGTTTGACTACAGCAATATAAAAAGAAAAGGGGGGCAGCCATACAAGGGTCATGGAAGCCATATACATATATCATTTTGGAGAAAAAGAAATAGTGTGGCGGCAGTTGATGAAAACATCGAAGAAATTAGTTTTTGGAGGACTTGTGGACTCAAGGCCATTGGCGATCAAGATCACTGGGTGCAGTGTACGTGTGACTTGGCAGGTGATACTTAGAACTTTGTGAGGATTTGCATCGTTTAGATAGGTACATCTATAACTGCACAATGATTATAATAATTTGTTTCCTTCTCGTAGTTTTTACCCATTCTGGGATTTTCCACATATACCTCTACGTTGTGGGATTGTTTTGCTTGCGTGATTTTTGCTGGTATTATAACTTAGTGATTCGCATTCATACTTTTAGGGTTTTTTACAGAGTAATAGGGAACCCTGTTTTTTCAATCTCAATTAATTCTATAAGACAATATTTTTAAAATTACATAAAATATTATAAATTATAAGATATAATCAATTGAAAAGTGGCACAACTCTTAAAAAAGACTATTAAATCTGGATGGATGGAGTATTAATTCATAATAATCCGTAGATGACGAATTGAGATTTTGAAGGGTTTGTCGAGCGGTCATGTATAACGAATGATTCTTTGTCCTCTATAAGGTTAAAAAGGCGAATTCCAATGTCCTTTCTAATAATTTACAGAGGGGAAACATTATTAACCTTAGGCCCACTGGAAAATTTGTTCGATCATTAATTTCAGGATAATAATATTATTTGAGATGCGCAAGATAACCTGAACATCCGAGTAATAAATGTAAGAAGTATTGGGGGATGGTGCTGTGCAGTGGTGTGCGCAGCACCGTGCTACGCAACTCCGAGCCGTCGGATTGTGCATCCGACGGCTCGGATCTCATCTCGGCAATGAACGGCTCTCGATCGTTGGTTGCCGAAATGAGAACCGAGTTGTCGGATGCACGATCCGACTGTTCGGAAGTCCGCAGCACGTGCATCCGACAGTTCAAAAGTGCGCAACACGGTACTTTGTATCTCACTGCATAGTACCAACCCGAAGTCCAAATGTAAGAAAAAAAAAGGAAGGATTTGAGCTTTAGAAATGATTGAAGGGCCATTCCATCCAGCACGATTTGCGGGGCCAAAAAAAGGGCGACTTTTTATGGCCGTACATGCAGGAAGAAGATTGGAGTATGTGTTGAAATGAGTATTGTGGAATATGAGTAACGGTGGAAAAGATGGGCTAACGGTGAGCGGTGCGCTTTCAAAATTGCCTTTATTGCCAATTTACACGCGTCTTCTACGCGAACTGGTCGACATCAAAATAGTAGCGTGGACTAACCTTAATTCTTTTTTCAGCCGAAATCAGAATCGGCCTATGTTTGATTTGGATTTTGAGGGAATTTTTTAGGGTAATAAACGGAAAAAATAGATAAAGAAGTTTCAATAAAGAAATTAAAGTAATAATTAGAAAGAAAATTTATTGAAATTCATGCAGAGAGAAAAAAAAGTTGGGTCTAGAGTCCCAGACCATACACAGCTATTTAATTCTTTTTATTTTGCACAACCTAGTTAATTTTTGGAGGACTAATATTAAGGCAAATGCCATTTAAAGCACAGTGTTATATGGATTGACCCCATAATAGTTGATGGCAGCTAAACGACATCTCCAAGACTTCAAATTTGAAGTCGTCGAATTTTTTTAAAGGCTCATGTGACAAATTGACAGTCAAAATTTAAAATGTACAAAGTATAACTTCTCCTTCTCCAACCATAACTTCAAAAATGTTATGGGCGAAGGTCATGTCAATTAATCTACGTAGGATTTAATCTTTCAAATTACATTGGGTTGGAGCTAGTGTTGGCTTCAAAAACGACAACTACACTACCATGTGGAATTTGAAGGTCCTGATTGGAGATGCTCCCGAACTTGAAACCTCAAAATTAGCTCCTTAATCCCAATTATTGACTACCAAGCACGAGTCCAGGAAAACTTATTTTGCCGATAAAAAAAACACACGAGACAAGGAACTTGAGATCTTCAGGAAGGATATACACGTGAAAATAGTGAGTCATTTTTTTTTTGTCAAACAAAAATATACTCCTTCCGTCCCAAAATGCTTATCCGGTCCGCAAAACAGAGTGTTAAAAATAATACAATTTTTGCAAGAAAAAATCAAAAGTTTTTTAACAACTTACAAAATATCAATGCGTATTTTTAATTTGTAGAAAAAGTTTGAATTTTTTCTTGAAAAAATTGCATTATTTTTAACACTCCGTTTTGCGAACTGGATAAGCATTTTGGGATGGAGGGAGTAATAGTGAGTCATTTCTATGTAGTACTCCCTCCGTCCCTTATTTAGAGTCCAGTATTCCATTTTGGGTTGTTCCTTAATAAGTGTTGAAAAAATTCCTAGCTCGCCTATGTTTAAAAATATTTGCTATGTTTTAAACTTTTTCAATATCAACCCACAATTGATCACCAGAAAACAATAAATAGAAGAACACCAAGATATATATGGAAAACCCTAAACGGAAAAAAAAAACCCACAGAAATGAATCAAACATTATAAAATATTGTGCGGTTACAAGTAATCTTACCCTACAATTCTGAATCCTCGCAAATCGCCCTAAGACTTACTTGCCAAATCCACGTTCACCACATCCAATGTTTGACCGCCGCTGCCTTGAATTCACAAGCCTTCCGTTTACCTTCCGGAATCCACCGAAGGACTTTGTAACTTTGTTGGAATAAAGTTGTAAAAACTTCTTGAAGTTTTTGTTGATGCTTCCACGTTCCACCAGTTAATCAGCCAGTCCAAGATACCACATCACGTTCCCACAGTCAATTTCCAAACCCAAGATTAAAGGAGAACATGTTTCTAGATTGGTTTTCCACACCCACGCAATATACCTTGACTGCCGTATATCTCTCGTATTTTTTCGGTCAAAGAAATAATAATTGGAAGCATGTATTTATAAGCCCAGCTTTTTACCCAGTGGATGGACCAACTTTACCCTTGTAATTTCCTTTCCAAATATGGCTCCTATATGCCGAAATCCTTTTGCCTTGATCTTCTCGATTGTCTTCCACTCTCATTACCTAAAGACTCAACCTATCAAATACAAAAGATTTGATTTCCTTCCACTTCCTAAACAGGCACTCTATAAATAAAAATAAATAAAATACAACTCAATAAATGGGGACACAATTAAACATGTATTTTGTCAAAAAAAATTGCTAACAAATAGAGACCGAGCACTATGGTCCTAACAAGTAGGGGTGTCAAACGGGTCGGGTCGGCACAGCACGAACGGGCACGGCACGGTTAAATGTGGCACGAGCACGGGCACGATCATGCCCTGGCACGACAAGACACGACACGGTCTTTAGTGAGCATGTGGACGGGCACGGGTACGGTCTTGACCAGGCACGGCACGACACGACACGGTTTTAGTGGGCACGTGGACTGGCACGGGGCACGGATGTGGGCTGGCACGACACGG